>CAKJTC030000318.1:0-585000 GCA_917499265.3 Mimumesa dahlbomi
TTAACGTCGAACAACTACATCGATACGTCAATTTAACGTCGAACAACTACGTCGAGATATGTCAATTTAACGTCGAACAAACGTATCTGCTGAAGGACTCGCGAGACGCACCCATCGCCGGAGGATTCTACGAACATGAGTTACATGGTACCGCACATCCGGATGTTCATCTAGTGGAGAAAGTGTTACGCAAGAAAGGAAATAAAATGTATGTAAAGTGGTTGGGATTCGATAATTCACACAACTCATTGATCGGTAAAAGTGATGTAATTTGAGAATTTTTTATTGAAATAAAAAATGTTTTCTTTCATACAATGTTTTCTCATCCTTATTTACACTCATACCATTCACTCGTTTACATTTGGTTATAACAACATCCGTGTCATCGTCGTTGCCGTCGTTGTTGTAGATGTTGTAGTTGTTGTCATTGTTGTCGTTGTTGTAGTTGTTGTAGTTGTCGTTGATGTAGTTGTTGTCATTGTTGTAGTTGTTGTCATTGTTGTAGTTGTTGTAAAATACTATTAATTCATATATTATATTACCTATTACGTTCCTTGTTCGTAGATTTTTATATCTGATTACACTACAAAATGCAAAAATACTTCTAAACCTACAAATCACAATTAAAAAAAAAAATCACGAGGAAGCTTACATGGTTACTGACTTCCGGGATCATCCCGTCCTGGTCGGACTCGAAACCATGGGTACCCGAACATTACAAACTTTCGGTGATTACACTACAAAATGCAAAAGTACTTCTAAACCTACAAATCACAATTAAAAAAAAAATCACGAGGAAGCTTACATGGTTACTGACTTCCGGGATCATCCCGTCCTGGTCAGACCCGAATTCAGTTTCGGATCCTGAATACGGAAGGAACCCGAACATTACAAACTTTCGGGATCCTGACCCGCTCCCGAGCGAAATACCCGACCCGACCCGAACCCGAAATATCGGATACCCGCACACCTCTACTAAATAAACATTAAACATGATATTCGATCGATTTTGTCGAACGAGAGGAACACTAATCCACCGAAATTATGACGATACACTGGAAACGTTTTGAACCGATGTTTCCAAGACGTCACCGTAACGTATCGATGTTGGTGTTGTCGATGTTGTTGATGCTGTTGCTGATGTATGTCCATCCCAGCAGTGGTGGTGGCAGCAATGGGAGTGACCCGCTATGCATCTCCTCTAAAACATCATAGAAAAAGAAATCATTAAATTTAAAATACATAGAAAAAATTATTCCTTAAAAAATTATGACGATACATACACTGGCAACGTTTTGAACCGATGTTTCCAAGACGTCACCGTAACGTATCGATGTTGGTGTTGTCGATGCTGTTGATGCTGTTGCTGTTGTATGTCCATCCCAGCAGTGGTGGTGGCAGCAATGGGAGTGACCCACTATGCATCTCCTCTAAAACATCATAGAAAAAGAAATCATTAAATTTAAAATACATAGAAAAAAATTATTCCTTAAAAAATTATGACGATACATACACTGGAAACGTTTTGAACCGATGTTTCCAAGACGTCACCGTAACGTATCGATGTTGGTGTTGTCGATGCTGTTGATGCTGTTGCTGTTGTATGTCCATCCCAGCAGTGGTGGTGGCAGCAATGGGAGTGACCCGCTATGCATCTCCTCTAAAACATCATAGAAAAAGAAATCATTAAATTTAAAATACATAGAAAAAAATTATTCCTTAAATCTATCATTTACAAAAATACAACCTTGGACCCGACGATCATTTCAACAGTCGTGGCTGCAGCAACGGGAGTGGCCCTCTAAGCATCACCTTTAAAATATTATTGAAAAATGAATTTATTCATTGAATGCAAACATTGTTTGGAATTGTTCCTCAAAGATAATATTATATACTAACCTTTCTCACGTATCTACATCGACGGGTGCACCAGAGAGCAGCGCCCGTTCATCGACGTCGAAATGTTTTTCGATGCAGCTGGGGCACCGGACGGCACGCTGTACTCTGTATATCGCATTATTGCACTCGTTACAGCGTGCCGCATCTTCATTCGGTACCCCTCTGATCATAAAATGTCGATGAACGGGTCGCAAGATATATGGAAAGTTCCTGTAATTTAATCTACGACACTCCCCACATATCCGCCGGCCGTCCAGTGCACGATATATAAACGATTTCACGCATGATAATTGTCGAAGCACACGGTATGTTTCCCGGTGATCGTCGGGTCGCACCCCGTCAAACGGTGCCGCACGGGCGGCGTTTTCAGCGTCTACCGAACTATATGAATGGTGCGGTACCGGCATGTTGATTGAAACTATGTCACTGGTCCATAGGATTCGCCTTATATAACGAGAAGGATCGTACACTGTGACAGGCTGCATCTTATGTTCTGCTGCACCAACACAATTTGCCTGCAAAGGCAGATAAAACTGTTCTAATCGCACGTGTCCCACCGACAGATAAAACTGACCAACGCGCACGTCGAAGAACGTTTCCCTGGAACCATTGTGCCATTTTTTAATTAAAAATTATTCATACACCCTTTCAATTTTATTTCGTAAAGTCCGCGAATACACGATGTGAAGATTGATCTTGAACGCATGAACGTTTCAACGATTGATCTTAAAAAAAGGATACGGATTCGGACAATCTTGACATGATTAAGAAAGTACATATTTTCACAACCCAATTTTCATTAAAAATTTTTTAATTTGTAATCATATCCGTTTTAAATAGACAAATCCGACTGATCTCTCTCTACCATACGATCGAAACAATTGAAACTGTCAGGTTTTCGGGGTCGGGGGATATTCATTGATGGCAAATTACTTTTAAATACATCGAGATTGGGATAAGCGCAGATGAGAAACGCTTCCTAGATATGGATGGAACTTTTGCAACTTATCTGCGTCAACAGGGATCACCGTGTTAGGACGAACAGATGTCGATGTATCCTATGTCTTGCTGTATCAGCAAAATTCATCAGCATTGTCAGATGAAACAGTCAAATGTTTCCTATGTGCTGCTGAACAATGCACATGCATGAGTAATCTTTAAGCATAGTTTTTTAGAATCCATTGTTAGATTGCTGATTTAAAAAAGATAATATCGTGATAAAGATAATATGAAGATAATATCGGAAAATATCGTGCATACTTCAAAACTATTTCATATCATGGAGTCATCGCATACACTACACTACGTTCGCGCGCGATGATAAAGTTCAATATTTCATTTGGACGTACAGTTCTTTGGCCTCTTGTCCACAAATTGATCACCTTTCTTCTTCGTACAATACATTGACACGCAGCTTGCCACATCTATGCGCGTCAAGCGTTCGGTTGCATGTTTACGTTAACTGTGTAACGAGCCGTTCAAGTATTGGTTTATAACTATTGACCAAGCTAAATTTTGTAACCACGGCATGCACAATCCTTTTGCCTATGAATATATCACTACACACTCTATACTTTGTGCACGTGCAATGATAATTTCCAAAATTTCACTCGGAGACGTTGAAAATGACCACTGGTTCACGCTTTGGCTGTTTCTCTCCGTATGATACACTTCTACGCTACTAGCCGCGTCTGTGCTATCGGTTAAACTAAATTTTGAAGCGATGGTACATACATTTTTTTTTTATCTGTGAATATATGAACATCTCCTAGTTCTGAAAAAAACCTGTACCCGACAGGCATGTAAATCCAGTAAAATGTCTTTGACGATCTTCAACGGTTGACGGTTCGTTCGAATGCGGATTTCTTATAAGATTATTTTTTTACAGTACGATCGCACCGACAATTGTCGATGTGGGACTATGCCGCCTCGCAGTGGAACATCAAATACGTATTTTTTTATATTTTAAAAATTGACACGTGAGGATGAGTCAACTAGCCTTTTTTCTACCACACGGCCATGTCATTTCACCGAAAGTACTTTGTGGTTAAAGTGTACGCCGAGGTGGACGTTGCACTGGAACAGCAGTGTCATTTCAATTAAAAATCATACAACATATTCAAACGCCCTTTCAATTCATTTTGAACAGTCAGAAAATGTGCGATATGAAGGTCAACCTTGAACGCATGAACGTTACAATTAGTCATCTTAGAAAGTATGCGGATTCAAGCAGTCTCGACACGTACAAGAAGATGCAACGTTGACAAGCTTCCCCAACACCCATGTATAAAGTATTATTATTTTCACATGGTCGGAGAACTGTATCATACATAACACACATATATACGAACTAGTATAAAACTCGATCGTTCAACAAAGCGCGACATTAGTCGTTTTTATCCACGCTACGATGGAATTTAAAAGGAAATCGAGCGCTAACGAACAGTTGATTATGAAATTGAAACCGTAAGTGCATATTTTCATGACTGAATTTTCGTTTTAATTTTTTAATCATATCTGTTTATTAATCATATCTGTTTTATACAGCAAAATCCAATCGATCTGTCTACTATGCAGCCGAAACAATTGAAACCATCACGTATTCTGAGTCGGAGATATTCGTTGACAGCAAATTACTTTAAATACCTCGAGATTGGGATAAGCGTGGATGAAAAGTGCTTTGTAGAGCTAGCGATCGGAGATAATCGTGGAAACGAGATCACATTTGCTACATGTCATCATTTTGATAAAAAGTCTTTAATCCATTGTAAACTCCTGAGTTTATGTTTAAATACTATTTCTTATCGCGTGTTACATACTCCGAACAAATAATTTCTATTACTTTGAAATATTATATACATTTAATAATTCTAAATAAATTGTATAGGTTTAAGCAAATAACGATTGTAATACTTGAAACAATTTTACTTTGAATAAATATTTAGTACTTTGAATAATTTGATACGTATTTAAATTGTGCAATACTTGAAATCAACTCTGACCAGTGTATCCTATGTCCTGCTGCATCAGCAAAATTTTTGATTTTTAACTTGGTCACCTGCGGATGAGTCAACTAATATTTTTTTCCTATTAATTTGTGTCAACAAGGTCACTGTGTTAAGATGTTAAACTGATCAATGTATCGTATGTCCTGCCGCGTCAGCAAATATTTGTTTTAAAATTTCGACACGTGCAGATAAGTCAGCTACCATTTTTTTTTTCGACCAATTAAAAACTTAATTGGTCATATGTATCGGAATCTTCTACTTACCTCGGTTGTAGATAATCAGAACTGTCCAATGTATACTATGTCCTGCCGCGTCAACAAAATTTTGTTTTAAAATTTCGACACGTACATGTAAGTTAGCTACCATTGTTTTTTTTCGACCAATTAAAAACTGAATTGATCATATTATGTATCGGAATCTTCTACTTACCTCAGTCGTAGATAATCATCATTACGTCTGCTGATGCTGCGTACACAAACACACACCACTCGCGGCACGTTCCACCCCCACGACTCGAGAGTCCATACGTTCCAATAATTTGCACATAAATCCGACAAATATGTTCAATGTCTTGCTGACAACGTTGAAACAATTTTACTTTGAATATTTAAATACTTTGACCAATTTTATACCCATTTAAATTGTGTAATTCTTGAAATCAACACTGACCAGTGTATCATATGTCCTGTTGTGTCAGCAAAATTTTGTTTTTTAAAGTTTGACACGTGTGGATTAGTCAACTAACATTTGTCCTATCAATTGAAATACTATATGCATCAACAAGGTCACCGTGTTAAAATGCAAAACTGACCAATGTATCATATGTTCTGCTGCATCAGCAAAATTTTGGGTTTTTTAAAAATCTTCATATTTGCCGATAAATCAAATAATGTTTTTCTACTGCCCCCCCCCCCCTCTTTTTCCGCATGCTCGTCAAATAGTATGATTACATGTACCCCCGTCCCCCTTAAAAAATGCTTGTGCTATAACATGATATCTACACCGCCCCCCCCCTTGCGCATGCTATTGTATGACATCTCCCCCCCCCCTGAAAAAAAGGTTGACCAAGAGTAAGACATCCCCCCCCCAAAAAAAAAAACGCTCGTCCAAGAGTTTAAAAATCTTCATTTTTGCCGATAAATCAAATAATGTTTTTCTACTGCCCCCCCCCCTCTTTTTCCGCATGCTCGTCAAATAGTATGATTACATGTACCCCTCCCCCCCCCCTTAAAAAATGCTTGTGCTATAACATGATAACTACACCCCCCCCTGCCCTTGCGCATGCTATCGTATGACATCTCCCCCCCCCCCCACCCCCCATGAAAAAAGGTTGTCCAAGAGTATGACATCCCTCCCCCACCACCCCCGAAAAAACGCTCGTCCAAGAGTGCGATGTCCCCCCCCCCCCCGGAAAAAACGCTCGTCCAAGAGTACGATGTCCCCCCCCCCCCCGAAAAAACGCTCGTCCAAGAGTACGATGCCCCCCCCTCAGATTTTTACCCCTCACCCCCCCCCCCCCTCGCCTATGTCACAGAACCGGCCCATTATAGCTACTGACGCCACGAGGTCCGAAAAATTTAAAAAGAGCAACCGACATAAAGAGGTACAGGGGAGCCGCGGAATGGGGCACTAGCGATCGGGACGAAGTCCTAGTGGAACGGGCCAATCAGATCCTAATCTGGCTCGCGGAACCTGGAAGGGGGAGCGAGATGTCGCGGGTTTTATTTAAGGAACGGCAGGACCCCCGAGGAGCACTTGTGACTAAGCCACTACATTAGTAATTTCGCTCGCTAATTTCACCAAGCATTTCGGTAGTAAAACCAAAAGAAAACAATAAAATGGGTGATCGAAGTGCAACGAATCGACCAGTAGTGGTGACGGCGGTAGAAGACCCGCAGAACTTTTGGGTGCGATACCGAGATTTAGAAGAAGAAGTACTAATCCAGGAGATAGAACTAACCCGCCTCATCCGCCGGGACGGTGCAATATTCCGCTGGCTCAGACCATCACAAATTGTAAAAGGAGCAGGAGTTGCGGTTCCTGGAAGGGAAGGATGGAGGATCACATATGAGCGGGCAAATATCACCGAAATATTGCACGGAAGACTACGGGTCCGACGAATGGACACCGGAGTGGCCGAGATTTTCGACATGGGGGAGTTATACAACCTCCCAAGTCACATCGAAGCTACACCGGCGGCGGCGATTCCGTGCGCGTTATGGAGAGTCGAAGAAATCCCTAAAAGGAGATCATGGCTCCGAAATCCTGCGATCACCTTCCGGCACGCGATCAAGGACCGGATCGGAACGGTCGAATGGAGAGGGTGCAACGACGCTGGCCACGAACTCGTCGACCTATATCTGAAATGGAACGACCCGAAGCCACTGGACGTCGCAGAATGGTGGAAGGAGTTAAACATCTAAGCGAAAGGGTAGAATAAGTCCCAGAGATAGAGTAGAATATCGAAGGGTTAGGGTAAATTTTGTAAAGTTAATGTTTAAAAAAAAATATATATATATATATATATATATAGAAATAAGATATACAGCCGCATAACGCCAATAACGATAGAAGTAGTACCGATAATTCGACGGCGAATGAAATATTTAGCATGGATAATATGATAATTATAGTTGTAAAACATTTTTTTTTGTACTCAGCGAAGATTTATAAAAATTTTTTTTTCCGTTTATACATACAGAGCGACACAACCTAGGCTAAGACAATAATAAATTTGTTAAAAGATTAATCCATGATCATTATCCCAAAGAAAACATATAAAAATAGAATATAAGAGAATTTTAAGAAAAAGAAGAAGAAGGAGGAGGCGATGGCAAAACCAGACCGCCGGAGATAAAGATCGTCCATCCCCGGACATCGTCCGAGGAGTGTCCGATCTGGGGGGGCGTTGAGACGGTAGCCCCTAGTCGACTACCACTGCCCGAGCTGCGAACCACGGACAGCGCCGATGAGCCGGCAGAAATAGACAATTACAAAAAACTAAAGAGTTCGTTGTATCGCTATAGAGTATAGGCCTATGATTGGGCGGCGCGTGCGACAACAAACTGTATATAAGGCGGCGAAAAACGAACCTAGAATCACTTATTGTTCCTCAGGCACACTGAACACTTACTTATTATTCAGCATCCATACGAACAACCTTTGATTAAACATTAGATGACTAAATAAATGAATATTGCGAATATTATAAATAGAATAGGAGGAGTGTGCGAATGAGAGAGAGAGAGAGAAAGATAGAGAGAGCATATCCCATATTTTACCAATTTCCAATTTCCTAAAGGACACGGAAGTAACACCACGGCATTGCGCTGTGACCTATCTCGAGTGTCCATCCTTCGTTCCTTCGGAAGTAACACCCGGTCATTGCGACCGGACCTATCTCGAGAAGGACAATCCACCCTGGAGGTAGTAACACCCGGAAATTGCGACCGGACCTATCTCCAAAGGGGTTTCCTACCTTACCAAAGTAACCAAATCTGCACCTTCGTACCTAAGTAGTAGCGGCTGTCCATTGCGGTCAGACCCCGATCTCATCCATCGTTCCATAATCCATATCCCCCCTCTCTGAATGCTTGAGAAGAGTGCGAAAAGAAACTCTGGGCATTTAAAGCCGAAAATAGAATAAGTCGAGTGCGAGTGAGACGACGAACGACGTGTGTGAGAGAGAGAGATCAAGCGAAAACAGCGCCAAACAGCTGATCGCGTACGTGTGCAAGAGTGTGTGTTCGGGCAGTAATATACTAATTAGCGCAGGGATTTCTGTAAATACCAACATTAGAATAGGGAATTTACATTAAGAGGAATAGAATTAGGAAAACGCGTGTATGAGGAATGTGTGATAGCGTAGGAGAATAAGAAGTTGTACAGTATAGATTAAGAAAATTGAATAAATCAAGAAGTTCATGTTAAACGGTTTCACATTTCTTTATCGGCCTGCCTCGAACCTATTCATAAAGTAAGGTGCGGTCCTTTGGTTGTCAACGCTAGAGGGACGTACCGTTACAAATCGATTACATATTATTTGGTACGTATGTGTATCCCTTTTCTAATTCTTCTCTTGAACATTTATCTTCCAGTCTACCATACTGCTGCTATAGAAGGTGTGGTGATATTCAAGTTTTAGGAAATATATTTTCTTTAAATCCCCTCCCCCCCCCCTCGCTCTCCTTACAAGAGAAAAGAATTACAAATGGATGGAGAAAATAGTTTTAAAAAATGAGGATGTTGTCAACCAGTCAGCTATTGTTTCAATTTTCTTCTCCTTCTTTTCCTTCCAGCGTAAGGGCTGTGATCAGCTTTGAAACATAGAAAACATTTTACTGTGATCGTCTACGGGCAGTGTTAATTCTGTAGATTGAGTTTGATAACATCTCCATAATCTTATATTGTTAAATTTTTAGTTTGTCAAGTTTTTTTCTATTACATTGGCTCCCAAATTTCACAAATACCATCTCAGCCATCTGAAAGTCAAAGTGTGCTCTATTTGTATCATAAATGCATTTTTTGTAGTTGTTTGACTTCATAATATTTTCTAGGGCTCTCTGCTTGTTTCGAGTTCAATCCTGCTACGAATTTTTTTGTCCTTGGTCATTTGGCAATATTTTGATGTCTGTGGCATGTGTCAGATGTGATGTTGCAATTATAGTCAGAGCATTTTCAGTTTTCTTTTATCTTTGTGTGCAGATATGTATGTGCCACAGTTGACCAAGTTAATTTTTTTTCCTTTCGTTTTCATTTTGCATTTGATCTTATTGAATAAAGTTTGGATTAGTCTTTTTTTAATCTATCAGAGAAATCTGCATTTACTGCTGTGAAAACAAGTTGTATGTTTTGATCGTGCAAAACTTTCAGAATTCCGTAGAATTTGTCCCTGACTGTTGATCCGTCAAGATTAGACCAATCTCGTTATCCTCTTGTACATTTTGAATGAGCTTTACAAAGTCGTTGGTGCTTTGGGTTTTTGATGTCAAAATGTAATCATGTCTTGTGAAGTGATCGGGTAACATGTATGGGTATTTTCTTCTGGTTCTTAATCCTGTAAATCCTCCTATTGTATCTATGGACATTATTTAAAAGGTCTTATGGTCTGTCCTAAACGTGACATTAGACCAAATTTCTTTTGCCCTTTAAACTTATTCTTGATGCAAATTTTGCAGCTTGTACAGAGGTTTTGAATATTCTTCGAAAGATTTTGTTGCGTACCCTTGACCTATTTTTTTTATCTAGTTTATGCCTATATGGCAGTTGCGTTATTGAACCACTTTCATTAGCTTTAACACTAAATGTCCTGGCATTTTCTATACCCAATCTTACCATAGGAGGCAATTTGAGCCCTTATGAAATATTTGTTGATTTTTCGTAAAAAATTCTTTATTTATTAAAGGAAATAATTTGCAACATAATTTATGATTTGAAAACAATCTACTAATCACATTTTTTACATATGATGTGTTTCTCCTTCGTATATTTCCCGCAAACAAATGTTTTACAACTTATGGAAGTTTGTGTTTATTTATTGCCTGCGCACAATATTATTTGACATTTTTTCCTGGATTGTAAATTATTATTGGAGCTGCTTGATATTCCTTCTCGTTGATTTTCCTTTTGTTCGTCACGAAATTCGAGGTACTCTGTAACAAATTCATCTGCTAATTGTAACAGTAATCATTGACTTGATAGCTTCAAGCAAATCGTTTCCTAATAGATTAACAACGAATTAATTTCAGCCAAATCCAATATATTGAAAAATACCTGTACGGGCCATCTATTGCACTTCGATTTGACGCTGTACTTTCGCGACATTTGATTAACTATATCGACGCCAAATTTGGTTTTATTATAGTGATTGTTTCGGGTGTCTTCTTTCTATTGGTGCGTTCCACGTCAAGTGATCAGGGTTTTTGCAGTCATGTCACGGATTTTGATAAAATTTTGACATGTTGTAGGTAACGTTGAGAAAAAAATTCCATTTGAAGGAATTTTCAAATAATCAATATTTTTTAAGTTACAAACAGTCAAAGTTTTGTGCATGGGTTTCTTTGAAAATTTATAACTCTCAAACCAAAATAGATACAGAAATTAGCGAAATACCAGATTATTCGGAAAGCCTCAAAGTTTTAGAAAAAAAATGTAAATTTAATGTAACTTGTTTTTAAGTTGTTGAAAAAATGTTTTTAATTATTTAAACTTAAATTTCATCGAAAATGTATCTTCAAACATTTTTCAAACATTTTTTTTGCCGCTGATCGGATAAGACCGACGAGACAGCCAACCAGGGTCGTCGTTCGAACGTATTGAGCGCATGATCGATCCGACCACTCGTTCATTGGTTGCTCCCAACGGCTGAATACCAAGGAGCACGGCGGGCGGCGCTGGCAGCGCCCCTTTGACCAACATAGCGGCACTCGTCACAGCACGGATTACGGCGGGCGGCTCTACCACGAGCCCTGTCTATCAAGGGTGATTCAACGCTCAGCTCAGAACTGGCACGGAGAAGGGGAATCCGTCTGTCTAATTAAAACAAAGCATTGCGATGGCCCTCGCGGGTGTTGACGCAATGTGATTTCTGCCCAGTGCTCTGAATGTCAACGTGAAGAAATTCAAGCAAGCGCGGCTAAACGGCGGGAGTAACTATGACTCTCTTAAGGGACTTGGAAATTCGTTCTAGTCATCCAGCGAAAGCAACACGCCGCTGGCACCTGAAAAATTTTTTTTTCCGTCACCCGGCGAAAGCAACACGCCGCTGGTACTTTAAAATCTTGCCTTAAGTACGGGAGTACCTTCGAGTCTCTAGAACAGGTTACCAATTGACTCGTCATCGAACTAGTGACGCACTTCAAAGATGAATAATAATGACTTTCTTAAGTTTTCTTGAGGAAGTCATAGTTAGCAAGCAGTCCCCTTTTCGTGGGTTCCGCCATAAGTACCGAAGCCGCAAAGGCCTAGGGAAACTAAGAACTGCCTCTGCGAAACCAAGGCGTGTCCCGTCTAAACCACTGGCGCTATGAGCAAACAAAAACAGCCTCGGAAACTGTATACAGAAAGCGATGTGCCCACTGGCAGTATCGCTCCAAGTGGTAATACGGCGACTAACGGAATGGGGCCGTCTTCGTCTGAAGCTCCGCAGGGCTTTCTCTGCGAATACCCAGAATGCCTTAGAAGCTTTCCAACAAAATCTGGGCGCTCGCAGCACTACGTGCGGACCCACCGCGATTGGAATGACGCCAATCTGAATACCCGACAAAAGAAACAGATATGGTCGGATGAGGAGACCAAGCTCATGGCAAGACAGGAGGCCTTACTAAGTAAAAGGGGTACGAGATTTATGAACTTGGCGCTTATGGAATGCTTCCCCAATAGAACCCAGGAAGCTATTAAGGGCAAACGCAGACAGCCGGCATATAAACCGATGGTATAGGATCTCATTGAACAACTGAACGATACCCCAACAATTGCTTCTGAAAGTGGCGAGGCAACATCTTCGGATGATTGCTCTAAGACCAAAATTCGAACTTTCCTATGTGCTCTCCCAGAAATGGACTCTAAAGACCACCAAGAGCCCAGATTGCAGCGAATTGTTGATTTAATCGCTAACAATAGCCCTTTTGTACAAATCATTGAGGAAGTCTCTCTGTATGTTCTGGAGGTTTTTCGTGTAGCTCGCAAGGACAAAGTCAGAGGCACGACACGTAACACCAGACCTCTCTCCAAACGCCAAGCTAGGCGCGAAGAGTATGCGAAAACCCAGAATCTATGGAAAAGGAATAGTAGCTGGTGCGTCAAAAACATCCTGGACGGCCAGCACGCAGTAGTTCCAATACCACAGAGACTTATGGTTCCTTTTTGGCGTGAGACGATGACCGCTACAAGAAATAATAGTCCCGGTGTCGTAGCGCCTCGAGAGGTTTACGACAAGCTATGGTCGCCCATAGACATTGCAGAAATTAGGAAAGCATTGCCTGAAACAAATACTGCTGCTGGCCCTGATGGTGTGCCGGCTAAAGATTGGAAACGGACTCCCTTCCAGGTGCTCCTAAGGTTGATGAACATATTCCTATGGTGTGGCCAGTTACCTACCCACCTGTATGAATCACGAACGACACTTATACCAAAAGTCGATCAACCAACATCTCCGGCGCAATACAGGCCAATAACAGTATCGTCCGTCATAACTAGGACTTTCAACAAGATCCTTGCAAATCGCATGCTGAGTACTATTGAATTAGATAAGAGACAGAAGGCTTTCAGAAGTGTTGACGGCTGTGCCGAACTTTCATTATTGATACGGTGCTGCACTTCCACCAAAAACACCACAAGCACTTGTATATGGCATCATTAGATGTGGCAAAGGCCTTTGACTCCGTCTCTCATGCCGCCATCCTAGACACCCTAAGATCCAAAGGTGTTCCGGATGAGATGATACGATATGTCCAGCATCTATACGCTAACAGCCGTACAGCGCTAGTAAATAATGGATGGACATCTGATCCGATCCATCCAACGTATGGCGTTAAACAGGGTGACCCACTGTCGCCAATTATATTTAATTGTGTGATTGACAGGATGATCAGCAAACTACCGCCTGAAATAGGCGTCCACATTGGAAATGCGAAGTTCGACATTGTTGCCTTTGCGGATGACCTCATACTGATGGCATCCACTGAAAAAGGGTTGCAACTAATGATCGACTCGGCAATCGACTATCTCCACCAATGCGGTCTTCTGGTCAATCCTGACAAGAGCCTAACCATCTCGCTCTAAAACGTGCCGCACGACAAGAAAACAGTTGTCAAGGACAACATTAAATTTACTTGCGCAGGCAAGAGTATTAAGTCATGCAAGCGTAGCGATGAATGGTCCTACCTGGGTGTCTTATTCACAGCAAACGGTACCGCGCTCAAGGATCATAAAAATGAAGTTAATGAAGCCCTTGAAAAGATCTCGAGGGCGCCGCTGAAACCACAAAAGCGCTTATTTACCCTCCTAGTCTTTATAATTCCAGCACTCTATCACAAGCTGGTACTCGGAAAGACAAGAACTACCTTACTAAATCGGATGGATATGCGTATCAGATCCTATGTGAGAAAGTGGCTATCACTGCCGCATAATACGCCAAATGCATATTTCCATGCCGAAATTAATGATGGAGGTCTATGCATTCCGTCGTTAAGATGGAATGTCCCGCTTATGCGTATGATTAGGCTCAATAACCTGAAGAACACAGGCGAATCAGGAGTAAACTCCTTCATTTACCTTGAAGTAGCCCAAGTTAAAAAGAGACTCACCGATGGTGGTCGACAGACAGCCAAGCCGTCTGATGTTAAGAGGAGGTGGGCTGACCTCCTACACCAATCAGTGGATGGGAAGGCCCTCAAAGACTCCTCACTTATACCAAACCAACACCTATGGCTGAGTGATGGCTCGCGCTTTCTGTCGGGTAAAGATTTTGTTAACTTTAACAAGTTACGCATAAATGCCCTACCTGTTAAGTCGAGAACATCAAGAGGTCGGAACGAGGGTCGGATGTGCAGAGCTGGATGCTATAACATCGAAACTTTGAACCATGTACTGCAGGGCTGCGACAGGACTCACGATGTTAGAATCAAGAGGCATGACGCAGTGGTGTCGTACTTAGTTAGGAACCTTAAGAACCAGAAGTACGAAGTCGATGAAAAACCGCTTTTTGAAACACCACAAGGTCGGAGGAAGCCAGATATTATTGCAAGAAAGGGCGAGAACACCCTGGTCATTGATGCGCAAGTTGTAGCTGAGCAGGCAGACCTTGCTAAAGCGCACAAAAGCAAAATTCTGTACTATGAACCTCTAAGGGACCAGATAAAAAGGCGGTATGTGGCTACAAATGTGCAATTCACCTCCGCTACACTAACTTACCGAGGTATCTGGAGTAAGGATTCGGGAAATACGCTGTTGGGCCTTCACGTAATAACGAGGAAGGAGCTGAAGAACCTCTCGACGAGGGTATTGAGAGGAGGAGTAATGTGCTTCAAGACGTTCATGAGAAGAACTGGGATGAACCGGAGGAGAAGAAGAAGAGGTCGACCACCAGACTGAAGGAAGCCGTCCCAAGGAAGATTAGCCACACAGGCTAATCGTTAACGGTGCTGCCTGCCTTCAGGCATAATGTTATTAAGTAATAACAAAAAACAAAAAGCCAAATGCCTCGTCATCTAATTAGTGACGCGCATGAATGGATTAAGGAGATTCCCTTCTGTCCCTATCTACGTTCTAGCGAAAGCATCCCCGTGGGACTTCCCCGTGGCGCTAGAACGGCAACGTCTTCCGGGCTCGCTCGGAAGGCGGCTAACATCAAGGATGTGGCACGCGTCTGGGCGCCTGGGCAGCCACCCCTGCCTGGGTAGTCAAGTCGAGCACTGTCTCTCCGGAGCAGTTGTTATGACCCGTAACAGTGCAGGCGCTGGGACAGTTGTACGCTAGAGCCCAGTTGAACGAATGCAAGTGGCTAAAAAGCAACCGGTGCCAAGGCCCGGTTGCAGTGATTTTTATTTTTATATTTTTCCTGCACCTCGAAGGTGGCGAGTAGCGTACAAAAGCTCTGAAAGCATTGATGAGAAAGAAGGACGTGCCATAATGAGCGGCACGGGCTCTTGGTGCCGGTGAAAAGCCCACCTAAAAAGGCACGCAAAGAAAAGACCGTCGCTTTTCTGCCATTTGCATCTATGCTGCTATACCCAAGGCAGGATAAAGAAATTTAGTACGCGTGGCTCGGGCTCAAGCCCGCCTCTGTAATGGAGGAGCCCGTAACGGGAAGGTCTCTGCGGGGTAGTCATGTTACTCCTAGGTGTAGCAGGGGTCAGAATGCGGCCTAGAGAGAGTAGATAGACTGGCGTTCGCGGCTTGCGTGAGTTCTCGGTGCTTGGCCGCCTGCAATGTGTCCCCGCGTTGCAGCGTGTGTAGCCTAAGCCGAGAACCGCTCGCGACAACGTAACCGAGGCTTGCGGAGTCACCTTGCGTGACCGCCCTCGGCACGTTGAGCCGGTGCTCCAGAGCGGAGGCCAGTCGCTCCGTTCGTTTATGCCCTAAGAGGCGAGGTAACGGTGCCAATCCCACTACGGGTGTGCGGCGTACAGTAACTGTCCCTATCTACGCCCCCCCGTGGTCTACTACCTTGTCGTGGTAGGGGGGGCTTGCGTGTGTGCTCTGCTGACCCTCTGAGCAATGCCGGCAGGTTGCTAGGAACCGGGTAGCGTCTCGCATGCCGGACTGGTCAGAGGCAAAGTGCCCGACTAAATGTAGACCAACGAAATCTCGTGCTCGAACGAGAGGTCTGTCTCTGTCCGCCACTGATGACGGAAATTGGGAATTTTCCGAGAGGCTGAGTAGCCTCAATAACGAAGGACTGCTTGTCCCTCTCAGTCCGCCACATCCCGTGACCAGAGGACGGGCGGTAGCGACAGGCTGATGGACGGGTATCCCTGAGGGTAGCGCTCGCCCAAAGGGGATTATGGAAAGAGCGCACCTTCCTCCTCCCAACCCTTCTTCCTTTCCTCGGTGGCCTCCACTCCTCCCTCATCTCACACTTCGGTGTGGAGCGAGGAGGAGACGGCCACCAGTGTAGGCCGGGCCCTGCGCCGTTGTGCTCCTTGAAGCGGAGCGTCGCAGGAACCGGGTGACTTACTAATAAATTTTGTTTCCTTACAGGTCTACCTAAATATAAAAATCATGATGGCACGCTCGAGCTCAAAATATTCCGGTTGGAAAATAGCCCCCCATTCGGATCTCCGGGCGGGGCCGGGCTCGGGCGTGTCATTGTGGCGAGGAGAAGTGCCCCTCTGGCTGCTCGTTCCCAGCCATGCGGTGGCGCCTGCAGCGCAGGAACGTCGGCCTCCTCCGTCGTTGTGTCACGTACCGTCTCGGTAGGCCTGGCGGGTGCTCCGGCGTCCTCACGGAAGGCGCCTCGCTAGCCTGAGCTTGGACGTGTCGTTGGCCCACGACACGATGGAGTGCAGGTCCCAGGTCGCGGTCTTCGTACCGTCCAAATCGTTCTTGAGCGTTGCGACGGAATCAGGCCTTCTGCCGTGGCTGACTCTGGGGTACCCGTGCGCGACCCTACTTGGATAGCTGTAGACTCACGTAGCTCCGCGGAATCGCGTCAAGTCCCCCATCCACCCGCAGTCCCATTGTCGCCGTCGGAGACGCCATCGCGCGCTACCGCTACTTCACGTCCGTGTTCCGGTTTCGCGTCCACGGGAATTAGGGTGCTGCAGCTGAACATGCGTCATTCAGCTGTGGTGATGGGTGAGGTGCCTTCGCTCGTTGTCGACAAGCGCTTGGACGTCCTGGTTTTGCAGGAACCATACGCCCAGAAGTTTGGCTAGAGCCACACCATCTGTGGTCTAGGGAGTGGAATGAGGGTGGCCGCCGTCAGCTAGCAACATCCGTGGGCTGCGGTGGCAGCATGCAACCCGAATTTCCAGTTGTTGCTCGTGTTACGAGCCGGGCGAGTTTCTAGAACGTGGCCGGCGAGCGTTATGGTTTATACGTAATGAGACGCGATTTCGTCTCTTATGAAACTTTACTGTAGCAGGGGGGGATCGTACGTCAACAGTAGTAGGAGCTATTAACCGACATACGATCTAGGAAACGATATTTAATTCAAACCAGATGAGCCTACGACATAGACCGTAGGGCGCTGGTCTTGAATTGAGGTAAGGAATGATACAACCCAGATGAGCCTACAGTAGATGCTGTAGGGCGCTGGGCTTGTATTGGAAAGAGTGAAATCCAGAGCCAGATGAGCCTACGGCATAAACCGTAGGGCGCTGGCCTCCAGAGCGGTTAATTAGATTTTAAGGTAAGGTGATACCCCGAGGTAGATGTACTTGTAGACTAACTGCAAGGTGCTACTCTCAAGTTAATAACGACGCACTTGCTAGGACTGCAAATGGTCGCGCAGGTACGGAAGCAAGCCGAAGGGCACGCGCAGTCCGACACCCGCTGTTTGTGGTTTTAACCTGCTACGGTAAAGGTCGTAAAGTAATAACTCTCGTAACTTTGTTTCACTCCGAGCGGTTAGAGTAAATAATTTGGGGGTACGTTACTCGATTATGTTTTAAATTCGTTTCGAGAGGAAACGTTTTAATTTCTAGAAATAATTCTTTACCCGAATTTTATGTTCTAGTAAAATATAACAAGTATATTCTTTCAACCGAATATACATATATACAAGTATGTTTAGTGTATGTGTTTGAATTTAATTGAATGTAGTAATAATTGAAAGCTCTGAATGTTTACCCTTGGGCAGTGACGTTTGACGAGACTTCACAATTATGATGACTCCGAACTAATCGCGAGTGATTCTAACGTGAATTGAAACGGGGGAACTCCGACCAAGAGTTCAAATAAATGCCAATGAAAAGACTGATCTTTCGAAGGTTAAAGAAAACTCGAGTAGGAATTGGCCCTAGGTCTCGTAGTATCTTGCTCAAGCGTCGTACTGAGAATAACCCATGGAGATGCATTTTCGAGGCCCTTATATAGGTCGAAAAAGCAGTGGGGATTGAAAATTTTAGGAAATTTGGTCTACGGTGGGAGAAAAGATGCTGCAGGAAAAGGACGGTTGGAAACTGTGGAATTTCGGGGGAGGCAGACCCTCGCGGTCGAGATTTCCTTATCGCGTGGGGTCTCAAGTGTAGCTATCCGGGCGTCCTAGACGAGAGGCCAAGGGTTACGTGCGTATCGCACTTAATGTATCCTGTTTTTGTTAGAAAAGGGGATTAAGGCGCCTGGCTGTCGGCAAGAGAAAATTCCAGGCTGAGAATTTTCGTAGGAATCATACGATTCATACGTAACACTCGTCTCGCAGCTTAGCACGACCCACTGTGTCTGTGCGGAAGTGCAAGCGCCCGGCTTCTCATTCTTCGTCGTGTCGTGCTATTTCCAGTACAGCGACGAGATTGAGAAGCACCTCAGGCACCTCGACACGGTGTTTCGTTCACTGAGGGGGAAGAGAATTCTGGTTTCGTTAGACGCCAACGCTCGCTCGTCCCTCTGGGGTCCTCAGAGCACAGACGAGGATGGAGCAAAGTTGGAGGAGCTCCTTTGGGCGTATGGCATGGTCGTTGTGAACGACGCTGGCCAGCAACCCACCTACTGGGCGGAACAAGTTTCGTCATACATCGACGTTACCGCAGCATCCCCCACCATGAGCCAATTCGTCGGTGATTGGAAGGTGCCTTGTGATTGGACAACCAGCGATCACAACTCCATCGACATCAGATTGAGGGTGCCAAAGGTCCGAAATGGGGACGGTAGCGGCGATCGGTGCGCCGAGACCAGGCGGTTCAACACCAAACGAGCCGACTGGGAGCGGTTCGCCGAAACGCTGGCTGGCCTCTCCAAATCAAGACTGGAGGTCCTTGAGCTGTTGTCGGTGCAACACGTGGAGGAAATGGCAAAGACACTCACGGCTGTCCTCACAGACGCGTGTTCCGAGTCGATGCCACGTAAATCGAAATTTAGAAAGTCCAACCCGTGGTGGACGAAAAGGCTTACAAGCCTGAAGAGGACCGCATACCGGCAAAGGCGTGCGTTCCAGAGGGAAGGGGATGGTCCTACTCGCCTCGTTCTCAAGGCTAAGTACCGCACTTCATTGCGGGAATACAGCCGAGAGGTGAAAAGGGCCAAAACCGCCAGCTGGAGAAGATTCGTCACGTCGCACGGCAACTCGGAGCCCTGGGGCTACGTTTACAAGCACCAGGCTGAGAAGCTCCGAATTGAGAGAGTGATCAGCACTATCCGGCGTGACGAAGGCTTCACAAAGGACATTCGGGAAACCGCCAGCTGCCTTCTGGATTCTCACATCCCCGATGACCGGGAAGAAGAGGACTCCCCCGCTCAGCGGGCCCTCAGGGAAGTGGCGCGCGCTCCTCTTGACACACCCGAGGCCTCTGTGTTTACAGAGGGAGAGGTTGTCAAATGCGCGCGCTCCTTCAAAAACGGTAAGGCGCCAGGACCTGACCTTATCGAGGTCACGGTGCTGAAGGCGGCCGTCGCCGTTATCCCCGGTCAGCTGGTACGGCTCTTCAATGGGTGCCTTCAGTGGGGCGTCTTCCCCCGCGTCTGGAAGGAGGGCTCGTTACGGGTACTCCTGAAGGGTGCGGAGAAGGACGTGAAGGACCCCAAATCGTACCGTCCCATTTGTCTCCTCTCCGTGGTAGGGAAACTCCTCGAGAAGCTCCTTAAGGAGCGTCTCTCCACCACGTCCCTGGCTCCCGGGAAGATCTCCGATCGGCAGTTCGGCTTCGTGGCCGGAAAGTCGACGGAGGACGCTGTCGCGGAGTTGCGTCGGATGGTCGAAGCTTCCGAAAGGAAGTATGCCGCGGCGCTACTCTTCGACATCTCGGGGGCCTTCGACAACGTGTGGTGGCCCCTTGTTTTAGATAGTTTGCGGAAACGAGATTGCCCGAAGAACGTTTTCGAAGTTCTGAAAAGCTACTTCGACGATCGGAGGGTTCATATCTCGCTTGGGTCCTGTGAGGTCTCCAAAAAGCCCACGCGAGGATGCCCCCAGGGGTCCGTCCTCGGCCCGGCCTGCTGGAACCTAATGTTCGACGGCCTTCTGCGGCTGCTCGAAGACTCTGCCGAGGGAAAGTTCGTCGCATACGCCGATGATCTTCTCGTTCTGGTATGCGGCGACTCCCGAAGGGAGTTGGAAATCGAAGGCCAGCGCGTTGTTGACCAGATTTCCAACTGGTGTAATTCGGCCAAACTCCAACTGTCCGCTAGCAAAACCGAGGCTATCATCCTCAGGAGCGAATGGACAAGGAGGGCCCCAATTGGCAGACGGGGAGGAGCTCGACCGGATAGGAAACGAAAGGCGGCCCGGAAGCCGGATATATATAAACGAACGCCGACCATTAAGTTAGGGAATTCGAGTATCGCGTTTAAGAAAAGTGTTCGCTATCTTGGCATCCATTTTGATAGAAACATGGGTGCCTCCACCCATTGTAGATTCTTGAGCGACAAGGTCGGGTCGCTATTTCATAAGTTAGGGCGGCTCGCGAGATGTCAGTGGGAACTTCGCTTCGGGGCGCTTTCCGTCATGTATAGGGGTGTCTTCGCTCCCACGGTGGCGTATGCTGCTGGCGGTTGGGCCGACCTCTGCACGGCGGGCGACCTGAGGACTCTCACGTCCGGACAACGACGCGTGCTCATCGCGGTGACTTGCGCTTATCGCACGGCATTGCATGATGCTTTGTGCGTCGTTGCAGGTGCGGCCCCAGTTGACCTCGTCCTAGAGCAGGGAAGAGCAGTGTATAAAATAAGAAAAGGTATGGATGCCAAGATCGGGGACGTCGTCGTCTCCGCACATGATAAAGACGCAGCCAAACGAAGCGTCAAGGATGAGGCGATCAATATGTGGCAGGCCTTATGGGCCGCATCGATCTGGGGTCGTGTCACATACGCCTTCTTAAGCAACATTCGGGAAAGGTTGGCTGCTCGCTGGGTTGTTCCCTGCCACTACACTACGCAGGTTCTCACCGGTCACGGCAATTTCAGGGCGTGGCTTGCGTCCAGAGAGATTGCCGACGATGGGGCCTATATGTGCGGGGGGGGGGGGGGACACTCTCGGGCACTTCCTTCTCGAATGCCCAGAGTTCGCCCCGCAGAGAGAGTCTCGGCGGGACTTCATCGGCGAGAGGCAATGGCCGGAGGCGGCACACCACTTGGTGTCGTCACCAGAAGCTTTTGCTGCACTCGCCGGCTTTTGTAGGGAGTCCCTTTGGCTAAAGGGTTTCATATTTTAGATTAGTATCATGTTGGAAATTATAATTCAGTGTGGCCCAAACCGGGGGGTCGTCGTAACCCCCGGCCATGGTGGCACGGCCCCGTACACTTCTCGGGTCCACCGTGCTATCGGGCCATTTTCACTTTGATTGGTCGGCTTTCCATTTTTCATTTGGAATTTTAGCGGCAAATCCTAGAGGGGGATACTTTTGTCTCCCTCTTTTCCAAGACTTCCTCTATCCCTCCCGCCTCTCTCTATCTCTCTCCCTAACTCCCTCTATCTACCCCCTTCTTCTCTATCTATTCTATGTTCTATTTTCTATTTTCTATTATCTATGCTCTACTCTGAAATTCCCATTTTCTACTTTCTCTCTTTAATCTTTTATTCTTCATTTTCTACAGAGCGGGCGCTCAGGATCGGAGCGTCATGAGCGGGCCTCCCCGAGGTTCCCCGTGGGCATGGCGTGGGGACGTCATGGAGCGATTTAGTGCTATGCCGTAACCACGTCATGGCTAAACCGCTCACTCGCACGCCCTGCGAGCGCTACTGGATTTTTCCTCGACATCTCCCTTTGCGGCTGTTTCGGGAAGGTGGATGGGTCGCTGGTGGCGAATGCCTTGAGAGGCGAGGTCGCGGGGGTCGTCACCTTCGTGGTCGCGACTCAGACATTAAACTGTCCCTATCTACGGCTTGACCACCAGGTGGCGCAGAGTACAGACGCGTCTCCACGTCGGTCCGTTTTAAATTGTGTTTTTCGGGCGAAAAATCAAAGTGCGAGTGTTAAAAACTATCACAAAGTGAAGTTCGAGTGCCAATGAACAGACTGTGATAATACGTTCAATCGGCAATCGTGCGGAAAATACTTTTTCGGAGTGTTTTTAGTGTTGGTGTTACGTATGAATCGTATGATTCTCATGAAAATTTCTCATCGTGGAATTTTCTCTTGGCGACACCCAGACGCTTAGTCCCCTTTTAATAACGTAAACAGGATACGATATACATACAGCCCTTGGCCTCTGGTCTAGGGCCCGCGGATAGCTACACTTTCGACCCCATGTAATAAGGAAAACTCGAAAGCGAGGGTCTTGCTTGGCACGTAATTCCAGCCGTTTCCAACTGTCTTTCATACAGCATTTTTACTCCCACCATAGGATAGATTTTCTAGAATTTTCAATTCCCCACTACTTTTTCGACCTATGTAAGGGCCACGAAAATGCATATCTTCGGGTTACTCACAGTACGACGTTTGAGCATTACACTACGAGATTAGGCCCAGTTCCTTTTCGAGTTTTCTTTTAACCTTCGGAAGATTAGTCTGTCCATTGGCAATTCAACTCTTGGTCGGAGTTCCCCCGTTCAACTCACGTTAGAGTCACTCGCGAACTAGTTCGGAGTCATCTTATTGTGAAGTCTCGTCAACCGTCACTGCCCAAGGGTAAACACTTAGAGCTTTTCAATGATTATACTACTTTCTTAAATTCATACACAAAACACTTAACATACATGTATATATATTCGATTGAAAGAATATACTTATAACATTTTACTAGAAACATAAAATTCGGGTAAAGAATTATTTCTAGAAATTAAAACGTTTCCTCTCGAAACGAATTTAAAACATAATCGAGTAACGTACCCCCAAATTATTTCACTCTAACCGCTCGGAGTGAAACAAAAGTTACGAGAGTTTATTATTTTACGACCTTACCGTAGCAGGTCAAAAACCACGAACAACGGGTATCGGACTGTGTGTGCCTTTCGGCTTACTTTCCGTGCCTGTGGGACCACTTGCCGTCCTAGCAAGTGCGTCGTTATTAACCAGAGAGTAGCACCTTGCAGTTAGTCTACAAGTATATCTACCTCGGGGAAACACCTTACCTAAAAATCTAATTAACCACTCTGGGCGCCATCACCCTATAGCATCTACTATAGGCTCATCTGGTTCCAGATTCCTTTGATTCCGATACGACCACCAGCAACCTACAGTTTATGCCGTAGGCTCATCTGTTTCGTGTCACTCCTGAGATCCTCTCACACCTGCATGAACGCCAGCACCCTACAGTTTATGCTGTAGGCTCATCTGGATTCATTCACCCACTACCCCAGCACCCTGTAGCATCTACTATAGGCTCATCTGGTACTAGATTCCTTCAATTCCGATACGACCACCAGCACCCTACGGTTTGTGCCGTAGGCTCATCTGGTTCGCATCTCTACTGAGTTCCTCTCACACCTGAATGAACGCCAGCACCCTACAGTTTATGCTGTAGGCTCATCTGAATTCATTCATCCACTACATTAACCGTTCTAGCGGCCAGCACCCTATAGCATCTACTATAGGCTCATCTGGATTGAATAACGTCATTTCCTAAATCATACGTAGATTCGTAGCTCCCACTACTTACTACGTACGATACCTCCTGCTACAGTAAAGTTTAATAAGAGACGAAATCACGTCTCATTTCGTATATTCCATAACGCTCGCCTGCCACGTTCTAGAAACCCGCCCAGCTCGTAATATTATTAAAACGTTGAGCGCCACGCCGATTCTTAAGGAAGTCCCCGCCAGGCCAGGCGCGCCGCTTATATGCGCTGTATTGTACGCCGACCGCCACCAGTGGCAGACGAGGCCTAAACGGAAAGCGCTCAACGTGTTAACCAGAGAGTAGCACCTTACAGTTCATCTGTAAGTACATCTACCTCGGGGTATCACCTTACCTTAACATATTTTACCACTCTGAAAACCAGCACCCTATGGCTCTGTTGCCAAGCAGGATACATGATTTGGAGCATAAAATATCTGAACTTGTTTACTTGAAAAATGCATTCCTTAATATGCCGTCTTCTTTGATCGGAAATGAATTTGATACGACGTGAAGTTCTGTTGGAATTCCTCTAAAATTTATTTTGCACATGCCTGATGTTCATACTATGCCGCTTGTGATTCCCGAAAGTTCAAATATAATGTCTTCTGATATTATTGTGTCTTTAGAAATTTTGTCTATTTTAAGTAAGTTTATGTCGGCTCCAGTGTCTATAAAAAATGTCGCTCCTGTGTTGTATAAATCGGGTGATTCTATGAATATTGCAGGTGGTTGGTGTTTATTCGTAAGACCGCGTGAAATTTTTGTTTGTTTGATTGTTGTTTTTAACGCTCTTCGGGATTGCGAATTAAAGAGAAGCGTTCGCAGGCGAGTTTGATGAAAGACTGTATTCTCACCATTGTTCCGATTTGATCGTCAGATTTTCTGAGCTGACGTCATTGTCAACGATCTTCCTATCTAGGGTACCGAATGTCCAATATATACAGTGTCCTCGTCCATGAGGCTGCGATAACGTGTGAATGTAAAGTGGGCTGTTTGGCCGTGTTTTGTGTACCCGAAATAATTTTCCACAAAAGTACACACAATTAAAAAATTTGTATAACTACAGTTACACCTATGTTACGTCCCTGCGTCTCTATACGCCCTTTGTCAGTTCGACGCCAGGACGACGCCCTTCAAACTTGTAAATTCTTTAAGAAAGAACACTGTGACCGTCTTGGTCGAGACTGGCAAATGGTGTTGAAGTAAATATATAAATCTAGTCGAGCGATGTGAATATAAACTCTTAACCTCTTAAGATTAGACAGTTCTAAACAACAGATTGCATCAGATACAATGAAGACCTTGTCCACAAGAAAATATACATCTGGCACCAGACCCCGTCCTGTTCAAGAGACACTTGAAAGGGAAGGTTAGACAGATCACTTTTCGAGTGCATTCTCGATAAGGGTGTTTGGATGCTGGACCAGGTCTTCATTCTTTTTCCGAAAACCGTTACAAACCGACGTAGTGGGAGGGCCCAAAATCCTGTATATATACTGGTGCCCTCCGCCACGAAATTCAGTTAAGAAGAGTCAGTCAAGAGTCAGTCAGAAATCCAGTTAAGAAGAGTCAGTCAAGAGTCAGTCAGAAATCCAGTTAAGAAGAGTCAGCAGTTAGAAATTCGGACAAGAAGTATGCAATTAGAAAAAGGCAGTGGAGTTAGAATAGTGAATTACCAGTCAAAGTTCCGTCAAGAAAGTTGGAAAAGTCTTATTCCATTCTATATCCTATGACCCTTTATTAAAACCGCTACCCTTACCACCCAATACCTCAGTCATTCTTCAACGGGAATAGAACAAACTGTGAAATATACGATTGAAAATCGTAGATTTCCAACGTAGATGTTGCTTCTATGACACGTTTCGAAGGACGGCGACTTTCCTACCCATAACTGTCGATCTCCAAAGCGTAATCCTTGGGACAAGGAGTAACTGGAAATCGCTAAGATTTTCAGAGAAAGACTCTATAACAATAATATCCGCTGCGGACCGATAAAAGTTATAACACCAACCTTCCTTTTGAATACCCAAAGACTAAACATCTGATCCAGTTAAAAGTAAAAAGAAACAAAGTGTATAAATATAAATAGAATCTGTGAAAACATGTCCGTGTCAGTGTTGTTAAATATAAAGTTATCGAAGAATATATCACCAGTGTTAACCATCAATTAGCCTGGCCTCATCATTACCACGATCTCACACCTTCGTCATCACCTTTCGATCATAGTACGACTCAGCCCCATCCCGAGTAAAGTGGTCTGACCATTGACTCATAAGGGGGCAAATCACAGACTTTGTCGAAACAAATCGAAGCCGCACCGTTTCCGTAAGCTCGAGGAGTGACGCTTAGTCTTGACGTAACACTTACTTCCTCTTATTTATTTCCGTTATTACGTGATGATGCAATCGATAATTTTACCACTTAAACAGCCGTAGCTTAAAGTGTGATATGGTATTACGAAAAATATGCATACATTTCTAAAACGACGTATTTCGTTGACCCTTTGTCTACTGTAGGCGCCATTGGACAGTTGACTTTCCTACGCTGGTAATGTTCGCGCCAATGGGCGTCCAGATCATATTTCCCTGTTGCTTATGGTAATGTAGACCTACAGTGGTAATGCAGATTACCTATTTCGAATAACCTATTTTTAATCACTAACACGAGAGACGCCTATTGAAGATCGTGAAATTTTATCGATCAAAATTGTGTTAAATCTTATTTGAAACAGATGTACGTGAATGTGCCCCAACAATTTAAAGCAGAATATTAATAAATAATTTTATTTGACACAGACGTTAGTGAATGTGCCCTAACAATTTAAAGCAGAATATTAATAAATAAATAATATTGATTTAATATAGTAGAATGCAGTATTTTGTATACTTTAAGGGGGGAGTCCCCTCCAGAACATTAAATTTTTGCACTTTTTTTTTTTTGCTTTAATAATTCAATTACAACCTTAAGAATATATTGTCAATGTTTTAAGCCAATCGGAAGTCTAAAAAGTCCCTAGGAAGTCAGTGAAGTGATGAGCGCCGAAAGTACGGAAAGCAGCTAAACGAGCGCGCGCTCTTTACGGTCATACCTTTTAATTTTTTAGCCAAATATGTTTCATATTCTACTTTTTGGCAAATAGGGGGTACTTCGGATGATTATTCGGATTGTGATTTTGTTGGTACAGAAACAGTCAACTGAGAAACGGCTTGTTGTTAGTGTTGCTGCGCAAATAGAACCATTTGAAACATATTAATTTCGACGGACGTAACGGTACACTAGGCTTTCTATTCATCTCTTCATCCTTAAAACCATATACTTGGAAGGCTAACAATTTGAAAGATTTTACCTCTTTATGGCAACACATAGCCAAGTAAATTCATATTCACTTCGTACTTTCAAATTCTTAGCCGTTCAAAAGGTCTTAACCGTCATAAACCGCCATCCCTCAGTTTCAACCGTGACCGTTTCGTCCAGGTACGACCGCGCGTAGGAACACATCCTCGCGGGAACCACCACGGGGCTGCTAAATTCAAAGTCAGTACCTCGGGAAAAACCCCGGTGTTGTCGGGTCACTCGAGGTACTGATCAGAAAATCAGCAGCCCCCCCCCCCTTATAGGACAACCCCCACACCGAGAGGGTGGAGGAATATCTTGACTGAACAGTCAAAAAATTGATTTTGAGAAGTGCAGATCTCAATCAGATAACAGTTAGTATACAGTTCAGTGCCTTGTGTGGTTATTTTGAATCGCGTTTTGAACAATTATTTGATAGAATGAGTCGTAAATTTGTTAATAATGATGCAAATTATCGTCCAAACTATCCTCGCCGTAGGAAGTTTTACGGAAATCAATTTACCAGTGTACCAAATATGGAAGATGACGAAGAGTCCAACAACGAAGCAAGTGTGTCTGCAAAAAAATTGAAGTCATCGCCGGACGATATTATTGTCAGCCAAAATTTTTGCTATAGAATTATAGAATTTGTTAGTGTATTTTCTACTCTTGCAGATATATTAATGTGCAAACAGTGTAAACAAAAAGTGTTGTTTAAACAATCAGATGACAAAGGACTCGGCTTCAAAATTTCCGTTTCTTGCAGATGTGGCACTTTACATATTCCATCAAGCCCGATTATTCATTGTGCTTATGAAATAAATAGACGTATTGTTTTGGCAATGCGCTTACTTGGTGTTGCTCGAGAAGGCATAAGCATTTTTTGTGGCGTAATGAATTTAGGCAGCGGACTAAGTAAACATGCATATGTACGCATTATCGAACACGTACATACTTCCGTCAAGAAATTGTTTGATATCACATGTAAAAATGCAATTGAAGACGAGAAAAGAGAAAATGGGGCAAAAGAAAAACCTTTGCTAAATTTCACTGTTAGCGGTGATGGATCTTGGAAAAAACGCGGCTTTTCGTCTTTGTACGGCGTAACTACACTAATAGCCTATCATTCCGGGAAAGTAATTGATTTAGTTGTGAAAAGCAGCTACTGCCAAGCATGTACGTACTTTAAAAATCATCCCAACAATCCAAAAGTCGCTGATCACGAAGAAAATTGTACCATCAACCATAAAGGCTCTGCAGGCAAGATGGAAGTAGATGCGATTCTTGAGATGTTTGGTCGTTCAGAAGAGAAGTATGGGGTACGTTACGTAAATTATGTTGGAGATGGCGACGCAAAAACATTTAAAGCTATATTAGATACTAGTCCATACGAAGATGTTGAAGTTAAGAAAAGTGAGTGCGTAGGTCACGTAGAAAAGCGTATGGGAAGCCGCCTTAGAAATTTAAAAAAGACCGCAAAGCTCGGTGGAAAAGGCAAACTAACCGATGCTTTGATTAAAAAACTGACAAAATACTATGGTCTTGCGATACGAAGAAATCCTCAGTCGAAAGATGACATGAAAAAAGAAATTATGGCCACGTATTATCACTTGATCTCGACTAATAAAAAGCCGCAACATCAGTTCTGTCCTACTGGCGTCGGCTCGTGGTGTAAATACAACGCTGCACAAGCCAACAATATTCTTTTTGAACATCCAGCTCCACTGCACGAAGACGTACAAAAAAAAATACTGCCAATTTATGAAGATTTGTCACGGGATGATTTACTCGAACGTTGCATTGGTGGTTTCACCCAAAACGCGAACGAGTCTTTCAATTCAACCGTGTGGCGTTTAGCTCCCAAGCACTTGCATTGCGGCTCAAAAATTATTGAAATCGCAGCATTTTTAGCTACAGGAATTTTTAACGATGGCTACTCCTTCATACTTAAAGTAATGAGTGACCTGGAATTAACAATAGGCTTGGAAAGCAAGATTTTCGCGGACTTGTACGATAGCAATCGAGTACGGAGACAAGAGCTGCGTTCGTTAATATCGACAAAAGAAGCCAGAACTGCACAGAAAGAAAAGAATGCGGCCGTAATGGATGATTTTCATGAAGCAGAAGGCTTGCTGTATGGTCCTGGTATCGCAGATTAAGTTTGGGTAACTATAAATTGCTTTTAATTCTACTTTACAACAACGAAAACTTTATTGGCGTTTTTCTCAAAACATGTTTTTTTCCGCGCCGTGGAACATAACTTGAAAAGTAATTGAGAAATCAACTTGAAACTTTCCACAGATATAGTTCAACGTATTGGCCTTTGCATGAACCTAAAAATTTGCAGGAATTATAACTAAAAATATTGTTTACAGCAATGTGTTTATGAAAAAACGAGTGTAATTTTTTTCTTTTTGTGCCCAAATTTTCAATTTTTGTTTTTTTTCGTTAAAATTAGGTTCATGCAAAGCGAAATAACTTACTCTAATGGAAAAATTTTGGTTGGTTGATTTCAGTTGACTACAAGAGGCTGGGCATTCCACGCCGCGAATTGAAGGAGCCAAGTTTGAGCAGCTGTAGCTCCGCCATTTTGATTTCTTTTCGTATAAACAAATTTGTGTACATAGATTTCAACCTCAATTTCAATATATTGTTTCTTCGAACGCAATAAATACGCTGAGTTTTTTGTAAAAAATCATTGAAAAACCTGTTGTCTGGAGGGGACTCCCCCCTTAATATATGTCGTAAAATATGTGTCAAGTTAATGTCTGCCGTAGTCAAACGGTTAATACTGTTACGAGCCGGGCGGGTTTCTAGAACGTGGCCGGCGAGCGTTATGGAATAAGCGTGACGAGACGTTGGTTTCGTCACTTCCTTGACGTAACTGTAGCAGGGGGTATCGTACGTCAACAGTAATGGGGGCTACAAATCGACGTATGATCTAGGAAATGATATTTAATTCAACCCAGATGAGCCTACGACATAAACCGTAGGGCGCTGGCCTTGTATTGGTAAGAGTGAAATCCAGACCCAGATGAGCCTACGGCAGAAACGGTAGGGCGCTGGCCTCTAGAGCGGTTAGCGTTGAGGATGAATAAATCCAGATGAGCCTATAAACAGAGCTATAGGGTGCTGGTATTCACTCAGGTGTGGGAGGATCTCAGGAATGACTCGAGCCAGATGAGCCTATGAACAGATCCATAGGGTGCAGGACCCGTGTCGGAATTGAAGGAATCTGAAGCCAGATGAGCCGATGAACAGAGCCATATCGTGCTGGTCTTCAGAGTGGTAAAATATGTTAAGGTAAGGTGAAACCCCGAGGTAGATGTAGTTACAGGTGAACTGCAAGGTGCTACTCTCTGGTTAATAACGACGCACTTGCTAGGACGGCAAATGGTCGCACAGGTGCGGAAAGTAAGCCGAAAGGCACACACAGTCCGGTACCCGTTGTTCGTGATTTTGACCTGCTACGGTAAGGTCGTAAAACAATAAACTCTCGTAACTTTTGTTTCACTCCAAGCGGTTAGAGTGAAATAATTTGTGTGTACGTTACTCGATTATGTTTTAAATTCGTTTCGAGAGGAAAGGTTTTAGTTTCTAGAAATAATTCTTTACTCGAATTTTATGTTTTTAGTAAAGTGTTACAAGTTTATTCTTTCAATCGAATATATATACATGTATGTTAAGCGTATTGTGTATGAATTTAAGAAAATAGTAGAATTATTGAAAAGCTCTAAGTGTTTACCCTTGGGCAGTGACGATTGACAAGACTTCACAATAAGATGACTCCGAACTAGTTCGCGAGTGATTCTAACGTGAGTTGTACGGGGGCACTCCGACCAAGAGTTGAATTGCCAATGGACAGACTAATCTTCCGAAGGTTAAATAAAACTCGAAAAGGAACTGGGCCTAATCTCGTTGTGTAATGCTCAAGCGTCGTACTGAGAATAACCCGAAGATGTGCATTTTCGTGGCCCTTATATAGGTCGAAAAAGTAGTGGGGAATTGAAAATTCTAGAAAGTCTATTCTATGGTGGGAGTAAAGATGTTGTATGAAAAGATAGTTGGAAACGTCCGGTATTACTCGGGGAGGCAAGACCCTCGCGTCGAGTTTTCCTTATCGCATTGCGTTGCGAGTGTAGCTATCCGCCGGTCCTAGACCAGAGGCCAAGGGCTATATGCATCTCGTATCCTGTTTACGTTTGAAAAAGAGGACTAGGTGTCTGGGTGTCGCCAAGAGATAATTCCACAATGAGAATTTTCTTAGAAATCGTAGGATTCATACGTAACATGCTTTTGGTCGTGGAAAGTTTTTTATTGAGATTAAATTATTATTCATTGGTCTTGTGGTGTTGATTTCAATTATATGAGCTAAATAAGTAGCCGATTGTAAAGCAAATGTGCATTTTTTGAAATTTAATCTCAATTCTTCGCTAACTTTTGCATGTAAAATTAATTCTATATGTATGTATGTGTGTATGTTTGTTACGTTGATCCCCTTGGGATTACAGCCCTCCTTACACTTTCTCTGCTCTTATTCTAACTTAACCCTTTAAGCGCTATGAACCCATATATGCGTTTTCACACAACCATTCGATTTCGGCTATGAACCCATATATGCGTTCTCACAAAACCATTAGATTTTGACTATAAACCCATATATGAGGTGCCTAGAATACAATGGGTATAAGTGATATTCTCAAAAGAACTGAGATCTGTGCCATGAAACTCTGAATTTACCATTCTATTGAGTGGTAGAGGAATCTAAGTGAAATGTCCATCCTGTACATGGTTTACCACTCTTGAATAATAAAAAAAAATATTGTATTATATTGTGATTTGTGAGCATTTGTGAGAATTGAACTTAATTTTCTCGGAACTAAATAAAAGTCACTTATACCCCTTGTATTCTAGGCACCTCATATATGCGTTTTCACATAATTTACTTCACTTACAATAAATATACTTGGAATGAAAATTCAGTGGTTTCGTACGGATTGCGCAGTCCACAGCGCACGCTTAGCGGCGCATCGCTCAGCGCTCAAAGGGTTAAGGGGGGCGCCTTGTTTAACGGGTCAAAAAAATATATTTTTTTTTTATTTATTGATTCTATAATACTATATCTAAAGTATATAATCCTAAAGTTTCGTAACAAAATTCGAAGTATTTATGGAATTACAGAGAATTTTGACTTGCGCGACCTAACGGTGCTCCGGGCTCTGTGGCGCGTTAAATTATATCGGTGGTGGAGACACAAAAACGTTCAAAGCTATCATTAATTTATATCCTTATGGTGATGATTTTAAAGTTGTCAAAAGTGAGTGCATAGGACATGTGGAGAAGAGAATGGGTAATCGCCTAAGGAATGTAAAGAACGAGAAACTTGGAGGGAAAGGCAAATTGACGGATAGTCTTATAAAAAAATTGATAACATATTACGGCTTAGCTATTCGAAGGAATATCGATAGCCTGGATAACATGGTAAAATCTGTGATTGCAACCTATTACCATATATGCTCCACAATTGAGTAACCCAACCATGAAAATCGTCCAGCGGGAGCAGACAGCTGGTCCAAGTGGCGCATTGCTGAGACTACTGAAAAATTAAATGAATTTGACCATTGCACCCTGACGTGCAAAAACATTTATTACCAATTTATATAGATTTATCCAAACGAGATTTGCTCGAAAGGTGTCTAGGAGGACACACACAAAATCAAAACGAAAGTTTTAACTCGACTGTCTGGCGTTTATCGCCAAAACACTTACAATCCGGCATCAAAATAATTGGAGTCGCTGCATATATAGCTGCAGGGATATTTAATGAAGGATATGCTGCAGTACTCAAGATAATGGACAAACTAGAAATCAAAATTGGTCAACAAAGCAAATTTTTCGCCGATGCGTGCGATAGAGAGCAACTGAGCAGGCAGGGGCGTCGAAGCTTGAGCAGTAGCAAAGAGGCTCGAACAGCTCGTAGGATGACGGTACTCGCAGAAAATGAATTCTTTCAACAATCGTAGGGTCAACTGTATGGGCCAGGAATAGCTGATTAGCATCAAAGAGCGGTAAGCATCGAGTATCTTGTTTTTTTTGTACCGAAAACTTTAAACGCGTTTTCCTCGAAACTACATTTTTCAAGTTGGCGTGCAGCATAACTAAACAAATAATTGTTCGATCATGTTTCCACTTTACATATATGTAGATAACTGAATTCACCTCTAGTTATACCTACTCGTTTGATGATTCAGTTATTTAAATAATGGTTATTGCATACTAAAAGCTTAAAAGTTCCGTGAAATACGCAACTTATTCATTAGAACCGCATAAAACGATTAATTTTTGCACTTTTATTTATCGGTTTTAGGTGTATCCATAGCGTAATTTTATTAAGAAAACAAATTTTCTTATCTTTTTGTTCCAGGATAAAAACCAGAGGGCCTACACTGCACGCCGTTAACGCATGTCATCGCCGACGCTACCGGAGGACAATCGTCATTACATTTAAATTAACTTATAGTTCTAAATAAAAAAATATTTTTTTAACTCTCGAAACATTGTACATAATATACAAAAAATATTAGAAAGGTCTGTTCAGCCATTTCTTTAGAAAAAATTCCGGAAAATTGTCTTATTTTCAGAGGTTTACACAAGGCGCCCCCCTTAACCTAACTTTCACCACCCAGATGACAACCACTGCTCCGCTATAGCGACACGAAGGGCGTGAGTGCGTCGGTGAGTGAATCGTGACAGTGTGCGTGACAAACAAACGCAACGGTCGCGTATAAAAACAAAAGAGGCGTGATTCGCTAATTTTGAACTATAGAGAAAACGATTGGCGAAGAGCGTGAGCCCATGTAGTATAAAAGGCGCGCCGAAAACCCGGATCAGACACTTATTAATTTTACCTCGTTGTTGCGTGAGGATACCGCAAGGAGAAGCCCCGTGAATTGTTACACTTATGCTTTATGTACAGTTAATCTAAGATAGAATAGGCGGAGTGGGCAAATGCGTGGTAATTTAGTGCAAGTGAGAGTAATTCCTTTTCCCAAAAACCTACACTTTCCATTTTCCCAGAGACACGGAAGTAACCACACGGCATTGCGCCCGTAGACTATCTCGAGTGTCATCCTTCGTTTCTTAAGGAGTAACCCCCGGTCATTGCACACCGGCACTATCTCCGAGAGGACGTTCCTCCCCAACAGGAGTAACCCCACGGCATTGCGCCCGTGGACTATCTCCTTTGGGGCATCCCGTACCCGAAAGCAACCAAAACGCACCCATACTAAAAAGAGTAGCGGCTAGCATTACGACTAGACCCCGATCTCTTCTTTGACTCCTCTATCCTACCAATACTCAAGAGTGCATGAGACGCGAAAACGAACATAGAATAATAGCGAGGCATTGAAAGCCGTAATAGGATTAAGATGAGTGTGAGAGAGAAACCGTGACGACGTGCGTGAGAAGGAGAGCGAGAGTTAATGTAAACACAAGAACGATCAGCTGTGCGAGCAAATGTGTGTGTGCGTGAGAGAGTCCGCGATTAGGTTTAAATAGATAGATTAGGATAATTTTTGTAAATACATCAGTATAGCGTAGGAAATTAGATTTAAGGCAATAGATTACAATTATAACACCGCTGAATGTATGGAAGGATGCGTGTTAGCTTAGGGAGAACGATTTTATATGTATTTAGCTGGTAAGAGTAAATGAATAAATTATAAGTTTAACCGAGACAAGTTTCCCAATTCTTTATCGGCCTGCCCCGAACCTAGGAAATAGGAGTTCGTCTCAAGGATAGGGGTATCAAAGGGGACGTACCGTTACACACCTTTTCCTCCATCTGCTCTATCCACCTCATCAACGCCTTCTTTTCTCTCTTCCACCTCTCCTCCCTCCTCAACATCTCTAGTTTCAACTCCTCCACTTCCCTTTTTATCCTTTCCTCCACTCGCCTTATTAATTCTTCCTCCACCTTCTTTCCTTCCTCCTGCATTTTCCTGATTTCCTCTTTTATCTCCTCTATCTCCCTCTCCACCGCACTCTTTTTATCTTCCCCTATTCCTCCCTCCCTCTGTAGACCCCCTTTTTCCCATATTATCTCCTCTCCCACCTTCCTCGGCGAAAAATTAATTCTATATGTTTAACGTGTTCCTCAAAAGTAGTTGAAAAAATCAAAATATCATCTACATGTATGTATGTCTCCGAAAAGTCTTTTAAATTATGTTTTCTTAATATACTGGATAATATTCTCTGAAAAATTGCGGGTGCTGTTTTTAATCCAAAAGGTAGGCAAGTCCATTGAAAGTGGCCTTCCTGTGTAACAAATCCCTTTTTTTGTCTTCGATTCTTAGCGGGATTGACCAAAAAGCCGAGTTAATGTCAAGTGTTGACAAATATTTGCAGTTTCTAGTTTTTACTATTAAGTCTTCTATTAGTGGAAAGGGTTGTGATTGTGGTACGATTAAGTTATTTAAGGGGGGGGGTAAGGGTTTCAGGGCAAAAAAACACTTTCTTTGCGATTTTCTTTCAGACGAACAAATAAAGCAAATTTGTTCGAACCTTTTGCACATTATATATTATTATTTCACAACATTTTGCAATTTTTTGGTTGCAAAATATCAACAAATAAGCCGGTGACGGAGCTTTTCCGAGAGCGCGTTTCGAAAAACACGTTTTGCGGTGATCACTGTATCTCAGCCGAGAAGTATCAGAAAACAAAATAACAATAAAATTTAGTTAGAAAATGAGTAAATAGTCCCCCCAACGAACGCTAATTATTATTTTTTTATTTTAAAACTTTTGGTGGTTGTTTGAAGCAAAAATTGCGATTTTTCACTAAAATTTCCGTCATTTTGCTACTAGAAAAACCCCTTAATGTAAAAAAAAATATCATACTAATCGTTGGGGAGAGGTATTTTATATATAGAAGGTATGTACCAAGTTTGAAAAGAATCGGTGAAGTATTGTTAGAAAGAGGGCCTCGCAATAGATGGCTTTAAGGAACTGCGTGTTCTTCTGTTTTAGACCGTTGAGTAAAGACGGAAGTCTTTTGTCTTGTACGTTACAACGCGGCAATCGTTCACGTCCCCATTGCGTACTTCGAAATAAGGTCTCTAGTAATGAGAGTGTCTTTAAGATTCAATCACGGCGCAACGTGCGGTATTCAGTTAATAATACGTGTTACGTATGAATCGTATGATCCCTAAGAAAATTCTTATTCTGGAATTTTCGCTTGGCGACACCCAGACACTTAGTCCCCTTTTTCAAACGTAAACAGGATACGATACACATACAGCCCTTGGCCGCTGGTCTAGAACCCGCGGATAGCTACATTCTCAACCCTATACGATAAGGAAAACTCGAAAGCGAGGGTCTTGCCTGCCACGTAATTCCAGCCATTTCCAACTGTCTTTTCATACAGCATTTTTACTCCCACCATAGGATAGATTTTCTAGAATTTTCAATTCCCCACTACTTTTTCGACCTATATAAGGGCAACGAAAATGCATATCTTCGTGTTACTCACAGTACGACGCTTGCGCATTACACTTCGAGATTAGGCCCAGTTCCTTTTCGAGTTTTCTTTTAACCTTCGGAAGATTAGTCTGTCCATTGGCAATTCAACTCTTGGTCGGAGTTCCCCCGTTCAACTCACGTTAGAGTCACTCGCGAACTAGTTCGGAGTCATCTTATTGTGAAGTCTCGTCAACCGTCACTACTCAAGTGTAAACACTTAGAGCTTTTCAATAATTCTACTACTTTCTTAAATTCATACACAATACACTTAACATACATGTATATATATTCGATTGAAAGAATATACTTGTAACAATTTACTAGAAACATAAATTCAAATGAAGAATTATTTCTAGAAATTAAAACCTTTCCTCTCGAAACGAATTTAAAACATAATCGAGTAACGTACCCACATATTATTTCACTCTAACCGCTCGGAGTGAAACTAAAGTTACGAGAGTTTATTATTTTACGACCTTACCGTAGCAGGTCAAAACCACGAACAACGGGTGTCGGACTGTGTGTGCCGACCGGCTTACTTTCCGTACCCGTGCGACCATATGTAGTCCTAACAAGTGCGTCGTTATTAACCAGGGTGTAGCACCTTGCAGTTCACCTGTAAGTACATCTACCTCGGGGTATCACCTTACCTTAAAATCTAATTAACCGCTCTGGAGGCCAGCGCCCTACGATTTATGCCGTAGGTTCATCTGGGTCTGGATTTCACTCATTCCAATACAAGGCCAGCGCCCTACGGTTTATGCCGTAGGCTCATCTGGGTTGTATCTCTCCTTACCTCAATTCAAGGCGAGCGCCCTACGGTTTATGCCGTAGGCTCATCTGGGTTGAATTAAATATCATTTCCTAGATCATACGTCGATTTGTAGCTGCCACTACTGTTGACGTATGATACCCCCTGCTACTGTTAGGTCAAGGAAGTGACGAAACCAACGTCTCGTCACGTTTATTCCATAACGCTCGCTCGCCACGTTCAAGAAACCCGCCCGGCTCGTAACATACGAATCAATCTCTGTATCAATAGTATAAGGAGAGGTTTCTCTCCATCTAATCTTGTTCAAATAAAACCACATTCTAATAAGTATGTTTTAAATGGCAGTAATCACGGACTTTGAAAACATGGTTTCGAGAAAACCGCGTTTAAAGATTTAACTGTACAAAAGTGAAGATAAATTCCTTTTCCGCCGAGTATTTTACTTCTCCATTTTTTCCTTAATTCTTTTGTCGCTTCGCCACTCAGTCTAAGCGCTTTTCATTTATACTTTACAATCCCGTATTTCAGATTTTCGTATCCGACATTACTATTATAAAATCACTGATGTGAGCGGCAAACGCCCGACCGAAAATATAACGACTAACTGGTCAATAACTTCGAGAGTTTTTCTCCGATTATCTTCAAATTTTGGGACAATACTCTCGAAATATTAAACTATAAGAAAAAACAAAAAAATCGAATTTTCGATAACGCAAACCCTTACCCCCCCCCCCTTAAGTATCTAAAATCTATACTTAATCTGGATATTCTATTTTCTTCTTTCTTAAAGGCTAAAGTACGAGGAGCAGCAAAAGGACTATACGATTCTTCTATTAATTTTTTTTCTAACAATTTTGCTACTTGTTTGAGCGTTTCGGTCAAATAAATAATGGACTGAATTTTTCTCTGGTACTGTGAACGCTCGGATATTGTAGCCTTGGGAGCTGCCACAGGTTTACTTCAAAATGTACAATATATACAAGTAGGCAAAATGTGTCTGAATGTTCAAGTGTTCGTGGTGTTAATGCTTGGTGTGCGATATGTACAAGGTTCGGAATGAGGTGCAAGTGTACTGTTCGAAAGTTCAAGTGCTAATGTACTGTACGAGTTTCAATTTCTAACTGTCCCAAAGTTCGTTTTTCGCGAAATCAGGCGGAGCTACCTCCTCATGGTGCTAGAAGGGCAACGGCTGTCGGGTACGCTCGGCAGACTGCTAAAGGCTCCGTCCTGTATGCGGCTCTGAGCGCCTGGTTGCCCCCCCCCCCCAACTCACAAGGGGAGTCTCAGACTGGGTCCTCGGCTTTCGAAGTCCAGCAAAAAACCAGTTGTAGAGGAGCCCAAATGTAGTAGATCCTGAAAGTTATAGGCGTTACTCGCCAGCCGTTTGTTTATAAAAAAATGTTTAAATGTTGAAATTTCGAGGCCGTCGTGATGTATCTAATGCGATAACACTATTGCAAGCAGGCCGGTAGCCTATATAACTAGTGAACGGACTCGTAAGCGGAAGCGCTCGGAATACTAGGGTTCGAATCCTTTTGGTTACTATTTTTTTTTTAAATTATTATAGTATTTTTATTTTACGCGTGTATTTATTATATGTAGTTTTTACTAATTTTTACAAATTTAATAATTTAAATTAGTACATGCTGCAGGGAAACATGTCAAAATGAAAAATCGGGAAATAATTTACAGAATTTTATATTAAAATATGAAAGTGAAAATATATACAAGGAAGGAACGGTGTATGTACTTATATATCGTTATTCCTACACTCATTTCAAGACTCGGAAATTCACAGGTATACGTTTTCAATAGCGCAAGGGTAAAAAATTCGCAGGTATAAGGTATGTAAAGAAAGGTGATTTTGTTATTTAGCTAGTATCTACAAAATTACTGCTTTCGGAGTCGTCGCATAATTGTTCGGTGGAATAGGTAGTTTTAATTTTAACCCCTTAACGTGCACGCTCGAATTAACTCGAGCGGCGTTATATTTTATTCTGCTATAATTTTTCACACTCAGATATAGTCGAAAATTGAAAATAACAATGTGAAAGCTAAGAAAACATATCATTTTATTGATATTTATCATTTACATAGGATTGTAAGCTGATAACATTTTGTTCAATTCGCGGAGTTTATTGATGAAACTCCCGAACGAGGAGATTAAAGAAAAACAACACGGGAGTTCAATTCGAGCGGTTCGACCGTTACCGAGCTGACAATATATTGTCCACAGCAAAACCAAAAAACGAGAAACACCACTGTACGCACTTATATCTAATAAAACTATACAGAAAATATAAGGGCTAGTCCCAGTCTTTAATTCTTAACACTCGACTCGTCGGCAAGGGTACTCCTCGACGAGGATACGAAAGGTAAAAACGTCGCGAAGGCGCGGGAAGAAGAAGACAACGAATAATCGGCACGGCCGTTATAACGTCGCTACTCAGTGACGGAGAGACAAAGAGTAATTTTGAACAGCCGTTAAGTGCGAATTAACGGGGTCGAGGGCGCCCCCTGAGCGGAGTGACGTCAGGCTAGCGATGCGCTATCTTCTAGCGCTGACGCACACTCGCTACCCAGAGGCTCGCGCGTCTCGGCCGCTTAGACTATTCCCTTTCAGTAGGTACCTCGAAAAAGAGTGTCACTCGTCAATTGTTGAATCCAGGGCGATATTATGTATATCAGTGTCCAAAGCATGCGGCCATTACATTTCGGTGTATTCAACGAATTGTTACTCGATTATTAGAAGAGTCACACTCTTTTTCGAGGTATCTACTGAAAGGGAATAGTCTAAGCTACACCCCTGAATTTTTCCAGATTTTTAAACATTTACCTGCATTAATAAACTAGTCGAGATACGAAGCGCATCAGTGGTAGGAGTGCCACTTGCGTTGTATCGCATGGTCAAATTTAACGAATTGTTGCTCGGTAACCAGACGAGTGAGACTCTTTTTCAAGGTATCTACTAAAAGGCGATATCTTAAGCTAAGCTCCTGAATTTTTACAGATTTTTAAACATTGAGCTGCATTAATAAACTAGTCGAGATACGAAACGTACGAAACGTAGCAATGCTAGGAGTGCGACGCTGTGTACGTCGAAGTGGAGGGGGAAATGGCTGCCCGGCGATTGCTCGTCGGAATGCGTAAAACGGTTGCACGGTTAACTTTGTCGAATTTTGCAAAGTGACGTATAAAAGTGTCACCTTTTTTTAAAACGGAATATTAATGATAAAGGTTCAAAGTATGCGTAAGAATTTTATCAAATTTTTAAAAACATACCTGCAAAAGTTATAGTCAATTATTTAACAAAATTCGATAAAAATAGTATTTTACATTGTTGATTATGCAAATTGTATTTTTTTTTATTTAAATTTGATTCTTTCTGATGAAAATTCTCCGAACGAAAATTGCTGTACGACTTACGGTTACAGAGATATGATTTTTTAAAGTTCGGCTGTTTTTACAAAAGTTAAAACTTTGAGCGGCTCTAACTCTGACAATTTTCAAAATTTCGAAAAAATAAAAACAGTTCCGTGTATGATACGCCAACCACTATAACATATGTAAATTTGAACAAAATCGCAGATGCTGCTCCAGAAGGTGATCGATTTGACATGGAATGAGCCACATGTACATGGTCTGTCCGGAAAGTAATAGGACTGAGTCGATTAAAAAAAAACTATTCAGCCAATCGTTATAATTCTTGAAAAACTTTCAAAAAAGGCTCTTCCTGCGTCGATACAGCGCTGCCAGGGCGATTTCCAAGCATTGAAGGCGTCATGGTAAGCATTCTCCGGAATGGCGTTTAGAGCCGCGGTACAAGCTGCTTGGATCCCCTCTTTTCAAAATGATTCGTTTCAAAATGATTTTTTTTTCATCGGTATTTTCCGGCGAGGAAACAAAAAGAAGTCCGGGGGGGCCAAATCTGGGATGTAGGATGGCTGGGGAAGCGTTAGGATACCTGCCTGGGTCATTTAGCTGGTCACAAGAAAGGAGGTGTGAGCCGCTGCATTGTCGTGGTGCTCCGTCACAATGTTATGAACCACAGTTTTTGGGAAATTTAACATTTGGGCAATTAAACGAGTACTCAGTAGACAGTCAGAGTTCAAAACTTCGAGCACACGAGTCACATTGTCGGTGTTTGTCGAAGTCGAAGGTCTTCCAGCGCGGTATTCATTGGCGACCTCTTCCCGGCCCTCCGAAAGGGCCTTGTGCCACCGAAACACACTACTTCTTACTAAAGTATTATCTGGATAAGCCTGCTTCATCATATCAAATGTCTCTGTCGCAGATTTACCGCGTTTCACACAGAATTGATTAAATTTTAGCGATTGCCAACCTCTGCTCTAACGAACGCTGAATTTTCTGCTTGTACCGCGGACAAAAACACGTCGCGGGGAAAAGGCTGTCCTGACTCTCCAGATTCTCGGAGACAATTGACCAATCCCTCATTAATTAGCTAAGGACCTCCTCTACCGAATCCAGTCGGCACCTGAGAGCTCCGAAGTACAGTCGCGGCGGAAAAAAATCAGTCCTATTACTTTCCGGACAGACCATGTATGTTGTATACACGTGAGGCGCGGCAAAATTTAAATTAAAGAAATGCTATAAAATTACTTTACATCTCCCCACCCGACGTGAAAATCCTCAATAATACTTGTCCTAATTTAACTATTATTCTCTAATTCGTCTTCATCTGTCTCTTCTTGTTTAATCGCGAACTAAGCGGTTCCGATTAAGTGTACAATGTTCGGATTCACTTCGTCGGGTGTGAAGAATAAACCTTTATAACGCACATGCAATGTATTTTAACTTAAGACACTACACCATATGTACTAAATTAAACGATACTAAACTTAACACTAAAAAGGGATAAGCCCAGTCCGTTAACTTAACACAAAATCGACTCGTCGGCAAGGGCCGAGCGAGGAAGCACAAGATTTAAGTCGCGAAGGCGCGAAAGGAAAAACACGTGTTGGCGAAGGCCGTGACGTAACAACAGGTGTTTGCGATAAGCAATCCGTGACGAGAGTGACGACGGAATTAGCATATGATTTCCGCCCGCGGGAGGCGGGGGCGACCTCTGGACGGAGTGACGTCATGTCTAGCGCTGCGCTATCTCCTAGCGCGGACGCGCACTCGCTATCCAGAGGGTTCGCGCGAGCGGCTGCTTGCTGCCGCAAGCTGGCGCGAGCAGTCGCGCGAATAGAGTGAAACAAAAGTTACGAGAGTTTATTATTTTACGACCTTACCGTAGCAGGTCAAAACCACGAACAACGGGTGTCGGACTGTGTGTGCCTACCGGCTTACTTTCCGTACCCGTGCGACCATTTGTAGTCCTAACAAGTGCGTCGTTATTAACCAGAGAGTAGCACCTTGCAGTTAGTCTACAAGTACATCTACCTCGGGGTATCACCTTACCTTAAAATCTAATTAACCACTCTAGAGGCCAGCGCCCTACGATTTATGCCGTAGGCTCATCTGGGTCTAGATTCCTTTCAACACCGATTCACGTCCAGCGCCCTACAGTTTATGCTGTAGGTTCATCTGGCTTGTATCACTCCTAAGATCCTTGCACACCTGAATGAATGCCAGCGCCCTACAGTTCATGCTGTAGGCTCATCTGGATTCATTCTTCCTCGATCTTAACCATCCTGGAGGCCAGCGCCCTACGGTTTATGCCGTAGGCTCATCTGGGTCCAGATTCCTTTTAACCGATACAAGACCAGCGCCCTACGGTTTATGCCGTAGGCTCATCTGGATTGTGTCATTCCTGAAATCCTTTCGCAACTGAGTGAATGCCAGCGCCCTACAGTTCATGCTGTAGGCTCATCTGGATTCATTCATCCTCAATTCTAACCGCTCTGGAGGCCAGCGCCCTACGGTTTATGCCGTAGGTTCATCTGGGTCTGGATTTCACTCATTCCAATACAAGGCCAGCGCCCTACGGTTTATGCCGTAGGCTTATCTGGGTTGTATCTCTCCCTACCTCAATTCAAGGCCAGCGCCCTACGGTTTATGCCGTAGGCTCATCTGGGTTGAAATACATATCATTTCCTAGATCATACGTCGATTTGTAGCTCCCACTACTGTTGACGTACGATACCCCCTGCTACAGTTAGGTCAAGGAAGTGACGAAACTAACGTCTCGTCGCGTCTATTCCATAACGCTCGCCGGCCACGTTCTAGAAACAAGCCCGGCTCGTAACAAACTGGTGACAGCGGTGGGATACTCTCCATTGTTTTATAATATTTGTTTCGAGTTAGGAAGTTCATTTAAAGGCTAAGAGATGGCCACAGCAAATAGTATCGGTAATATGAGTAATTCTGATGCCGAAAATTTGTCTATGTCTCGTTCCATGAATTGGATAGCCATTCAAAATTGCATACAACACGCGACACAAGGCATTTCCTCATTTGACGGGGAAAACCCTTCCTTATCAACATTCGCGCAAGAAGTTACAAATGGATTAGCTTTAATTCCACCAAACACTGAATCCCAATATCTCGCGATTGTTCTGACAAAACTCAAAGGTTCCGCGAGAATCTGTGCTCAGGCCGCGAAATTCACGAATATTGAGGGTTTACTGAAACTTTTAAAGAAACGTTTTGCACCGGGGAGAAGTTTTGCTTCGTTTCAATCGGAAATTGACAGATTGAAGATTCGGGAAGGCGAAAGTGTGCGAAAGTATATCGACCGAACTGCAAAACTTATGTATTACGCACAAGCAGCGGCCAAAGATCGCTATAGTAACAACTTAGGAGAAGTCCTTGAAGAATTAGAAGAAGATACAATACAGAATTTCATCGATGGACTTCCTGAGAGAGTTGCATGGAGGTTAGCCATACGTAATGTGAAGTTAAAGACACTCGAGGACACTTTCGATGCAGTAATGAAGATTGAAAGAAGTCAACGAAACCGAAGAAATTTGACGATGGAAGAATCTCCAGATAGAAGACCGAGGTCAGATTACAGACGTGAAAATGATTCTTCTCGACTTCATGAACGTCGGTACGTATCATACCCTCAGTCTCCAAGTCCAGTCGATAGACATCGATACAGAGGAAGAAGTCATTCTGGATCGGATCAAGAAACTGAAGACCGAAGGCCCAGGACTTCTGCATTTCCAGTCCGACGGAGGTCAACACCACGAACCCCGTCGCCCCATTCAGATGCATCCGAATATGAAGAACTTACCAGGGAACATAGCAGAGAACACAGCGGGGAACGTAATAGCAGATTCCGTAATCCTGCTAGGCTCTTCTGTTATAGATGTGGAGTTAAGGGGCACGATGGAAAATACTGCAGGGAAAGATCAAAATCACCCCGTTTTGAGATATCAAAATCAATGAAAGCTTTAACTTGTCACGACGATACACCAAAACCGATGAAGGCTATAACTTATCACAGTGACACAGTAACTTCAAAGAAAGCTTTAAACTTCCACGACGCTCATCGTACCGACGAGGCGGTGAGCAAGCAAAAACCAACTCGTCTAAAAACAGTAACGTTCGCGAGAAACGAGCAGAGAGGCAGCTCGTCAAGGAAGTATCCAGCCCGCGAATACGAATCAAAGTCCCGGAATTGGAAACGGGAACGGGAGAATTTATAATTGACGGAGGAGCATCAGTCAATTTGATCATCCTAAAAGCTTTGGGAGAAAGATCGGAAGTGACCTCACGTGATGAAATCGAGATCACTGGACTTTCTTGTACACCGATTCTAACCCTTGGTACAACGATCTTACACCTCGACGGGACGCCAGCATTGTTTTACGTTGTAAAACACTAACCGATATCCGTCGACGGTCTCATCGGCAGCCCATTTCTATTACAAGAGGAGGCTGAAATATCGTATTTCCACCGTACCGTTGTACTTCGAGACAAACCTACTCGACCATTGAAATTTACGAATTTCGATGAATATGATAAAATTCAGAAGACTACCTCAAACACAAAACACTGCATTCCAGGAAGAACGATGCAACAAATCTCCGTTCGAGTTTCAAATACCAATATCAGAGAAGGTTTTTTACCACGAATTAAAACCCCGAAGAAATTGTACATTGGTAATGCAGCTGTAACGAATAGACAAGGTGAGTGTCAAGTCCTTGCCTATAACACCGATACAAAGGACGTAGAATTCGACCTGGAACCACAACATTTAATACCTTACGAATTAAACAGCTCATCGGACGAAGAATACTACCTGCAAAATGATCCACCGGTAGTCAATAAACGAGATAGAATTAATCAAATCCAGAAAATTTTGCGCTTGGATCATTTAAACTCTGAAGAAGTTTATCACGTGTTAGATTTGATTAAAGATTTTCCTGACAGTTTCTTTTTACCTGGAGACAAATTAGGGAAGGTCTCAGATTTCGAACACTCGATTCATACCACTGATAATATTCCTATCAATACCAGGCAATACCGTTATCCGACCATACACCAAGCAGAAATTCAAAAACAAGTCGGTGCTATGCTTTCGGAAGGTATTATAACACCTTCCAAGTCACCATACAATTCACCCCTGTGGATTGTACCGAAGAAACCAGATGCGGACGGTAACAAACGTTGGCGCATGGTAATTGACTTCAGAGCTCTCAACGATAAAACAATAGGAGTCCGGTACCCTCTTCCACAGATAACAGAAATTTTGGACCGTTTAGGCGGAGCAAAATATTTCTCAGTTTTTGATCTAGCAAATGGTTTTCACCAAATACCAATGAATCCAAAAGACCGAGAAAAGACTGCTTTCACCACACCATTTGGACATTATGAATTCTCAAGAATGCCATTTGGATTAAAGAACGCACCACCCACATTTCAACGCCTCATGGATCAAGTTCTAACTGGATTACAAGGCACAGAACTGTTCGTATACCTAGATGACATCGTGGTTTATTCATCATCACTTCAAGAACACGCAGTAAAGGTCAGAAAATTATTGAACCGGCTTAAGGAACATGGTTTAACATTACAAACAAACAAATGTGAATTCCTACGCAAGGAAGTAGGATATCTTGGACATATAATTTCCTCGGAAGGAGTAAAACCCGACCCGAAGAAATTGCACGCAGTCAAAAATTTTCCAGTACCGAAATCACAAAAGAATATTCAACAATTTTTGGGACTTGCCGGATACTATCGTCGTTTTATTCAAGATTTTTCAAAGAAAGCAAAACCGTTAGCAAATCTTTTGGGAAAAGGAATCCGCTTCAATTGGACAAAAGATCAACAACAAAGCTTCGAACAATTACGAGATGAATTATGCCAACAGCCAATTTTACAATTTCCTGATTTCAACAAACCATTTATAGTAACAACCGACGCCTCAGAAATAGCAGTTGGTGCCGTACTTAGTCAAGGAGAAATTGGAAAAGATCTTCCAGTGGCATATGCATCACGAGTATTAAACCCTGCGGAAAGGAATTATTCTGCCACCGAAAAAGAGTGTCTTGCCATGGTATACGCCGTAAATTACTTCAGACCGTATATTTATGGTAGGAAGTTTACTCTCGTCACTGACCATCGACCCTTGGTATGGCTACATTCAGTAAAGGGTCCGACCTCTCGCCTGGTGAAATGGAAACTACGGCTTTTAGAATACGAATACGAATTAGCTCACAAATCCGGTAAGACAAATAAAAATGCGGATGCACTTTCAAGGAATCCGCCAACCATCTGTTTACCGCTAATACCGCGCTATGAAGATGATCCAACATATAAACAGTATTCAAGCAAACCGACCAATCAAACCAGTACAATAGCAAAGCGAGTCACTGAAAGTAGACGAAGAACCAAGTATCAACCCTACTATAATGAAGATACCTCAACCTCGGAAGAAGAAACTCCTGCTGCAAGTAATTCAGATGATATATTTAAACCAAGGACTGTCTTACGAAGATCTCTTCCAAGTTTAGAGATTGAAAAAACACTTGGAAACGAACATACTGCAAGTCTGAATCCTATACCTATTGGACATTCAACTCAGCTGGAAACACCCGTTGTAGAAAGAGTAACTCCAACCTATTCACCCAATAACACAGCAACTGACTACCAAGATTTAATAAATTTTAATGATAATTCGGAAGATACTATTCTTGAAAATACAGTTAAAGCAAAGGACACTCCAGCAATTGTCGAATTACCACCCCTGCCCGCCGAAATTTCATCGGACGAAGAATTACATCAAGATGTTCCGAGTTCAACACCAGCCGCAGATAATATTTTATCTCGACCTTTGCCATCATTACCAATACCATGCCTCACGCCTATATCTTCAAGGAAAGTCATTAGAAATACTTCAACCGGACCACTTGAACCCAGCGTGGAAAGTAAAGGGATGTTTTCGGACCTCATATGTGAATCACCGGATGATGACTCCGATATGGAAATTTACGACACTCCCTGCAATAGGAACAAAGAATCCGAAATTCAACAACCTGTAATTGGAGACATTATTGTCTCGCCGAATACCGTCGTATCCGAAAAAGGACATGTTGCACATTTCATACCAGCAGATTGTACCATGCATAGCCCGGTTACAAAATTACTGTGTGATACTGGTTTAATTTCAAAAAGAATTTTATCCGCTGGAAAACCAAAGAAGGGAAAAGTAATCATTTCATCAAGAGGACAGTTTAAGATTTTCAGCATCTTTTCAACAGATTTTAATCACGAGAAAATGACTATTCAGGAATTAGCCCAAGGACTGACCGATTTAAAAACAGCACTCTTGAAAACTAAAGTCAAAACTATCAGAATATCAGCAGTAAACGACAACCATGATCATATTTCATTCAGAACTTTCAGAAACCTCTTAGAATCAATTTTCTGAGATACTAATATTAACATAATTCTATGTGAAGGAGCTACTAAAGAACCATCGAAACAGGAAAGACAAGGATTAATACAAGAAGCTCACAGCAGTCTCGTAGGAGGACATAAGGGAATTACAAAAACCTACAACCGTTTACGCGCAAGATTCAACTGGACAGGAATGCGCAACGAAATTCAAGAATTTATTAAAACCTGTACAAGTTGTCAAGAACAGAAATTAGTCCGAGCTAAAACCAGACAACCTATGATCATCACAGATACACCTGCTGAACCTTTCGACAAAATTTCATTGGACACCGTAGGACCACTCCCAGAAACCCCAAACGGAAATCGTTACATATTGACAATGCAGGACAATTTAACCAAATATTGTCTTGCAGTTGCTATTCCGAATATTAGAGCCACAACCATCGCCGACGCTTTTGCAAGACACTTCATTGCAATTTTTGGAACACCGAAAGCCATTCTTACTGACAGAGGAACAAGTTTTAATGGAAAATTGTTGACACATTTAGCAGAAATATTCAAAATTCGACAAATCACTACTTCCGGTTACAGACCTCAAACCAATGGATCTCTAGAAAGAAGTCACATCGTACTTACGGAATTTTTAATACATTATATGGATACATATGAAGACTGGGATCTCTTAATCCCATTTGCTATGTTCTCGTACAATACCAGTGTACACGGATCTACCAATTTTACACCACACGAATTAGTATTCGGAAAACAGGCCCGATTACCAAGTGCATTTCCAGAGGGAGAACAATTAAAGACTTATGGATCATACTTGGTTGATTTAATAACCAGGATGACTGAAATTCAAAATATAGCTTCCGATAACTTAAACTCCGCCAAATTCAAATCAAAACAATATTACGATCGACACATACGTCCGAAGGAATTTAAAATTGGTGATCAAGTATATGTACAATTAGAGCCGAGGACGAGTAAATTTAGTCCACATTATGTAGGTCCTTACAGAGTAATAGACGTCACAGATTTACATAATGTAGTTTTACAGACCCCAGACAATAGAGTCATAACTAAACATCAAGATAAGTTAAAGCACGCATATTTACCAACTGAAGATGTTGGAATTTCGGACGACCAAGATGACCAACCATTGGACAACAGGACCACTCAAAGATGACCATCCACTCCCAACACTTCGCCTAAATTAAATTTGATAAGTACACATCATAACACTACACAGACATACACCGCGATCATTTGTTTTTCATTATTTTACTTTCATTTAAATCATAGTTTTTCTGATTTCTTCAATTATCTGAATATTGTAAACTCTGACCAAAAATTTGTAAAAACGCTTTGGGTGCCGCCAATTTTGAAAGCATCATATCAATATGATGTTTCATTTTAAGGGGGGAGATGTTACGTATGAGTCGTATGATTCTCATGAAAATCTCTCATCGTGGAATTTTCTCTTGGCGACACCCAGACGCTTAGTCCCCTTTTAATAACGTAAACAGGATACGATATACATACAGCCCTTGGCCTCTGGTCTAGGGCCCGCGGATAGCTACACTTTCGACCCCATGTAATAAGGAAAACTCGAAAGCGAGGGTCTTGCTTGCCACGTAATTCCAGCCGTTTCCAACTGTCTTTCATACAGCATTTTTTCTCCCTCCATAGGATGGATTTTCTAGAATTTTCAATTCCCCACTACTTTTTCGACCTATATAAGGGCCACGAAAATGCGTATCTTCGGGTTACTCACAGTACGACTCTTGAGAATTACACTACGAGATTAGGCCCAGTTCCTTTTCGAGTTTTCTTTAACCTTCGGAAGATTAGTCTGTCCATTGGCAATTCAACTCTTGGTCGGAGTTCCCCCGTTCAACTCACGTTAGAGTCACTCGCGAACTAGTTCGGAGTCATCTTATTGTGAAGTCTCGTCAACCGTCACTGCCCAAGGGTAAACACTTAGAGTTTTTCAATAATTATTCTACTTTCTTAAATTCATACACAAAACACTTAACATACATGTATATATATACGATTGAAAGAATATACTTGTAACATTTTACTAGAAACATAAAATTCGAGTAAAGAATTATTTCTAGAAATTAAAACCTTTCCTCTCGAAACGAATTTAAAACATAATCGAGTAACGTACCCACAAATTATTTCACTCTAACCGCTCGGAGTGAAACAAAAGTTACGAGAGTTTATTATTTTACGACCTTACCGTAGCAGGTCAAAATCACGAACAACGGGTATCGGACTGTGTGTGCCTTTCGGCTTACTTTCCGTGCCTGTGCGACCACTTGCCGTCCTAGAAAGTGCATCGTTATTAACCAGAGAGTAGCACCTTGCAGTCCACCTGTAAGTACATCTACCTCGGGGTATCACCTTACCTTAAAATCTAATTAACCACTCTAGAGGCCAGCGCCCTACGATTTATGCCGTAGGCTCATCTGGGTCTAGATTCCTTTCAACACGGATTCACGTCCAGCGCCCTACAGTTTATGCTGTAGGTTCATCTGGCTTGTATCACTCCTAAGATCCTTGCACACTTGAGTGAATGCCAGCGCCCTACGGTTTATGCCGTAGGCTCATCTGGATTCATTCTTCCTCGATCTTAACCACTCTGGACGCCAGCGCCCTACGGTTTATGCCGTAGGCTCATCTGGGTTCAGATTCCTTTTAACCGATACAAGACCAGCGCCCTACGGTTTATGCCGTAGGCTCATCTGGATTGTGTCATTCCTGAAATCCTTTCGCACCTGAGTGAATGCCAGCGCCCTACAGTTCATGCTGTAGGCTCATCTGGGTTGAATTAAATATCATTTCCTAGATCATACGTCGATTTGTAGCTCCCACTACTGTTGACGTACGATACCCCCTGCTACAGTTAGGTCAAGGAAGTGACGAAACCAACGTCTCGTCGCGTCTATTCCATAACGCTCGCCAGCCACGTTCTAGAAACCAGCCCAGCTCGTAACACGCACATGGTGGTCGCTCTTCAAGCGCTGCCCTTGTCCACCATAAACTTACATACTTTCTCTTTCGAAACATTTGCCAGACACACGCTCATGCACTCAAAACATCCAACGGAATATTTCTAAAACCCCACACTCGGCGGTCCTGCAAATACATTCGTCCCCGAATGTACTCTCAATATTCATTCTATCAATCACAATCAAACATTCGCTAATATCATTTTCTCAGTTCACACAGAATTCACCAAAATCGACCTCTGTCGAATACGTAATGAAATTCTTCTGAAAGAAGGTTCAACTTCGCCATAGACACACACACACACTTTGATTGCTTATTGCTAACGCACAAATACCACACTCCGCTATATTACTGAATCGTAACTCTAATAAAAATACGCTACACTTATTCAAAACATTACAAATTCTAATCACTTCTAATTCGCTAGTACAATTAAATCTGGCTAATGTTCTTTCACTGCTCGCACAACATACGCGGTAAAACACATTGTCTTCCTCACTTTTTGGTAAAAATATCATACCACACTGTTAGGAAAGCTGTAGCGTGAGTTCCCGCAGCGCCTGCCGCATGCCTGTACTTCTAACACGTTAGTCGGCTTGCAAATGATGTGTGTGACAATGTGTGTGAGGAGTCTGCTATCGTCGCCGTCGATCGGCAATCGGCAAGTTTTTTTTTAAGAGCTCTGACTAACGCACGAAACGAGCGCGGAACGGCGAGCTCAGACGTAATCTGGTGCTACGCAATAGCTGGTCTTCTTGTATCCATAATTAAGTGAATAAATAGTTTTGTTTGAGTTAAGGTATAACACCTTAGTACTATAATTTATCGCCACCGGATCATTTGCACTCCTCTATTTCATGGCCGAATAATCGCTAAGAACAAGCGAATGTGTAATTCTCGCTTAATTCTCGAACACACACGCATACACGTACATCGCTAATCACACTTAAGGGGGGGTAAGGGTTTCAGGGCTAAAAAAAACACTTTCTTTGCGATTTTTTTTCAGACGAACGAATGAAGCAAATTCGTTCGAACCTTTTGCACATTATATATTGTTATTTCAACAACATTTTGTAATTTTTTGGTTGCAAAATATCAACAAATGAGCCGGTGACAGAGCTTTTCCGAGAGCGCCTTTCGAAAAACACGTGTTGCGGTGATCACTGTATCTCAGCAGAAAAGTATCAGAAATCAAAATAACAGTAAAATTTAGTTAGAAGATGAGTAAATCCTACCCCCAACGATCGCTAATTGTTATTTTTTTCATTTTAAACTTTTGGTGGTCGTTTGAAGCAAAAATTGCGATTTTTCACTAAAATTTCCGTCATTTTGCTACTGAAAAAACCCCTTAATGTCCAAAAAAAATATCATACTAATCGTTGGGGGGAGGTATTTTATATATAGAAGGTATGTACCATGTTTGAAAAGAATCGGTGAAGTATGTTTTAAATGGCAGTGATCACGGACTTTGAAAACATGGTTTCGAGAAAACCGCGTTTAAAGATTTAACTGTACAAAAGTGAAGATAAATTCCTTTTCCGCCTAGTATTTTACTTCTCCGTTTTTTCTTTAATTTTTTTGTCGCTTCGTCACTCAGTCTAAACACATTTCAGTTACACTTTAGAATCCCGTATTTCAGATTTTCGTATCCCACATTACTATTATAAAATCACTGATGTGAGCGGCAAACGCCCGACCGAAAATATAACGACTGGTCAATACTTGGTCAATAACTTTGAGAGTTTTTCTCCGATTATCTTAAAATTTTGGGACAATACTCTCGAAATATTGAACTATAAGAAAAAGCAAAAAAAAAATCGATTTCTCGATTACGCAAACCCTTACCCCCCCACCCCCCTTAATACATAAAAACATTGCACTTATTTATCGATTTCAACAATGACGCTTTCACTTCCTTTTTAAAGATTAAAATATAGCTAGCACACTTTAGAAAATTTTCTCGCTAAACGTCAATTTTTGTACGATCTTTTTCCGTTATTAATGTTTTCGCGCCGTACTCTTAAGACTGTTTCTCGAATTTCTATATCGGAACAAAAATATATCATTCTACAAAATTCATTCGCGGTTATCAAAAATTTATTCCGTCCCGTAGACTCACGGTTTTTACTACATCTCTTAATACTTTCCGCACTTTCAAAATATGACGCAACTATAAAATCAAAACTTCGAGAATGACAACATATCGTGTCTTCGTCATTGTACGCTATTCGTACAGGCACAACACCTGTGCCGTTGCCGGTGGTGAGCTCTGAGCTCCGTTTAACGACTCGCGGAAACCACGTGTTCGAATAACGCACTGTGTGTATTAAAATTAAATAAAACGACACTTATAAAACTAAAATTGTCTGTTTATTCAATTAAGAACCGACAACCGGTTGAAATAGTTCGGTGAATAGCAGGTATTCCCTTTTATTACAAAATTATAGAATTCTGCGCACGTGCGCGGGCTCACATCGAGCGTTACGTAATCAAGCGATAACAAGACCGTTACGTAATACGGTAGAAACGAGAGTGATGAGGTGCCGACCGGTGATTCGGCACGCGCGCAGGTGCGTTCCGAGACCCATTATTATCGATCCAATATCGATTGGGATCTAGGGCGCGCTGACATCGCCCAACGCGCTCCTAGACGAACGGGTTTCGGAACGACCATTACTACGCAGCACTTAGAGACGAGCGGATCGCGAACATACCGCCCGCCTCGCTGGTACAGCGAAAAAAGCCGCAGATTTGGTGCGACGAATAATTCTGGTAAAAGTATGCCGCCCGCCATGGAATCCTCGGTTGCTCTACGGATTCGCCGTTGTGACATCAAGACGGAGGCCACGAGGATTTTGGTTCATAATGTGGTAATACCTCCATTGTTCATCCACTTCCGGTGGCTCAGAGTCGACGGCGCTGCTAGTCGAGAGCGTCCTAAAATCAAATACTATACAATAACTTACACCTAGATTAAAACAACTGTACGATAGGACAGAGCCTGGTTCATTGTGCCTTGGAATGCCGTATGGAAGGCTCACTGGCGAAGTGTGAGAAGCCCAGGGTGTCGAGACTGGAGGCGAGGCTACTCGGTTGAATGGCTCTCTGACCTTGGCAGCATACACAATTGGCTCAACGGTCGCTTAAACACACTACTCTGTGTTTTCACGGAGACCACCCGAACGCGACCGTCGCTGCCGGGGTAACAGTTGACAATTCGACCTAAGGGCCAAGTCGCTGGAGGAGATGGGGTCCGCAGAAGTACCATAGCGCCCTTGCTGGTATTTGGAGCCCTGATCTGCCACTTGTATCGCTGCTGCAACGTGTGAAGGTACTCACCCTTCCATCTTTGCCAGAAGGATTCGGCCATTTGCTGAACAAGTTTCCAGCGTGTCAGCTGACTCTCCTTCTCGTTCAGGACAGACTCCTCCGGCAGGTTCAAAAGCGGTCCTCCAACCAAAAAGTGTCCAGGAGTTAAAAAGGACAGGTCGTCGGGATCGTCTCTGAGCGGAGTCAAAGGCCTGGAGTTGAGACAGGCCTCGATCTGGCAGAGGAGCGTGTAAAACTCTTCAAAAGTGAGGGTATGAATGCCAAGTACCCGTCTGATATGGTGCTTGGTGCTTTTCACACCAGCTTCCCATATACCATCGAAGTGGGGTGCTAAAGGAGGAATAAATTTCCACCTTATACTAAGATCGCCAAGATAGGCCTGAATACCTTCGTCCCGTTGGGATGAGACGATAGCTTGGTGCAATTCAGCGGCTGCACCGCGAAAGTTAGTGCCATTGTCACCGTAGATGACTGTTGGAAAGCCACGACGTGAAACAATCCGTTTCAAAGAAGCAAAAAACGTATCAGTGGAATAATCTGACACCAACTCGAGGTGGATGGCTCGAGTGGCCAAGCAGATGAACAGTGCCAGGTAACATTTATGCGCCTTGTGACCTCGGCCCTTGGTGGTGCGCACAAGAAATGGGCCGGCATAATCTAACCCCCTATGTGTGAAAGGTCGTGACGGAGTGACACGTGCCCCTGGTAAGTCGCTCATGAGCTGCTGAGGAACTGCTGCCCTATGACGTACACAGGTTACGCATTTATGAATTATTTTCCTCATAGCCCCACGAGCATGCAAAACCCAATAATCCTGCCGTAAGACCGCCAAGGAGAGTTGTAAGCCTCCATGAAGAGTGCGCCGGTGGACCTGCTCCATCAACAAGACGGAGATCCGGTGTCTTGGAAGAACGATGGGATGTCGAGTGTTGTAGTTGAGAGGGGCGCGGGACAAGCGTCCTCCGACTCTCAATAACCCCTGCTGGTCGATGAAGACGTCCAGAGATCGTAACCTATTTGATGTAGGCACAGGCCTATTCGCACGCAAGGTTTGGATTTCCCTGGCAAAGGCATAATCCTGTACGTACTTCAACCAATATAACCTCGCCCTTTCCAGGTAGACTGGAGCAAGACCGTGCGATGGCGAAACATCGGTTTTCCGCAAGAGCGATACATATTTGCAAACATATGCGGTCACCCGCAGCAATTTGGCCCACGAAGAAACGCGAAACGGAAGTTGGTTTAACGGCGTTTCGCACGTTGCGTGAAACAGGTTCACCGCAGGCTTTCGTACCTCTAATTTGGTAGAGGGAGAATCTACCTGCGAAAAGGAGGGCCATTCCCCTTCCGCCTGGCTCAGCCATTTGGGGCCCGCCCACCATAAGGGGTGCGCAGGTATATCACCCACTGTGATACCCCGACTAGCACAGTCTGCGGGTTCTGCGCGCCAGGAACGTGTCTCCGTTTTTCACTGGGTAGGAAGTCGTGAATTTCCGACAACCTGTTGGCCACAAAGGTAGTCCAGGTAAATGGATGCCTGCGAAGCCATGCCAACACAACGCTAGAATCAGTCCAAGCGTGGACCGTGATTGGGAAGGACGAGAAGACTTCTACCAGCATGCGCATAAGTCGTGTCAAGAGTAGAGCCCCGCACAACTCAAGACGCGGTATGCTCACGGTCTTAAGAGGAGCGACCTTCGATTTTGCCATCACGAGTGTAAGGTGACTACTATCCGCCGTATAAATTTTTAAATATGTGACAGCTGCATAAGCTCGAGTGGACGCATCAGAAAACCCATTCAACTCGTATTTAATTGCAGACTCACCCGATCCGAACCATCTGGGAATGGATAACCCCTGCAGGGCACCCAAAGACGAATAGAATTGATTAAACTCGAAAAGAAGGCCTTCCGGAAGAGCTTCGTCCCAACCAACTCCTGACAACCACAGATCCTGCATGAGGAGCTTACCTTTAATAAGAACAGGTGTGAGCCAACCCAAAGGATCGTATAACCGGGCTATGTTCGATAAAACCGTTTTTTGTCACCGTTTTGTTTTGACTTTTCTCAAAACGGAAACAGAAGGAGTCTCTCTGGGGTGACCATGACACGCCAAGTACCTTGGTGGTTTCGTTGCCTGGTTCGTCAAGAGTGATGACCTTGTCGGTGAGTGAAGACTCGCTTTGCATCAACTCAGGGTGGTTGCAGAACCACTTGTGCAAGGTTAAGGCACCGGACTGCAATAATTCCACCAGCTCCTGACGAAGCGAGATTGCGGAAGGTATGTCTGCTGCACCAAGGAAGACATCGTCAACATGATAATTATTACGAATTACCTCACGAGCGCGGGGGAAGCGATCACCATCATCTACAGCCAACTGCTTCAATACCCTACTCGCCAGGAACGGTGCTGACGCGGTTCCATAAGTGACGGTCAGCAAATGGTAATGCGTAGGCGGTTGGTGCGCAGAAGGACTCCAGAGAATGCGCTGAATATCCAAGTCGTCCGGATGCAGCCAGATTTGGCGGAACATTTTACGAATGTCCGATTTAAAAACGTATCGGTGCATCCTCCACACCGTGTAATCCTCCGATTGTAATTTCGGACCGACCAGTAGGTGGTCGTTTAGCGAAGTGCGATTAGTCGTGAGACTTGACGCATTAAAAACGACCCGCAAGCGCGTTGTCGCATTATTCTCGTTCACCACTGGATGGTGAGGAAGATATACTGGATATCGAAAACTCGACCTTGTCTCGGAGAGGGCCCGCATGTGACCTAAGCTATGGTACTCGGATAAGAAAGAGGAATATGAGTCGAGCAACTCTTTATCCTTCGCCAAGCGGCGGTGAGTCCTCTCCAACAAAATCGTAGCCCTAGTAAGAGATTCTGCAACGTCAATGGGAGGCTCTGTCTTAAATGGAAGGCGTACCACGTAGCTGTCATCAGACCGACGAGAATGAGTAGCCACAAAATGTTCCTCACAGCGCTGATCATACCTTGAGAGTGGAACAACGCTGTTAACCTCCTCAATTTGCCAAAATCTCGTTATAGCCCGCTGGATTTCCTCGACAGGTGGCTGCTCGTGCGTGATGGACAAACAATGGGAGCCTATATCTGAACCTGTACGAGATTTAGACACTGGTGAACTCGACGGGCCAGACAGGACCCAGCCAAAAATGGTGGCCTGTGCGGTTGGCATACCGACGGGACCTTATCGCAAGCCTTCGCGAAGAAGAGCGCCATAGTAATCCGCACCGATTATAAGATCAATTGGTCGGTGACTCGCCGGATCTGGATCTGCCAGACAAAGATTTTTTAAATGCGGCCATAATTTAAAGTCTACCATCTGACCGGGATGATGTGCGGTGAGTCTAGGTAACACATAAGCCGAAACGGTCACCTGCTGACTGGTTAAAGATACTCCCGTCAATGTCAATATAACTCTGGCTCGAGCAGTGCTCAGAAGGGTTTCCCCAATGCCACTTACCCTGGTCATGGCAGGCCGACGAGGAGCGCGCAGGGTTTGAGCCACTGTCTCAGTCACGAACGTGGCTTCGGATCCTTGATCCAGCAAGGCGCAGACGTGCATCTCACGGCCGTTTGAAGAAGTAAGTCTGACGATTGCCGTGGCCAAAAGCACATTACGTTGTACAGGCGGTGTCTGAAGGCAATTGTTGACAATGTGCGTCTCTGCCAATACCTCGCTTATACCACTTGGCGTACTGGTATGTTCACTAGGAACGGTAGCGGGCGATGATGTGCCACCTGAGGGTGAGGAAACACCAGCTGCATTTGTGGACTCCCGATGCAGCAAAGTATGGTGCCTCCCCTGACATCGCCTGCAAGCACTGAGACTTGGACAATCGGCCGGAAAATGCCCCGTCTTAAGGCAATTGAAGTATCGTCGCTGACCTCGCACGTACTGATGCCGCTGTGAAACCGACATGGTATTAAATTTTCTACATAAATATAAAGGATGCTTATCTTTGCAGGGACAAGTTGCAGCTGCAGTTATCGTAGCGTGACTGCGTAGTGTGCGAGGAGCTCGCGGTTGTATGTCACTGCGCATATTAATATTTAAGGACGACAACGATTGAACGAGCGCCTGAAGAAAATTGTCCAGCTCCTTATATGTTGGAAATTCTCGAGATGCTCCCAAAGACATCTCCCAGTCGGTGAGTGTTTGCTTATCTAGTTTGGTCATGACCAGATATACTACGACGTCATCCCAGTACTCGGTTGGACGCTCCAGATTTTTCAGCATCGCCAAAACTCGGTTTGTGGTGTCTCGAAGCGTTGTGATGCCTTGGAGACGTGAGCTGCTGACGGGGGGTACAGCGAATAACGTCTGCAAATGGCCCTTGATGAGCGCACGTTTATTATCATACCGAGACATTAACGTATCCCATGCGGTTTTGAAATTGGCCGAGCTCATCGAAATGTGGCAGACTAATTGAGCTGCCTCGCCGCTCAAGGACGTCTTGAGGTATTGGAGCCTCTGCACATCTTGGAGCTGAGCGTTATGGTGCACGAGCGATTGAAACAAATCGCGAAAATCGGCCCATTCCTCAAGTGCTCCAGAAAATTTCGGCAAGTTTATCTTGGGCAGCTTGGCGACCTGTACATTCGTACCATCGAGGAATGAGGTAGACGGACCTGCATTGTCTGCGGCTATCTGCACCGTCGCCGCAATCTTCTGGAAGAAGTCGTGTGACTCATAATATGCCTCCTCTGCCGTCAGGAATTCCTCGCCGGTAAAAAAAGGGTCATTGGACAGCTCGACGGTGTTCGCCCTGATGCCGAGGCCCACGTGTAGACGCACTCACTCTGACCACAGGTCCTTTAAAATTTGGAGTCTTCCTTGCGCAGAAGCTTTAGTCATTTTTGACTTTCCCAATTTTTTGTAATTAGGCACTAAACGTCGGATGGAATTAAAATGGAATCGTTGCTGCTCCAAGAGTGTGGAGAATTCAGCGTCAACGCTCCTTTTCTGCGCAATGTTGCGAAGAATTTCCACCACGTAGTCACGGAGTCACTGGATCACGAATCGGCACTATTCAAGAATCCGAACGAATCGGGTCACAGAACTCACAGACTCCGGCTCGAAGGACCAGAAATTAATGTACGTTATTTGTACAGGCACAACACCTGTGCCGTTGCCGGTGGTGAGCTCTGAGCTCCGTTTAACGACTCGCGGAAACCACGTGTTCGAATAACGCACTGTGTGTATTAAAATTAAATAAAACGACACTTATAAAACTAAAATTGTCTGTTTATTCAATTAAGAACCGACAACCGGTTGAAATAGTTCGGTGAATAGCAGGTATTCCCTTTTATTACAAAATTATAGAATTCTGCGCACGTGCGCGGGCTCACATCGAGCGTTACGTAATCAAGCGATAACAAGACCGTTACGTAATACGGTAGAAACGAGAGTGATGAGGTGCCGTCCGGTGATTCGGCACGCGCGCAGGTGCATTCCGAGATCCATTAGTATCGTTCCAATTTCGATTGGGATCTAGGGCGCGCTGACATCGCCCAACGCGCTCCTAGACGAATGGGTTTCGGAACGACCATTACTACGCAGCACTTCTTGACGAGCGGATCGCGAACAGTCATACACGGCATTAAAATATTGCTTGTAACTTTTCGCAATAGAATAAAATAATGCTCTAATGACCTTTTTCTGTCCGTGTCCGCCACTATTCGCTCCTACCTTGCTGCCGCTAGTCAACCGTCGTGTATTGTTTCGCCTCCGCCGATTACCTGCGCGTTTTCCGCTACCTGCCTCAGTTTTTCTACCTCGTGACGTTCCTTCGAATCGCAATTTCCCGCTGTACCACACCTGTTCGTCAACCTCTCGCTGCATTGGAACATATCCTCCATGTGTTCCGAAATTTGTTTGGACTCCTTCGCTGTTACCTGTTTGCGTTCCGTCGTGGTTCGCCCGCACCTAGACTTCGTCTCGCTTCACCCCGCAATCGCCTGTCCGTATCCTGCTCTCGTCGGACTGCATATCGCAGTTACCTAGCTGCAATTCGTCGTCTTCTATCCGCATATTGTACTCGCTCTGTCGAATGTCGCACGCGCCTGTCCGCAAGTCGTCCTCTGGCCAAATCTCGCACCTTCCTGGCTGCAAGTCGTCCTCTGGCTGAATCTCGCATCTTCCTGGTTGCAGATCGTCCTCTGCCCGTACGTCGTCCTCTGCCCGTACGTTGACCTTTAGCCGCACGTCGTCCTCTCCCTCGCTCTCATGGTCATCGCCGCCATCGCAGTCCTGCTGGACTGCATCGTCACCTCGCTGTGCATCGCTGCCTCTCATCGACAAATTGTCATCCGCCGCTGCATCCGCAAAATCTAACGTCGCCATTTTTTCATCCCCAAAATAGCTTTGTAGTTCGCTCTCGCTTGGTCTTATACCATACACCTTAAATGCATGCTCCATTTTTGTGATTGACAACTCCCGCCGTGCTAATTCCGCCTCTCTCTTCTGCAATGCCAAACTTCTTTTTAGATAATATATTTCGTATGCCTCGTCATCCATTTCTGCTGGAGTCGGACACACCTCAAATCGTTTAAAATTTTGAGCTGCCATCACGTTTGCATTTGAAAATTAGTCTCTTCAAAGTTTTCACTGCTCACTTTCTCAACACAGATCTGTTCCCGCGACTGCTCGCGCCAGCTTGCAGCAGCAAGCAGCCGCTCGCGCGTACCCTTTGGATAGCGAGTGCGCGTCAGCGCTAGAAGATAGCGCAGCGCTAGACGTGACGTCACTCCGTCCAGAGGTCGCCCCCGCCTCTCGTGCCGGCGGAAATCACCTGTAATTCGCGTCACTCTTGTCACGGATCGATGCACATCAACACCGTATATTACGTCACGGCCCTCGCCAACACGTTGTTTTTTCTCTGGCGCCTTCGCGACCTACCTTACGGTTTTCCTCGTTCGGCCCTTGCTGACGAGTCGATTAAAGTTAGATAAACGGAATGGGCTTATCCCTTTTTTAGTGTTAAGTTTAGTGTTTATTTAGTGCGTAAGGCTTTATTTATAGTTCTTGGTTGAATACATTGGGTAGGGAGTCTTCCCACTCCACCTTTAGCAACCATAGTTCCTGCAACATAGCCTTTGCCACCACTAGCACGGGCGAGAGCCAGCCTAAGGGGTCATACAGCTTGGCCACCGTGCTGAGTATCCCTCTTTTCGTGGGGGGGGGGGGGGCGGTTGGCAGCTGGCAGCGGAAGCGGAATGCATCCGAAATCGGGTCCCAGTGTATGCCCAGTACATTTCTTTCCCATCATTCGCTTCCTTATACCACGCATTCTTTCTCTCTCACACTTCATTCGCTTGCACTCGCACTTCATTCTATCGCACTCGCTTTCCTCACTTTCTCACTCACTCACTCATCCCTTATACCTAGGACAAGGGCTCACTTTGATGAGCTCCGGGACTTTATTGTCTCCCACGACTTCGATATATTTGCTATATCGGAGTCGTGGCTAAAGCCGCATTTGGACGACTGTGCGTTTGCGGTGAGGGGTTACAGGCTTGCAAGATCGGATCGGGTCTCCAGGGGTGGGGGTGGTGTTTGCATCTACACATCAGACCCCCTATCTTTTTCACTAAAAGAATCCTCGACCTCTGTTCCTGCTGGGGACATTGATTACCTTGTTGGTGACCTCACAGATTCCTCTCACTCGATTTCCCTCACCATCTGTGTTGCCTACCGTGCTCCTCATCTTGCCCTCTCGCCTCTTGATCATATCCTCTCCATGGCGTCGTCTCATGCGGGTGATGTGGTCGTCCTTGGGGATCTTAACGCGGACCTTTTCTCAGGCTCTCACGACGCGGAGTACCTGTCCCGCAGTCTTGCCACTTTCCCCTCTCAGGTCTCCAATTTGGGGCAGTTCCCTGTCCCTTTCCTCTCCTCTCATGACCTCGTTCATCTAGATTATGCCTTCCCCGTCCGTCGTACTCTCCCCCATTCGACCTCTTGTCGCCTCTATCCGCGTACACTTCCTGAGTCCCTTTCATCTTTTTTCCCCATCCCCACGTCATCCTCATCTTTTATTACTTCCTTTTCTTCACTCGCTTCCTTACCTTCCACCTTTACCCCCTCTCATGGGTCTGTTGACCGGCGGCTTGCGGCCTTAAATTACGTTCTGGTGGGGGCCTTGAATCGACTCTGTCCGATCCGGGCGCTCTCGCCTGGTCGGCCCCCTGCCCCATGGCTTACGCCGGAGATTCGCTCCCTTATGAGCGAGAGGGACTCCTGCAGGCGTTCCTTCCTCCGCTCCGGGGACCCTCTGGTGCAGGCCCGCTATAAGTTCCTTAGGGGCAGGGTATGTTCGCTGGTTCGATCGTCTAGGGGGAGCTACGTCTGTGCGGTTCTGGGTGGTGCGAACTCGGCGTCTGATGCCTGGCGGAGGCTCAGAGTCCTCCGTGTGGTTCGCTCCTCTCCTCCTTTACTGCTTCCTCCGTCCGTCTCCCTCTCGTCTCTTAGTTTTTACTTCGCCTCCTCTTTTCGCCCCTCGTCCTCTTCTTCTCTTTCTTCATCCTATTCCTTCATTTCCTCTGATCTTTCTACCTTCTCAGACTCCCGTTTTTACTTTTCCTACATCACGCCTGATGATCTCCTAGCACTTTATTATTTCTCCTCCTCCTCTACAGCTCCGTCTGACTCACTACCACCTCGGTTCCTTAGTTACTGCTCCTCCTACCTTTTTTCCGATCTACTGGACCTATTTAACCTCTCTCTCTCTTCCTCCACCTTCCCTTCTATATGGAAATCAGCCCATATTCTACCCATTCCCAAAGTCCCCTCCCCTGTCACAGTGGCTGATTTCCGTCCTATTTCCATTCTCCCTGAGCCCTCCAAAATCTTGGAGCGGATTGTCCTCAAACAGCTCCTTCATTTCCTTGTAATCCACAATCTCCTCGATCCATTGCAACATGGTTTCGTCGCGGGTCGCTCTACCCAGAGTGCGCTACTCCGGGTGATTGAGGATGTCCGTCGGGCCATTGATGCTCGCATGGTCACGGTACTGGTCTCCCTGGACTTTTCCAAGGCCTTTGATACTGTTGACCATGCGATCCTCATGACCAGGCTGGCATCCCTCGATCTTTCATCATCGGTGCTTGCGTCGTTCTCCTCCTACCTTACTGGCCGTAGGCAAGCTGTGTTCTCGGGCTCTTCCCATTCTTCTTGGACCCCTGTCACCTCTGGTGTTCCTCAAGGCTCTGTCTTGGGTCCACTTCTTTTCTCCATTTACCTCGCGGACACCAACTCTGTCCTCTCTGGAGTTAAAGTTGTTAAGTATGCAGATGATGTGCAATTGTATGCGCACTGTCTGCCTACTGCTCTGTAGTCCACCATCTCACTCCTCAACCTCAATATTGAGAGGCTGTGTTTAATCGTGCACGTTTAAACGCACCGATTAAGACGTTAAGGGTGGTTAAGATCTCGTCTTTCGGAGAGAATAAAGTGAACTGCACGACTTCAACAAAACAATGTATTTAACAATAAAACTTAGCAGTAATAACACAAAAATAAGGGATAAACCCAGTCCTTCAAATCTATAAACTCGACTCGTCGGCGAGGGCCTGACGAGGATACGTAAAATGTTACTTCGCGAAGGCGCGGGAAAATTACTATATAACGGCACGGCCGGCTATACGGAGTTCACTCGGTGCTGGTTAGACAAAGAGTGTCTAATTACCGTTAATTATGATTTACTGTGAGGCGGGGGCGACCTCTGAACGGAGTGACGTCACGGCTAGCGCTGCGCTATCTCCTAGCGCGGCCGCGCACACGCTATCCAGAGGGTTCGCGCGTTTGGCTGCTTGCTGACGCACGATGGCGCGAGCAGTAGCGCGAACATACCGCCCGCCTCGTTGCGAAGTGACGAGAAGTTAACTTCTGAACGACGGGGCTCGGACAGAGCCGCCCGCCGTGATCCGTGCGTGGGGACGAATGCCGCCATGTTGGGCGTCGGGGCGCTGGCAGCGCCGCCCGCCGTGATCCTTGGTACTCAGCCGTTGGGAGCAACCAATGATCGAGTGGTCGGATCGATCGTGCGCTAAATGCGTTCGAACGACGACCCTGGTTAGCTGTCGCGTCGATCTTATCCGATCAGCCAATCCAAGCCGCCGCTCCTGGCCCCCTACCAAGGAGTGCGCAGTCGCAATGACGTCACTCGTCTTGGGCGGCCATGGGTAGCAAACAGAGCTGCGAGATGGGCCTTCTGAATGAACCATTCGCCGTCCTCACATTCACTACCCGAACGCGGCCATCTTGTCCAGGAGAACACTCTAGTACGCGTCCCAACGGCCATTGAGAAGGAGGTGATGATGGGGTACGTAAGAGCACCAGGTCGCCCACCGAGAAATTGTGTCGCTCACGCTGCCACTTGACTCTCCGCTGTAACTCCTGCAGATATTCGAGGTACCAACGCTTCCAGAAACTCTCCTGTAGGCGACGCACCAAATGCCAACGGGAGAGCAGCGTCTCTGCGGAGTCCGGAGACGTGAGCTCGGGAGTGCCAAGGAGAGGGCCGCCGACCAGAAAGTGCCCCGGAGTGAGGCAATCGAAGTCCTCTGGCAGCGAGGAGGCAGCGGACAGCGGACGGGAATTGAGGCATGCCTCCACCATGCACAGGAGAGTCGTCAATTCCTCGAAGGTAAGCATGTGTAACCCTGTAACACGCCGTAAATGATATTTAGCTGACCTTACCCCGGCCTCCCAGAGGGCCCAAAATGCGGCGCGTCCGGTGGGATGAAGTGCCACGTAATTTCCCGGTCTGCCAAGTGCCGCTGGAAGTCCGGGTCGCTCGTCGCCCGCGCGTACTCTCGGCGAAGTTCCCGTTCGGCACCCACGAAATTGGTGCCATTGTCGCTGTACAGGGCAGCGGGTCGGCCTCGGCGCGAGACGAAATGCTGGAAGGCAGCCAGGAACCCAGGAGTCGAATAGTCGGACACCAGCTCCAAGTGGATGGCCCGAGTTGCCAGGCAGACGAATAAGGCTATGTATGCCTTTTGGGATTTGTGGCCCCTGCCTTTTGAGAGCCGTACTGGGATGGGGCCAGCATATTCTACTCCTGTGTTGGTGAATGGACGAGCAGGAGTCACTCGAGCCGTAGACAAATCACCCATGATTTGCTGTGGCGTGGCAGCACGGTGACGAGTGCAGGTTACGCACAGTCGTTGGATCTTCCGGACCAGGTTCCGGGTTTCTAACAGCCAGAATGACTGCCGCATCATGCACAAGGTCAACTGCGGACCTCCATGAAGGGTCTGCTCGTGAAACTGCCTGGCAATTAGTTCTGACACGTAGTGGCGTGGCAGAATAACCGGGTGCTTGGACTGGAAGGGCAGGCGCGAATGTGTGAGACGACCTTCTACTCTCAACACCCCCGTGTCGTCCAGAAACGGGCTAAGGGCCCGCAGTTTACTGGAGCTGCAGATGGGCCTATGGTCCCGCAGTGCCGTGAGTTCAGCGCCAAAGTGAATGCACTGAAGGTAGCGCATCCACACAATACGAGCCCGTGTGATATAATTCGCTTCGCTGCCCTTGCTCGACGCTCCCTGACGCCTTGCCATGTCGCAAAACCGCAGAAGTACGGCCGTGGTCCTCAGTAACCTGGGCCAGGAGGAGAACCTGGAGAAGACCCGCTCCAATGGTTCCTGTGTGGATGACTCCTGGAGGTGTGACACGTACACTCGAGCCTCCGGTGCCTGGAGGTTATGTGCCAAGTCTGACACGGCAGGCCACGACGCTTGATCCTGGGAAAGCCAAGAGGGACCCTTCCACCACAGAGTCGACGCCAGTAGTTCCTTTGGGGTGACTCCTCTTGATGCGGCATCTGCTGGATTGTCAGCGGTCGGTACGTGGTGCCATGTAGTGTTCGGCAGGGTGTCTAAGATATAAGACACCCGATGGGCTACAAAACACTGCCATGAGGAGGGGTGTCGGCTCAACCACGCTAACACCACTGTCGAATCCGTCCACGTGTGTATCCTCCGTTGCCCCAGGTCTGCCTCATCGATTACCTTTTTTAGGAGGCGGACGAGCAACACTGCACCGCAGAGCTCTAGGCGAGGGATGCTGATGGTTTTGACAGGTGCCACCTTCGTCCTGGCCACCAAGAGGGACGTGCTGATCTCCCCCGAGGGCGCGGTTACCCGTGCGTACACGACCGCGGAGTAGGCGCGTGTGGACGCGTCAGAGAACCCGTGGAGCTCTAATGCATGTTTCGAAGACGAGGCTAACCACCTGGGCACCCTGATGTCGCGTAAACCCGGAAACGAGGTTATGAACCCCTGCCACCGACGAGCGATCTCGGCTGGGAGAGGGTCGTCCCATTCGACGTGTGCGAGCCACAACTCCTGGATCAATATCTTGGCGCCAATCAAGACAGGTGAGAGCCATCCCAGGGGGTCATACAGTCTTGCGATGGTGGATAAAATGCCCCTTTTTGTATGCGGAGCAGGTGGCAAGTGGCACCGAAATAGGAACTCGTCCGTCGTAGTGCTCCAGGAGATTCCTAGGACGGCCAGTGAGTCGTCGGCATCCTGTGATGGCAGATCGACTGCAGCTGACAGCGTGTGATCGGCCTCCGGGAGCAATTCCGGACAATTTGCAGCCCATTTCTCCAATGGAAAGCCAGCGCCCTGCAACAACCGTGTTACCTGGTCCTTGAAGCGTATGGCATCATCCAGCTCATCTGCGCCGAAAAGAGCGTCGTCGACGTAAAAATGTCGGTCCAAGATTTGACGGCCCAGCGGGAAGGAAGCTCTGTCATCGATTGCCAACTGCCGCAGGACACGGTTGGCTAGGAACGGGGCCGAAGCTGTGCCGTAGGTGACAATCAGCAGCTGAAATGGCGTAAGTGTCCCCGTAGGCGCTCTCCTCCAGAGTATACGCTGGTGATCGACGTCTCGCAAATCTACCCGAATTTGCCTGAACATTTTGACTATGTCGGCCTTGTAGGCAAACCGATATTTTCGCCAGCGCAAAATAATTGAGACCAGGTCCTGTTGTAGTTTAGGTCCCACCAAGAGCAGATCGTTCAGCGAGGTGCCGTTTGAGGTGGCGCTTGACGCGTTGAACATTACGCGCAGTTTCGGACCATGCTCAGCAGCCTTCAGCACTGGGTGGTGCGGCAGGTACACCCTGACCTTTGTCGTCGAGAGAGGCACTGTCACCTGGCACATATGCCCCAGGGTCTCGTATTCCTGGAGGAACGCGGAATACGCTTCAGCCAGAGGGGGGCTCTTCAGGAGTCGACCCTCAACTTTCCCCAGGAGACAGGCGGCCCGTTTAAAAGATTCTCCTATAGGGCTGGGAGACTCATCCTTGAATGGCAGCCGCACAACACAGCGCCCATCCGGCAGGCGACGGTGAGTTTCAATGAAATGCCGCTCACACCGGACTTCATCGGCGGTCATCGGCGGCGGCTCCGTCAATTCCTCCACCTCCCAGAAGGCTCGAAGAGTCGCGGATAAGTCCTGCTCGACGGTGCAGTGGGCCGATGTCGTGGTGGTGGTGATGTCCCCATGGGCGCCGTCCACGGGACCGCTGAGCACCCAGCCAAATATTGTGTTCTGCGCTACAGGTGATCGTGCCCCCGCCTGTCGAAGTCCAGGTCGCAACAGAGCTCCGTATACGTCAGCCCCAAGAATGAGGTCGATCGCCCTTGATTGATGCGGAACAGGGTCCGCCAACTTCAACCCCCAAAGATGAGGCCACCGATTCTCCCCTGTCAAACGCCTGATGTTGAAGGCTGATAACCTGGGCAGTACTAACGCGCTCACCGGAATCGTGTCTGTCGATCCTGTACAAGCGGTGATGTCAAGGCTAACCCGAGAGCGTGCGTACCCGACCTCCGTCTCGCCTACGCCGGTTACGCGCGTCATGGCCCGAGAACGAGGCACCCGTAATACTTGAGCCAGCGACTCACTGATAAAGGTGGCCTCAGAGCCTTGATCGAGAAGTGCCCTGGCAACGGTGGTCCGGCCGTTGTTGATTGCTGGCGGCCGGTTCGACTCCGCCTGAGAGCAGAATAGTGAGCTCTCCGAGACTGTTGCCGCTTCTGCTCCGGTGGTATTCTCAGTCCCGGTTCCCGTAGAGGACGGGTTCGGGCGCGACTGATCTGGGTGAAGCAGCGAATGGTGCTTCTTGACGCACCGAGCACACGTGAAGCTCGAAGGACACGCAGAAACACTATGACCCGACCGTAAGCAGTTCACACACCTTTGGTTCTCTCGCACAATGGATTGACGCTGTGTCACGGTCGCGGCTTTAAATCGATTACAGCGGAACAGCGGATGTTTCTCCCGACAGACCACACAAGGCGTTTCCCCGGGTCGTGCAGTAACGGCACGCAGTGAAAAGGACCGTTGAGGCCTGGTGGTACCCTGGTGAGCGGACGCAGACAGGGCGTCTCGGCTCTGCTGCACGGCTTTCATAGACTCAATCCGGGTTACCAAGAAACTCTCTAGCTGCTGGAAGTTAGGTACCTCTTTGCTGGCCCCCAAGAAGTTCTCCCATTTTTCCCTGGTCTTAACATCAAATTTTTGCACTAGGATATGCACCAACAGGTTGTCCCAGGTCTGAGTGGGCCTTCCTAAGTTTGCTAGAAGAGCGAGACTCTGGATGGTGGTGTCTCGGAGGTTGGAGAGGTCCGATGAAACATCCCTGCCGACTGGAGGTAACAGAAGAAATCGGTTAAGGAGATGGGCCACAACCACCCGCTTGTTCTCGAATCGGGTTCGTAAAGCCTCTCAGGCAGCCTGAAAATTTGCCCTTGTGCTGGGAATTTGGCTGACCAGCTGGAATGCACTTCCCTCCAAACAGCCCTTGAGGCAGGGCACCGGTTCGCCGGTGACGGGATTAACGACCCCGACTTACCCGAGTTGGCTCACCCTGAGCGCCTTCGGGCCCATGCGCCTGCCCCCCGCCTTAGTGCCGGGGTGAGTCGGCGTCCGGAGTATTCCGCTCGTCCGGGGGAGGCTGGAGCCCTACGGCTCCCCTGTGCGGCGGGTTGCCAGCCCGTCGCGCCGGTAATTCTGAAGGCCCTGATAGAGAGAGAAAAAGATATAATCTCCGGCGGGGGCCTCGGCCCGCCGGTCCTTCAGATGAGGGCACTGCACCCGTGCGGCCTGCTGTACCCGGCCCGCCCCGACGACGTGCCCCTACGCGTCGTGTCCCCGACCCGTCCGAAGTTCCACCGCCCCAATCACCACCACCTTAGGACCCACGACCCGCGAATACGTGGGTGCGCAGTCCGGGCTTTCCGTGCCCGGATTGCGGCCGCCCTTTCCTAACCGCAATTGGGTTAGGAACACACCGACGTTGCATTCATCCGGATGAAGTAAACGCGGAAGTCAATGTCGAGCGAGTTAAGAAAAGATGGAGCGCAGAAGAACTGCGCTTGATGGCGAGAGAGGAGGCACTGGCCTTGGCCCACGGGGGAGTGCGGTTCATGAATCGACATCGCGTGACCATACTCCCAAACAACCGTACCGTGGACGCCATAAGGTGGGCAAGGTCGAAAGTTGCTTACAAGCAACTTGTAGAAGAAGCCCTTCATGACCTCGCCGCCGCTGAAGATGACAGCGTCGACAGTGACTCTTCCTTTCACTCTGCGAGAGGCGAGCCTGCTAGAGGCCCACCGCGGGGTGAAGGTGTGGTCGAACCCATACCATCAACGAGTTCGGCCCACCCGCCATCACCTCGCTCGACACGGCTGGACGAGGTCACGCACAGCGATTTTCGCTCGGCGATAGGTTGTTTAATACCTGTCGTCGAGTGTATTCGAGGGTTCGGCGCCCTCACTCTCGTCGAGATTGCCCACGGCTTTCTTGGCGGGGGTGATGTGGCGACCAGACTCAGTGCATGGCTGCAGGACGTGTTTCCTGCCTGTCCACCGAGACGACCGCGTTTACAGAGGCCGGATGAGGCCATCAGGGTGTCGAGGAAGCGACAACGTCGCCGGGAGTATGCTCGCGTACAACGGCTCTTTAAGACGAATATATCTAGAGCCGCCAGGGAGTTCCTGGATGGGATTCCTGAGACACGGACTCCGGATGTTGCGGCAATGGCCGCACACTGGGGCCCATTGTGTCTCAGGAGTCGCATCCAGTCGCAAGGACAAGGCGAGTTCCACCTTCGCCCTCCCTGGAGTACGTGTGGCATCCGGTGACGTGCGACGAGGTCGCCAATGTCGCAATCTCTAACTCCTCGGCACCTGGTATTGATGGCACCACGGCGAGACAATGGAAGGCAGTTCCGACGAGCATTCGTGCCCTCTTCTTCAACATAGTGCTCGCGTCGGGTGGCGTGCCTCCGGAAATGCTGCGTACCAGGACCGTGTTCGTACCCAAGAAGGCTGGAGTCGCGGAGCCAAGTGACTTCCGCCCCATCAGCATCGCGTCGACCATAATACGTCACCTCCACAATACCTTAGCCAAGCGCTTGCGTGAGGCCGATCTTGTGGACGGACGACAGCGTTGTTTTGCTGATAGGTGCGCGGAGAATATCTCGGTGGTGGCTTCACTGCTCGATGACTCGAGGCGGCGACTCAGGGAGGTACACATCGTCTCCCTGGACGTCGCTAAGGCCTTCGATGCGGTGAGCCATCACGCGATTTCCGGCGCCTTGGGTCGGACCGGTCTTCCGGAGGGCTTTAACTCCTACGTTACCCGATTATACGCGAATAGCACCACAGTGTTTGAGGTTGAGGGCGCTCGTTCGGAGCCCTTCCATGTTCGCAGGGGAGTACGGCAGGGTGACCCGTTGTCTTCCCTGCTGTTCAGTCTCGTCGTGGATGAGGTACTACGAGCTGTACCTCGCGAAGTCGGATATGAGATCGGGAGGAGTCGCGTCCACGCGTTGGCTTACGCTGACGACATCCTCCTGGTCTCATCGACCAAGTCAGGCATGACTATGTCGCTCCGCAAGGTTGAGGAGCGGGCCCAGGAACAAGGGCTCTCGTTTAATCCGCACAAAAGTGTGGGTCTGTCCATCGTGCCTTCTGGTAAGCGGCAGACCTACAAGGTCTTGGCCGACCCCCAGTATCACCTTGCTGACGGGAGTGTTGTTAAACAACATTAAACAGCTCACCGTGCGTGCCGCTTTGCGGAAGTGGCTACGCCTCCCGCACGATACCGCGGTTGGATATTTCCACACTTCCTGCAGGATGGGAGGCCTCGGCATCCAATCCTTCGCCACCACCGTACCCGGCCTCATGTTCACCCGCCTCGGTCGTCTGGCAACATCCTCTTCGTCGGCGGTGAGAGCTGTCGCCGAGTCCGACTGGGTCGCCAAGCGGATCAATTGGGCGGAGCGCGCCCTCACAAAGGATGGGGACATCCTTTCGTCGGCGGAGAGGAGAGATCAATGGTGGGCAAGGCGGCTATACGGGTCGGTGGATGGGCACGAGCTGCGGGAGTGTGGGAAGTCCAGCCTTTCCAACTGGTGGATCGATGCGGGATCCTACGGCGTACCCGGACGGGATGTCCAATACCACCACGTCCGGGTGAACAGTCTACCCACGCGAATACGAACATCACGTGGCATCAGGCGTGAGAACAGAGAGGTACAGTGCCGGGCTGCCTGTCACGTTGCCGAGACAGCGGCCCATGTCATCCAGGCCTGCCACCGAACACACGGCGGACGTGTCAAATGACACAACGCCGTGTGTAAGGTGTTAGCTTCTGGTCTCCGCGATGCCGGGTGGACTGTCGCCGTGGAACCTCGGTTCCAGACTACGGCTGGACCGAGGAAGCCTGACTTGGTCGCACAAAAGGGCGGTCGCATTAGTGTGATCTATGCGCAGGTGGTCAGCGGCGCAACATCCCTGGACGACGCACCCTACAGGAAAAGGGAGTATTACGCGGGGAACCCTGATATCTCCCTCAAACTAGCGGAAGATACGGGTGTTTCCCCGGGTGATATTTCCTTTTCCTCGTGCACACTCTCCTGGAGGGGAGTGTGGTCGTCCAGGTCCGCTGATTACCTCCTGGGTCTTGGGCTCCCCAGGAAGCTCCTATGTGGGATTACCACTAGGGTGCTGCAGGGGAGTCACACCAATTGGGTGCGGTGGAACAGAATGACGGGGACGGGCGCGCGGGGGGGGCACCCGCGCGTGGGGGTCGGGTAGGTTGGCTGCATGTCGCGCTCTGCGCCTAAATACCTGGGTTCCCCGTCCCCACACCAACAAATGACGGGCAATCCATACTGCCAAATTCACCGGAGCCCTCCCTGTTACGGAGTCGGCTCCCAATTAACAAAAAGCGCGCGTGAAGAAAAAAAAATTAATAATACAACCGCTGCGAATCGGTGAGGCCGGGGCGGTTGATTACTAGATCTTCAAATAGATCGGAAAATCCTGGCCAATCCAAGTACGACCCGGCGAAGCGAGGCAGAGGAATGGAGGGGAGCTGCGGCATGGAGGCGCTCTCCTGAGGAGGGTTCCCTGCGGGATCGGTCGCCCGCTCTTCTTGGCGGGAAGCTCGGAGTTGTTCGAGAAGATTTGCGAAATAGCTTCTCGCCGCAAAGAAAGCGTCCTCGGCGGTGGTGAACTGGTCCTCCGTAAAATAGGGTCGACTTCTCTTGTCGGAGGGGGTAGCTACCATGCAGATCTCCATGTCGGTATCTCGAATTACCGACCATCGTTGATCGAGGAGAGTGCGTCGATCTTCTACGGCTGCGACTGTGAAGTTGTCTTTCTCCACTTTTTTAAAGTTTTCCACGATCCGCATTACAGCCCTGATGTTCTTTTCCTGTTGTAGCAGGAGCCTTTCCATAGAGTCGGCCATGATGAATGCGCTACCGGACCAACGGACGAATTCAAACGCACAAAGAGATTGACGACGAACCACCACGAGTTCACTCTAAAGACGAGATTTCTGAGATAATCCGGCTCGAAGGACCAAATGTTCAATCGTGCACGTTTAAACGCACCGATTAAGGCGTTAAGGGTGGTTAAGATCTCGTCTTTCGGAGAGAATAAAGTGAACTGCACGACTTCAACAAAACAATGTATTTAACAATAAAACTTAGCACTAATAACACAAAAATAAGGGATAAACCCAGTCCTTTAAATCTATAAACTCGACTCGTCGGCGAGGGCCTGACGAGGATACGTAAAATGTTACTTCGCGAAGGCGCGGGAAAATTACTATATAACGGCACGGCCGGCTATACGGAGTTCACTCGGTGCTGGTTAGACAAAGAGTGTCTAATTACCGTTAATTATGATTTACTGTGAGGCGGGGGCGACCTCTGGACGGAGTGACGTCACGGCTAGCGCTGCGCTATCTCCTAGCGCGGCCGCGCACTCGCTATCCAGAGGGTTCGCGCGTTTGGCTGCTTGCTGACGCAGGATGGCGCGAGCAGTAGCGCGAACAGGCTGGTAAGTTGGTGTACCTGCAATTCCCTCTCTTAATCCTTCCAAAACCCAATCTATCATCCTTGGTTCGTCACGTTTCGTCAACGCTATTTACTCTGATCCTCCTTCCCCCATCGTTGTCAACAGTGTGTCTGTCCCGCTCTCTACGTCTGTTTCTTCCCTGAGAGTAGCCCTCAGCTCTACGCTGGACTGGCGTGGGCATATCGTGGCTGTATGTGGTAAGGTCCGTCGCACGCTCTACCTTCTGCGCAGAAACGGATTTGTCCTGCCGGTTCGTGCCAAAGCTGAACTCGTGAGATCATTTGTCTACCGTGATCTTGGGGTGGTGGAGGACATACGGCTTACGCGGGCTTTTAATACAGCCGTCCGTTTTATTTTTCGTGCTCCCTTGGACGGGCACATGTCCCCTTTTTATGCCCGCCTAGGGTGGCTTCGGCCGTCTGCTCGCCGCGACTATTTTCTTGGCGTCTTTGTGTATGACCGGCTGTACCCTACGTCAACTGGGCACCTGGACCCCTTTTCCGGACTTTTCACTTTCTCGGCGGATAGTGGGGCTAGGACCTCTGTCCGGACCTCACCGCAGCACCTCGTCGTGCCCAGACATCGCACGGAGGTCATGGGTCGCTCTCTAGCTGTTGCTGGGGTCCGGCTCTGGAACGGCCTTCCCCCCGCTATTCGCTCATCCCCCTCTCGGGCTTAGTTTAAGAGGTGTCTTTACCGACACCTCTTATCCCTCGCTGCTTAGGGCCTGCTTTCGCCGTTTCTTACTTTTCTATTTCTTTTTCTATTCTCCTACCTTTCTTCCCTCTCTTTTCTGCTGTATTTTCATTTTCATTATCATTTTTCATCTCACTTCGTGTCGCATCACTGCACCTTATCTCATTCCATTTATCTCATTTACGCACTTCATTTTATTTTTATTTTTATTGTAATATAGTTGTAGTTATAGTTATAGTTGTGTTTTGTATATTTTATATATATTTTATACTTTATTTTTGTGTTGTATTTTTGCATATTTTTATATTTGTACATTTTATATTATTGTTATTATAATATGAATTGTTATACTCTGTTCTCCTGTCCTTAGAGGGGGCCACCCCTAGGACGAAATAATAAATCTAATCTAATCTAATCTAATCACTCATCCCTTATACCTAGGACAAGGGCCTACGGACCACCGCCGAAGAGACGACCGAGTTTTCCCAGGGAAACGCACATGGTGGTCGCTCTTCAAGCGCTGCCCTTGTCCACCATAAACTTACATACTTTCTCTTTCGAAACATTTGCCAGACACACGCTCATGCACTCGAAACATCCAACGGAATATTTCTAAAACCCCACAGTATATACAGTGCGAGCTGTCCGCCTCTCCTATTCTGTTGAGGAATTTCTGGAAGTGCCCGTGACCGAAAAAAGCTGGGTCACGTAGTACCCCACCTCGCCATGCTTCCTCTCTGTCCATATCCGAACGTTCGGGATGAGTCTCGCGGTCCATCGACCTCTCGACTCGGACTCCCAGCTGGCCTGCCACTCAGTAAGTGTGCGCTCGCGTTCTTCTGAGGCGACAATCGCTCTGTCAGCCTCGAATCTCCGGCGGTGGATTGCCTGCCGCTCGCGTGCGAGGAGGTGGACGGGGATAACCCCGGCAATCACGAGCACGGCCGGCTCGGAGACAGTGCGATAGGCGGATGCGACTCGCAGAGCCCCTGTTCGCTGAACGCGCAGCAGCTGATTCCTGTAGCACTTCTTACTGAGGGCACCGGCCCAAACCTCAGCTCCATACAGGAGGACGGAGTTGATCGAAGACATAAGCAGCCGGCGCTTGCTGGAACGTGGACCGCCGACGTTGGCCATAAGCCTACCGAGGGAAGCGACCCACTTGGCGGCTTTGTCGGCGGTGCGCCGGATCTGCTCGCCGAAGCTCATCTTGCAGTCGATCGTCATTCCCAAGTACTTGGCCGCGGGCTTCGAGTCGTTCTCGATGTCACCAACTCGCATTGGGATAATCGTCTCGATCCGTTTCTTGGTTAGGACCACGATCTCTGTCTTGTTGAGTGCAAAAGACTCGCCGTGATCCCGCATCCAGTTGTTGACCATTCGCATCACCAAATCCAGCTTGAGCTGAGCAAGCTCAAGGCTTCTCGCTGAGATAAGGGCTGCGACATCGTCGGCGTAGCCAACTAAACGGGTCTCATCGGACATGTCGAGTCTTAGGAAACTGTCATAAGACACCTTCCAGAGATCTGGTCCAAGGATCGATCCCTGCACTGCGCCGGAAGAGACGGCGACTCTTCGCTGGCCCGCGAGTGTATCGTACAGCAGAGCACGGTCTGTCAGGTACGACTCGATCGTCCGCAGGAGGTAGGCAGGGACGTGGAACGTGTGCTCAAACGCCCACAGCATATCGATCCACCGGGCGGAGTTGAAAGCGTTCTTGACGTGAAGAGTGACAAGAAGAACCACGCGGCGCGACCAGTGGTTGCGGTTCTCCGCATTCCGCACTGCCTCAGCTACTTCCTGAATCGCGTCAATGGTCGAGTGACCAGGCCTGAAACCGTGTTGCTGTGGCAAGAGTTCACCAGCAGAAACGGTGGTTTCCGTTAAGCATGCTCGGAGCATCTTCTCGAGGACTTTGCCTGCTGTGTCCAGCATGCAAAGGGGGCGGAAAGATGACGGGGCCCCAGGGTCGCCTTTGCCCTTTGGGATAAGGACGAGGCGAGCGGCTTTCCAGGAAGAAAAGAAGATGCCCTCTGCGAGACATGCGTTGTACATGCTGAGGAGAAGTCCAGAGTTGACTTCCGCACCCAGCTTCAAGACCTCCGCGGGAACTCCGTCGGGGCCTGGAGCTTTCTTGCAGCGCAGGGACTTGACGGCGCAGGCCAGTTCCTCCTGACGATAAGGGTCAACGTGGCCTAAGTCTCCAAAATCCCTTCCAGCGCGAACTGGATGGACTGGGAACAAAGCGTTCACGACGACGGTCATGGCGTTGGACTTCATGACAGTGGGTGATGATCTTCCCCCTAGCTTCTGGGTCACAAGCTTGTAACCCGTCCCCCAGATGTCGTTGTCGACGTCTTCGCAAAGCTCCCTCCAGCACCTGTGCCTGCTCCTTGAGATTGCCCCACGGAGCTCCCGTTTCGCGGCTTTGTGCGCCATGGACTTGGCGGCTGCGTCTGGACGTTTCCTCGCCCGCTGCGCCACTCGTTGGAGACCGAGACACCTCTTCCTCAGGGAGGCAATCTCGGGAGTCCACCAGTGTGCTGGCTTCCTACCCGAACGGCAACCCACTTTTGGCATGGACGCGTCACGTGCCGTTATTATGGCACCCATGGTACGGGTCGAAATGTCTTCCGCTCCCACAGAGTCCTCGAAACTCGCGTCGGCGATATGCTGGCGGAATGTCTCGCTGTCGAGGCGATTGACATTCCATCGCAATGACGTCCGGCGTGAAGGCGCGGATCCGACGCTGATGGCCGAGCTGATATCGAAAGAGATCGCCTGATGATCGCTGGCGGAGTAGTCCTCGAGGACCCGCCAGCCGGAAATCTTGATAACGCCTTCGGAGGCAAAAGAGACGTCCGGAATTGTCTCTCCATATCCGGGGCGACGAAAGGTGGACGTTTCCACGTCGCCCACATTTAGGACGTGGAGGTCGGTCCTGGCGGCCATCTCGAGGAGATATCGCCCCCTCGGATTCGTCGTGGGCATGCCCCACTCCACCGCTCTGGCATTGAAGTCACCAGCGACAACGACTACGCCGGAGGTGTTCCTGACCTCGTCCTCAAGGGAGTCGGTCATCCGGCGGTAGTCTGCGATGGGTTATTTAGGCGTGAAATAGCAGGAGAAAAAAGTGAGCCCCCTGCTTCTCATCACCCACGCGAAGCCATCGCCCGATCCGTTGGCCAACACAGGCACCTTCGCAGCATCCAGGATCCAGATCGCCGCAGTGTTGGAATGGTCCGAGAACCACTGCGGAGAGCGTCGGTCCCGGTACTGCTCACTCAGCAGGAAGATGTCAGCGCCTCGGTCTGTGGCAAGCTGGTACAGCAGATTGTCAGCTGTCTTGCTTCGCTGCGTGTTCAGTTGGAGGACTCGGATCATTTCTTGGACGAGCGGATCTTCTCCAGGGCTTGCCTGTAGGCCCTACAGCGGTTCGACCCAGCGGCGTGCTGGATGGCGTTGTCCTTTAAGCCGACATCAGCGAACATGACGCAGGACTCCGCGGAAGTGCATGCACTGGCCTTGTGCTCCGGGCTACCACACTTGTAGCACATCTTGCTTCTGTCAGGGCCGTTGCAGCGGTTAGCTACATGCTCGAAACCCAGACATTTAAAGCATCTGGGGGCGACGACCTTCTCGCGCACCCGGCACCTCACCCAGCCGATCTTCAGGGATCCCCCCTTCAGAAACTTTACCGCGTCGTTTGCGCCCAGCGTGAGGATCGCCATTTTCTGTCCCCTGGAGTTAGCCCTCGAAACGAAGACCTTCACTTCAGGGGAAGGACCGATCACGGTCCTGACAGAAGTAGTGACCTCATCCTCGGTCGTATACTCGTCCAAGTCTCTCACCTCCAGCGTAGCCTTTGATTCGAGAACACGGACGGTTGCGCTGTTTCCCAGGATGGCCTTCAAATCGGCACTGAGGTCGCCCCGATGGTCGACGTTCCCCGTCGACTGTTCGAGCTCAACCAGGAGATCGTCCGCTCTAGTCTTCCAGAGAGACTTGATGACGGCTCCCTTGCCTTCGGGCTTCGCCTTTTGCCTAATCTCTCCAAGCACGTCAGCATAGGAATTCCCATTGGACGGCCTGATAAGAATGGCATCGGAGCGCGGCTTGGGGCCTCTTGCCTTTTTTGGCTTGCCAACTGGTGGCTCCCCGGACTTCTTGCTATCAGTCTGCTGGGGCTGGCTCTTTTTTTTGTTCCTGCCCCTCACCACTGTGGTCCATTCCCGGGAGTTAGAGCCCTTAGTGGTGATTTCAACCTTTTTTTTCTCTGTCTCAGACTCAGCACATCAATGTGCTAATTTTAGCACCTAAATTTTATAATAATATTAATTTTTTGGGCTGTTTTCGCAAAGCAAGTCCCAATGCATTATCCACATTTTTCTCAACTTGATAAACAGCCTCTAACATAGAAAGAATCACATTTGTTTTTGTGGAAACTTGGAGCGAATAATGGGATTCGCGATGGAAAAATTTAATAGAGGAGATAGGATGGAAATGCAAGTGATTGGATTAAATTAAAGGAACAGGAAAAGCGTTGAAAAAGGATGTAGGGTTAGGGATCGAATTGTAACTGGAAAAGATTGTAATTTAACCAGAATTTGTAGGAAAAGAACAGTATATTGTATAATAAATAAGAAATGTAACAATAAACCAAAGATGAAAATCGCAAGAGATAGATACAGTACAGCTGATTGCTCGCACGTGGACACTAACAGATAGAGAGAGAGAATCGCGCTCTCTCCTTCTTTTATTGGCTCAATCCTTCTGGAAAATTCGGCAATGTTCGCTGGAGATTCGCGATTATTCCAGAAGGATTGAGAAGTATAATTAGCCAATTACGAGGCCACCGACCACCCGCGTCATTTCCGGACATTGCTGAGTGGTCGGTGTCTCGATGGGATGGCGCTGCCGTTTGGCGCGAATGCCCGCGATTGGCGCGAGTGTGTTTGCGTCGCTGCCGGCGCGGAGAGCGAAATACGCGCCAATCTCAAACAGTTTTTTATTAACAAGAATAAATACAACTTAATGGTATTAATCGTAGCAGTTATATTTTTTTATTAAACCTTGCTCTTCTCTGGTTATATGGCAATCAAAATCGGTGTTCTACGACTTACCGTTTTGGAGATATAATTTTTTAAACGTTTTTTACAAAAGAGGTTGTATCTCCATAGGGGGTGGGCTGCGCCCACGACTTATAAGACTTTTTTTTCTTATTTTTATGCATTCTATCCATAAACCTCAAGTGTCCCAGAATTTCTGCTACAGCCTTGTTACGTAAGAATCCCACGATTCTTACGAAAATTCTCGACGTGGAATTTTTCTTGGCGACACCCAGGCGCCTTAGTCCCCTTTTCTGAACGAAAACAGGATAGATTAAGTGCGATATGCACGTAACCCTTAGCCTCTCGTCTAGGACCCACGGATAGCTACACTCCGAAACCGAAGCGATGAGGAAAACTCGAACGCGAAGGTCTACCTCCCCCGAAATTCCACAGTTTCCAACCGTCTTTTCGTGCAGTATCTTTACTCCCACCATAGGCTAGATTTCCTAAAATTTTCAATCCCCACTGCTTTTTCGACCTATATAAGGGCCACGAAAACGCATCTCTACGGGTTATTCTCAGTACGACGCTTGAGCAATATACTAAGAGACTAGGCCCAGTTCCTATTCGAGTTTTCTTTAACCTTCGGAAGATCAGTTTGTCCATTGGCATTATTCAACTCTTGGTCGGAGTGCCCCCGTTTCAATTCACGTTAGATAGAATCACTCGCGAATTAGTTCGGAGTCAACTTGATTTTGAAGTCTCGTCAACCGTCACTGCCCATGGGTAAACACTTAGAGCTTTTCAATTACTTATTTTCATTTAAATTCATACACAACACACTAAACATACTTGTATATACAGGGTGTCCCAGCTAACGTGCACGTCCCTGAATCAGGTGATAGCTGAGGTAATTCTAAGATAGGGAAGTTACATTCGTAATGCCGTATCTTAATTTATGGCCGAGTTATTAACGAAAAGCGATAGCCAATCGGAGAGCTTCATTGGGTCCGGCGGCGCGACAGTAGAAGGTCTGCACCAGTAGTGTACTGCGCTAGTAGGAACTGTCGCGCCGCTGGGCCCAACGGAGCCCTATGATTCGCTATCGTTTTTCGTTTTCTACCCAAAGCACTTTCGAGGCCTCCCCGTGGCGCTAGAAGGGCAACGTCTTCCGGGCTCGCTCGGAAGGCGGCTAACGTCGAAAGTGTGGCACACGTCTCGGCGCCTGGGTAGCCACCCCTACCTGGGTTAGTCAAGTCGAGCACTGTCTCTCCGAAGCAGGCGTTGTGACCCGTAACAGTGCAGGCGCTGGGACAGTTGCACGCTAGAGCCCAGTTCGAACGAATACAGATGGCTAAAAAGCAGCCGGTGCCAAGGCCCGGTTGCAAGGATTTTTATTTTTTATATTTTTACGGGACCCCGAAGGTGGCGGGTAGCGTACAAAAGCTCTGAGAGCATTGATGAGAGAAAAGACGTGCAATAATGAGCAGCACGGGTTCTTGGTGTCGGTTAAAAACCCACTTCAAAAAGCACGCAAAGAAAAGACCGTCGCTTTTCTGCCATTTGTATCCATGCTGCTATACCCCAGGCAGGATAAAGGAATTTGGTACGCGGGGCTCGGGCTCAAGCCCGCCTCTGTAATGGAGGAGCCCGTAACGGGAAGGTCTCTGCGGGGCGGTCATGTTACTCCTAGGTGCAGCAGGGGTCAGAATGCGGCCTAGAGAGAGTAGATAGACTGGCGTTCGCGGCTTGCGTGAGTTCTCGGTGCTTGGCCGCCTGCAATGTGTCCCCGCGTTGCAGCGTGTGTAGCCTAAGCCGAGAACCGCTCGCGACAACGTAACCGAGGCTTGCGGAGTCACTTCGAGTGACCGCCCTCGGCACGTTGAGCCGGTGCTCCAGAGCGGAGGCTAGTCGCTCCGTTCGTTTATGCCTTAAAGGCGAGGTAACGGTGCCGATCACCTTACGGGTGTGAGGCGTACACTAACTATCGTTTTTCGTTAATAACTCGGTCACGAATTAAGATACGATATTACGAATGCCACTTCCCTATATTAGAATTACCTCAGCTATCACGTGGTTCAGGGACGTGCACGTTAGCCGGGACACCCTGTATACGCTACCGCATACGCGGACGACCTTGCTGTCGTAATAAAAGGAAATTGGTCGTGCCAGCTGTCAGCTGATCGGGCCGCGGCTTGGTGATGCGACTGACGCGGGAAGAGGTCGGGCGACCCACTGGAATATGAAGACAAGTGTCGCCTACGAGCGGTGGGATAGGTTCGCTCCCCTCTCCTAATATTCATCTCGGACTCGCCTTTACACGACCATTTAATGAGGCACCTGTTCTCTCTCATCCTTTCGAGACACCGGTCGAGTCGGATTTGCTTACGTCTACAAGACCCCAGCTGCGCGCCTGGAAGGGCAGCTCGAGGGTTCTTGGCAATTATACTTATTACTCCAAAATTGGAACGCACCGTCGGCGCCCTGCCCTCTAGACTAAGTTGAGTACTATTTGTCTTTATATTCTTTGACTTCACTTTTCTTTATTTCCCCATTGGGGAAATTTAGTGTACCAATCACTGTTAATGTTAATTGTATTCTGAAATATATTATAGTTTTCTGCGTGTTCGTTAAGACTTCCGTTGTCTGATTCCATTTTTGCCGGGTTTTTCTTTCTATTGTCTTATCTGCCTGTGGTTACACGCGCAAATAATTTGTGATTGTTCAGCGCGGAAAAGTAGTCCTGTCGAGTAACAATAAATTTATCGAATAAACTTAATCCACTGACTTCCACTATTTTTTAGTAGCACTAAAAGGAGCACGCCGATTTCATTTTATATCGAGCATGATCTGAACAGAAATAGTAGAGTAGAACTAGAATATAAAGCTAAAGCAGCAATAAATATAATAGGAAATTGGTGTGGCTTAAACAAATTAAGAGTATCTACTGCAAAAACAACTGCCATGATAGTCAAGGGTAAATTTCATAGAAATAGGATGCCGATCATTAAAGTTAATAACGAGCAGAATAAATACAGGGATGAAGTGAAATACCTTGGCATAATGATAGATAAGTCTAGGAATTTTGTGGCGCATGCTAGAAATGTTAGAACAAAAATTGTAAATGACACCAGTGCAATAAGAAGAGTGAGTCATAAAAAATGGGGCCTAAAAGGCAGAACCCTCGATATATTGTATAAATGCTTGTATTTATCTATGATTACATATGGTGAAGCGGCATGGTACAAAGCAGTGAAACATACTCATGTTCGAAGTCATCTGAATGCGACTCAAAGACACCTGCTCCTGTCGATGACACATGTGTTACGTGCCCACGTCTAAACGCCTTTTGTCAGTTCAACGCCAGGACGACGCACTTGAGAAACCAGTAAATTCTTTCAAGAACGAACACTGTGATCGTCTTGGTCGAGACTGGCAAATAGTATAGAATGTTACGAGCCGGGGGGGTTTCCAGAACGTGGCCGGCGAGCGTTATGGAATATACGTAATGAATGTAATGAGACGTGAGTTCGTCTCTTATTCAACTTTACTGTAGCAGGAGGTATCGCACGTAGTAAGTAGTGGGAGCTACAGAACAACGTATGATTCCGGAAATGACGTTATTCAATCCAGATGAGCCTATAGTAGATGCTATAGGGTGCCAGCCGCTAGAGCGGTTAGTGTAGTGGATAAATGAATCCAGATGAGCCTACAGCATAAACTGCAGGGTGCTGGCGTTCATACAGGTGCGAGAGGACCTCAGGAGTGTCACGAACCAGATGAGCCTACGGCATAAACCGTAGGGTGCTGATGGTCGCATCGGAATCAAAGGAATCTGGAACCAGATGAGCCAATAGTAGATGCTATCGGGTGCTGGTGCCCAGAGTGGTTAATTAGATTTTTAGGTAACGTGTTTCCCCGAGGTAGGTGTACTTGTAGACTAACTGCAAGGTGCTACTCTCTGGTTAATAACGGCGCACTTGCTAGGACTGCAAATGGTCGCGCAGGTACGGAAGCAAGCCGAAGGGCACGCGCAGTCCGACATCCGCTGTTTGTGGTTTTGACCTGCTAGGGTAAGGTTAAAGAAAATTCGAGTAGGAACTGGGCCTAGTCTCGTAGTATATTGCTCAAGCGTCGTACTGAGAATAACCCGAAGAGATGCATTTTCGTGGCCCTTATATAGGTCGAAAAAGCAGTGGGGATTGAAAATTTTAGGTAATCTGGTCTATGGTGGGAGTAAAGATGCTGCAGGAAAAGACGGTTGGAAACTGTGGAATTTCGGGGGAGGCAAACCCTCGCGGTCAAGTTTTCCTTATCGCGTGGGGTCTCAAGTGTAGCTATCCGGGCGTCCTAGACGAGAGGCTAAGGGTTACGTGCGTATCGTATTTAATGTATCCTGTTTTCGTTCAGAAAAGGGGACTAAGGCGCCTGGGTGTTGCCAAGAAAAATTCCACGTTGAGAATTTTCGTAAGAATCGTAGGATTCATACGTACCAGAAATAAACATATAAATCTAGTTAAGCGATGTGAATGTAAACTCGGAAACTCCTAGGATTGGGCAGTTCTAAATATCAGATTGCATCAGATACAATGGAGACCTTATCTACAAGAAAATGTACATCTGGCACCAGACCCTGTCTTGTTCAAGAGATGCTTAAAAGGGAAAGTTAGACAGATCCATTTTCGAGTGCATTCTCGATAGGGGTGTTTGGATGCTGGATCAGGTCTTCATTGTTTTTCCGAAATCCGTTACAAACCGACGTAGTGGGAAGGCCCAAAATCCTGTATATATACTGGCGCCCTCCTCCACGAAGCTCAGTTAGAAGCAGTTAAGAAATCCGAACAAGAAGAGACAGTTAAGAAAGTTAGATGTGAGTTACCAGTTAGATTTCAGTGAGGAAAGTGAGAAATAGAAGTTAGCCAGTGAGTTAGTCTTCAGTGTTAGAGTTTGTTTTTAATGCAGTTCCGTATCAGTCTTCAGTGATAGTTTTTCCAATTCCGATCAAAATACTAAAATCCATGATCAGGTAAATGATTTGTTCTTTCCCATACCCTATTATCTTTAATCAATCCTTTTCAATAACAACTGTCCTACAAAGCGAAATGATCGGGGTTGAGTTGCCGCGAATCATCTGATTCCAGGTGAGCAATCCTAAACGGTCAGGGGTAGCGGCGAAGCGAATAAGTTATAAATCCTTTTGGAACTCCAACAAAACATGTAGATTTCTCCAGTAATTCTGGGCACCCTAATAATCCTAATAACAACCGTTCTGCAGGACGAAACAACCGGGATCGACTTGTCGGGAATCATATGATTCCAGGTGAGCGTTCTTCAACGGTTGGGAGTAATTGCGAGGCGAAGTTGGTATACATTCCCATTTCCATTCCTTAACAAAGTCATAATCCTTTTTCAATCCAAGATGGTTAAGGTCAAACACCTGATCAGGTAGTATAGTAAAATGAAAGTAACTACTTATTGTATCTACTAAAAGAAACTTGTGAAAGTGTCCAAATTTCCGAAGTGAAAATACAAAGTTAATCAAGAATATACTCAGTGTCAAGAATCAATTATCCTGATCTAATCACTACCACCACCTCACACCTACATCATCACCTTACGACTGTAGTACGACTAAGCCTCGTCCCGAGTAAATTGGTTTGACCAATGACTCTAAAGGAGGCAAAACATAGACTTTGTCGAAACAAATCGAAGGCGCACCGTTTCCGTAACCCCGGGGAGTGACGCATAGTCTTGACGTAACACATGCATGCCGCACAACATCTACTGACGCCATGCAGGTGATTGCTGGATACGAGCCACTGGATCTGGAAATCACACAAAGAGCATTGTTATATAAAGCAGCAAAAAGCATCGAAAATGCAAAGGTATAGGCCAAGTACAAGAGGATGTGACTTTGGAATAGCTTTTTCGTTAACATAAACTTGATTATACGAAGTATTTGAAATCGAACAAATGCGAGCAAGTACAAATTATTGTACAGCATCGACACGATGCTATCGCTAAGTAAATACATTAAATTAACTAAATTTCCCAAAAAATGATGTCTCCTCATTTAATTAATAAATCTGTTTAGTGCTCGACTAAATGTACTTGGTGACCCGCTTTTTACGAAGCTTGATGTCCAAACTGTAACGTAACAGATATTTGTACTCATTTCTAAATTAACAGTTTGGATGCATCTGAGTGGAAAAATTTAACAAGTTAACAACCTGAATGTGTCTCAAAGAAAATTACATATTCATATTGCCATGTGTTTCAGCGATTGATGATAAAATAAATTAATACGATACTTCATGAGATATTTAGAGGATTTTCATTCAGCACAATAAGAAGCCCGTTGTATACTGTGTTTTAACAACTCTCTTTTAATGTCGAATATCCCGAACTATTTAAGCTTATTTTTCACCATCGAACCTTCGTAAAAAGCGAGCCACCAAGTACATTTAGTCGAGCACTAAACAGAGTTATTAATTAAATGAGGTGACATCATTTTTTGGGAAATTTAGTTAATTTAATGTATTTACTTAGCGATAGCATCGTGCCGATGCTGTACAATAATTTGTACTTGCTCGCATTTGTTCGATTTCAAATACTTCGTCTAATCAAGTTTATGTTAACGAGAAAGCTATTCCAAAGTCACATTCTCTTGTACTTGGCCTATACCTTTGCATTTTCGATGCTTTTTGCTGATTTCACTCCATTCGTAGAATATTGTTAGGTATAGTATTGTTTTTATTAAAATACTTGTTTTTAAAGAAATAAGGGAATGCAGGTACCAAGGAATAAATAAGGGAATACATGAGTGAAGGAATAAAAGAATGTAGGAAAATAAAGGTGTTACGTCAGGACTAGGTGTTACGCCCCGAGCTTTCGGAAATGGTGCAGCTTCGAATTGTTTCACTTAGTCTGACCTTTGCCCCCTTGTGAGTCAATGGTTAGACCAATTTACTCGGGACGGGGCTAGTTGTATTATGATTGAAAGGTGATGACGTAGGTGAAGATAAATGGAGAAACAGTGGCTGACTAATTTTTCATGTATTCATTTAATTATTTATTTCCGTAATCTGGACGCGGTGACGAAACTTATCCTTAATGATGGTTGCAGGTATGGCCATTGGTGCTGCGGTACCGTCACGTGCACGCAATTGTATGAACGAACCTGGGCTTATTTTGTCCAGGGTCTTTTCTACTTCGGACTCCTTTAATTTATAGGATCCTAACTGGAGATCAATTAACGGTCTCTCATCTTCGGAATCTTCAATGTCTACTACATCCGGCGGTAGAGGGATATCGGAGAGAGTCACTTCTCCGGTGGGTCGGACTTCTTTGACTTTGCTAGCCGAATAATTATTTTTTAAAGAGGCCGCCAGTTTCTTGATATAATTCTGTGCTCGCCTATTCTTCCTCTTGTGAGGTTTGGGTGTTTTCGAGACCGGCGGTGGTTGTGCAAGCGGAGTTTCTTTCTGCAGTTCTTCGCGGAAAATCTTTTGTTTTTCCCTCCAATTAATTTTTAAGGAAGGGTCCTCCTTAACCGCCTGGGCCCACTTCCTTCGCCAGCCCGACCGTGCGTTAGGTTTTCTCGCCACTGTGGATAGGAAGGTTTAATGATGTATGATTTATTCGCCACACAACTACTCCTGACCGTTTAAGAAGGTTCACCTGGAATCATATGATTCCCGGCAACTCGATCCCGGTATTTTCGTTATGTAGGACAGTTAGTGTACGCCTCACACCCGTAAGGTGATCGGCACCGTTACCTCGCCTTTAAGGCATAAACGAACGGAGCGACTAGCCTCCGCTCTGGAGCACCGACTCAACGTGCCGAGGGCGGTCACTCGAAGTGACTCCGCAAGCCTCGGTTACGTTGTCGCGGGCGGTTCTCGGCTTAGGCTACACACGCTGCAACGCGGGGACACATTGCAGGCGGCCAAGCACCGAGAACTCACGCAAGCCGCGAACGCCAGTCTATCTACTCTCTCTAGGCCGCATTCTGACCCCTGCTGCACCTAGGAGTAACATGACCGCCCCGCAGAGACCTTCCCGTTACGGGCTCCTCCATTACAGAGGCGGGCTTGAGCCCGAGCCCCGCGTACCAAATTCCTTTATCCTGCCTTGGGTATAGCAGCATAGATACAAATGGCAGAAAAGCGGCGGTCTTTTCTTTGCGTGCCTTTTGAGGTGGGTTTTTAACCGGCACCAAGAGCCCGTGCTGCTCTATGCGGCACGTCTTTCTTTCTCATCAATGTTCTCAGAGCTTTTGTACGCTACTGGCCACCTTTGAGGTACCGTAAAAATATAAAAAAAATCATTGCAACCGGGCCTTGGCACCGGCTGCTTTTTAGCCACTTGTACTCGTTCGAACTGGGCTCTAGCGTACAACTGTCCCAGCGCCTGCACTGTTACGGGTCACAACGCCTGCTCCGGAGAGACAGTGCTCGACTTGACTAACCCAGGTAGGGGTGGCTACCCGGGCGCCCAGACGTGTGCCACACTTTCGATGTTAGCCGCCTTCCGAGCGAGCCCGGAAGACGTTGCCCATCTAGCGCCACGTGGAGGCCTCGAAAGTGCTTTCGCTAGAACGTTATGTAGGACAGTTAATTAAGGATATTTAGGTATCTGGATTTATTGGATAAATTTGGAGGTTCTATTGTAATTAGATAGGATTTTATAACTCATTCGCCTCAATGCTACTCCTGACCGTTTTAAGAAGGTTCACCTGGAATCATATGATTCCCGGCAACTCGATCCCGGTATTTTCGCTGTGTAGGTCGGTTGTTATTTTGCAAGGATGGGTTTTAGGATAGGTATTTGAGCTACTAAACCCTTCACCACGGATTAATTCAAAGTGTAACTCACTCTCGGTTGTAAGATCTGGTACAAGCTGATTTTGCTGTCTGGAACTTCCTCGTTCGCACTGGTTTTCACTAGGTTTAAAGCACTGAGATTCGTGGAGACGTTACTGATCGCGATTCTGACACAGGAATGATGACATGTCGAAGGGCACCACGGTTATATACAAAAATTCGTGGTCTCCCACTACTTCGGTTTCTAACGTTTTTCGGTTCAGACAATGCAGTCCTCTTCGTGCAACTCGACACCATCACCAAGGGAAAAATATTTGAAATCGCGTTAGACTCGCTTTAGGGCCTGCTGTTAATCATCCCTTTAAGTGTCCCCAAGCCAGCACATGGTCTGGTGCCGAATTTACATTTTCGCGGCACAAGGTCTGCATTGTCCACGAAGGAGTTTGTCATCTCGCAACTTTCTCTTCGAAAGACGTCGTGTTTATTGCGCTAAGAGTTTTGTTATTTCAAAGTGTTTTACTGATGCCATCTGCCAGTCTCGACCAGGGCAATCGAAATGTGCTTGCTTTAAGAGACGATTTACGATTTTTCGAAGTGTATTTCCCTGGTCTCGAACTGACAAAGGACATCAGAACGTGGGGACGTAACAAAATCATGAATTTTTTTATTACCGTGGCATAGTCTGATCTAATTTTACAGTATACCTGCAGAAAAATATACTAATTTCATTGTTAAGATGTGTAGGTAATATCATAACACTGTTACAAACAGATACGGAACAATTTAGAGATTCGATATCCAATATAGTAAAGTTTTAATGCAAAACATGTAACAAAAATTTATTAACAGTACTGATAACTACACGTTTCGGACAGACTCAAAAATTTGCTGACTTTATCATGGAACACCGATTTACAGAACAATTTGATTATGTACTAAAAAAAAGTTTGTAGGAATTTGAAGAGACGCTTTGTCATGTATCGAAATCCTAGAAACTAAATACATTTTTCTAACAATTTAAGCAACCATTATATTAAAAGTATAAATTATTGACAACAGTTTGATATTTTCTGAATTACGTACTAATGCGTGTATCACGAAGGTGTCTTTCTTTCCCTCTCTTTCGTATAATTCGTTCTCTTTGTGGCGTACTATGGCTCGGGATATCAACAACAATACATTCGACTGCATACTTTGTCTCTATCTTTCCGTCGCTACGTCGCGTTCGCACTAGCCAACCACACGAACGTGGGCCGCGCAAGCATGTGTGATAGCACGTTTGACGACGAGGAAGGTATCAATGCGAAATTCATCATCGCCGGAATTTGTCTTGCATAAGAGCCTTTCTTTTCTTCGTTCTGTCTGTCGCGCTTGCAGTGCTCGCACTACGTTCGCCGAGAATATGTGCGACGGTGTGTCTTTGCCGGCCGCGGCGACTCTTTCATTTTATTCGAAACATTTTTCTAATTATTTTATCGGGCATTTAACACTTATGTCCAATATTTGATCCCACAGTGTCGCTGAATTTTAATTAAATAGAACTGGAATAATAATTAGATGTTTCTTATTCTTTCATTTCGCATTATATTAATCCCCAGATTTCAATATTTCGCGAAATTTATTCCTTATTTACTATATCAATTTATTGAAAATCTATGATGGGATCAAAAATTAGCAAGAAATATGAAATGTCCCATAAAATAATTCGAAATATCCCGAAGATTATGAATGAACGATCGCTTACGACCAAGGCGCACCGACACACCTGAGCTCGGCCATCGTCTGTGAGCCGCGATCGGAGTGTCCCTTGATTTTTCCGGCATGCCTTCAACAGATTACATATAAGCATCTACATTCCCGACAGAAAAATTATCGTTGCATGGTATGAAAATCTGTTAGTTCGGTTTGACACCGACAGAACTCGCATAGTCGAAAGTGTGACACTGGAAAAGACGAAGCAGACGACGTATGGGATAAAAAAGACGTTCATTTGACCTCAAATATCTCGTTACTGGGTGGACCAATGTTTTTATAATTAGTCTCAATCGACTCGTCTCGACGCTCCCTTTAAGAATATTATCGCACTTTTTGCGAAATTTGCCGCTTTCATGCCGTTTGAGTAGCCCGAAAACCCCGATCTAATATTTCCGGAATAGAGTCAAGGGTCTTCTCTCGTACTTGGCTCGAGACAAGACCTTGTCTATTGATTAAGAAAAAATATGTATATAGATTGGGGTACTTATCGTTTTTTACCGACAGATTAGGCATGCAACCTGAAAGAAGAAAAAGAAAAATTAACTAATCGACTATGTGATTTGTGGCAAGAAAATGGAATGAAAGTTCTCACGGACGAATCACATATAGTTTTATTCCGGCAGTTCGTTTCAGTAGTAGAAATAGCTGGTTCGAACCGAGCACACATATGGTAGCTATGCTTCAGACGGTAGCCCTGTCTGACTACCACTGCGACGATTGCGCGCCACTGAGGGCCTAGGTCGTTAGTCCCGAAAACGAATAAATAAACAGGTACGCGGAATAACAAGTACGGTTACGTAATAACCGACACATAGAAAAACGCATAAATTATGATTCGTTTATTTAAAAATAAACGCGTATGATTGGATTAGCCTCCGAGAGGGTTAAGTATAAAAGACGCGACACGGTGCTCCGCGATTATTATTATCACATTACTCCGTTATATTACATTACATTATTATCACGTCTACCTTCGCGTTTCTTTTACTGGAATTCCGATTTAGTCTGAGGTCATACAATTTTCTACTGCGTTTGTCCGAAACATACGGTCCGGGCATATTCAAGACGCGAGTAGGCGAATATCGAAAGGATTTTAGAACGTAAGATAGAATTAGTAGGCGTGAACGAGTGAGTGATAGAGAGTGTATGTGCTTAATCCTAAGAAGAATACCGAAAACCCAAAAATCCGAGGAGTAACCCTCAGGCGCTTAGTCTGAGACTATCTCAAGGATTATCCCACCAAAAACTCAGAGGAGTAACCCCACGACAATTTAGAGCGTGGACTATCTCAATGAGGAAACCCCGTTCGAGAGGAGTAACCCCACGACATCTTAGAGCGTGAACTATCTCAATTGAACGTCCCATCACTCCACGAAACCTGTCCATAACGAGTACCGGCTGGACAATCAGAGCCAGACCCTGATCTGAAATTCTTCCGCTAATTTCCCAAAAACTGAGCAATTGCATGGGAACGAGAACAGTATTATTTCGAGATTAGGCATTTAAAGCCATAAATAGATTAAGACGAGTGTGAGTGAGACGGTGGTGACAACGTGTGTGAGAGAGACAAAGTGTAAACACGGCGAGCGATCAGCTGTGCGAGAGAGTGTGTGTGTGCGAGTGAGAGTGTCCGCGAATAACTTTAAGAGATAGATTAGGACAATTTTTGTGTGTACGTATGGCGATAGAATAGGAAATTAGATTTAAGAGGATATGTCAGAATAAGATCGCGTGAATTGTATGGAAGAGTGCAGGAGTGCGTGATAGAATAGGCCACATAAGGACTTGTATAGTTAGTTATTAAGAAAATATGAATAAATCTCATGTTTAGCGTTAAAAGTTTCCAAGATTCTTTATCGACCTGCCCCGAACCTATTTATAAGTAAGGTCCTTCCTCGTGGACAGTGGTCTTAAGCAGGAAGTACCGTTACATGCTTACAGGGTAGGGGTCCATAAACAGCTCACTCCATGCGAGGGAAGTTACTGAAAACCCAAATTGTCCACGTTGTCATGATGAGGAAGATACGGTTGAGCATGTACTATTTATTTTTCCGCTGTATAGCAGCGGCAGATACAATACTCTCCAAAGGAATAGCACGAGAGATAGGTGGGCAAATACGATTTACACCAAAGGGGAATATAAAAATTTAGGAATTACTGCAAGGATATATTTCATGCAAGAGATGAGTTTCAAAAGCAGTGATCCTTTAGAAAGGTAAAAATACAAGTATTATCTGTTTATACTATTTACATTAGAATAGATTGAAGTTATATATTTACTTACTTAAATATTTACATTTTTATAAACATATTTATTATTAATCATACAATTCTTTGAGAATCGTAATAAAGGCCAAGTAAGTAATTTTTTACACAAAATTTATACAACGATCGATAAAAATCATTTAGTTTAATTCTATTAATCATTTGTTACGAGCCGGGCGGGTTGCTAGAACGTGGCCGGCGAGCGTTATGGTTTAAACGTAATGAGACGCGAATTCGTCTTTTATTAAACTTTACTGCAGCGGGGGGGAATCGTACGTCAACAGTAGTGGGAGCTACGAATCAACGTATGATTCTAGGAAATGACGTTATTCAATCCAGATGAGCCTATAGTAGATGCTATAGGGTGCTGGCGTTGAATCGGAATTAAAAGGAAAATCTAGAGCCAGATGAGCCTATAGTAGATGCTATAGGGTGCTGGCCGCTAGAACGGTTAATGTAGTGGATAAATAAATCCAGATGAGCCTACAGCATAAACTGTAGGGTGCTGGCGTTCATTCAGGTACGAGAGGAGCTCAGGACTGATGCGAACCAGATGAGCCTACGGCATAAACCGTAGGGTGCTGGTAGGTCGTATCGGAATTGAAGGAATCTAGTACCAGATGAGCCTATAGTAGATGCTATAGGGTGCTGGTGCCTAGAGTGGTTGAGTCGAGGAAGATGAATCCAGATGAGCCTACAGCATAAACTGTAGGGTGCTGGCGTTCATACAGGTGCGAGAGGATCTCGGGAGTGACACGAACCAGATGAGCCTACAGCATAAACCGTAGGGTGCTGGTAGGTCGTATGGGAAATCAAAGGAATCTGGAACCAGATGAGCCTACGGCATAAACCGTATGGTGCTGGTAGGTCCAGAGTGGTTAATTAGATTTTTAGGTAAGGTGTTTCCCCGAGGTAGATGTACTTGCAGACTAACTGCAAGGTGTTACTCTCTTGTTAATAACGGCGCACTTGCTAGGATTGCAAATGGTCGCGCAGGTACGGAAGCAAGCCGAAAGGCACGCGCAGTCAGACACCCGCTGTTTGTGGTTTTGACCTGCTACGGCAAAGGTCGTAAAGTTATAACTCTCGTAACTTTTGTTTCACTCCGAGCGGTTAGAGTGAATAATATTTGTGGGATCGTTACTCGATTATGCTTTAGATTTACTTCGAGTGGAAAGGTTTTAATTCTAGAAATAATTCTTCACTTGAATTTTGTGTTTCTAGTAAAAGTATAACAAGTATATTCTTTCAATCGAATATATATACAAGTATGTTTAGTGTTAGTGTAAGAGTTTAATGAATGTAAGTAATAATTGAAAAGCTCTAGATGTTTACCCTTGGGCAGTGACGGTTGACGAGACTTCACAATTATGATGACTCCGAACTAATCGCGAGTGATTCTAACGTGAATTGAAACGGGGGAACTCCGACCAACAGTTGAAATAATGCCAATGAAAAGACTGATCTTTCGAAGGTTAAAGAAACTCGAGTAGGAACTGGGCCTAGTGTCGTAGTATCTTGCTTAAGTGTCGTACTGAGAATAACCCGATGAGATGCATTTTCGTGGCCCTTATATAGGTCGAAAAAGCAGTGGGGATTGAAAATTTTAGGAAATCTGGTCTATGGTGGGAGAAAAGATGCTGCGGGAAAAAGACGGTTGGAAACTGTGGAATTTCGGGGGAGGTAGACCCTCGCGTTCGAGTTTTCCTTATCGCGTGGGGTCTCAAGTGTAGCTATCCGAGCGTCCTAGGCGAGAGGCCAAGGGTTACGTGCGTATCGCACTTAATGTATCCTGTCTTCGTTAGAAAACGGGACTAAGGCGCCTGGGTGTCGCCAAGAGAAAATTCCAGGCTGAGAATTTTCGTAGGAATCATACGATTCATACGTAACACATTAAATACCTAATTCTACTGTCTGAGTTAGCGAAATTAATTGCATTCTTTAAACCGAAGATGAAATAATTTTACAAAATATATTCTAAATAAATAACCCATAATATAGAATGAATATTAAAGGCACGAAAAATAAGAAAGGTTTAACCCACCTATACGCGGTTAAGGCACCAGACCACGGTAAAATAAATTTTTTTCTCATTTTTTTTTTCTTTCATTTTCTGAAAGATGCATTCGTTAAGAATGCTCTCGTCAAATTTTGTGGAGAAATTCGTGAAATTGATGGAGCTACAGCATTTTATGTGAAACCGTTCCCATCGCACGACCGACCGAACGGCAGACGTGCGGCTGTTACACGGGTTTGCTACGTGCCCATCCTTTGTTGATCCCTATGAACCTTTAACCTCCCTTTAATTATTAAAGTTTAATATATTTCGGTTAATGTATTGTATTCGCTAGGAGGGAAAACATGGGAAATTCCCGTTACTGAATTGAATAGAAACCCGGTAACCAAGCGTAGAAGATTCCGACACGAAAGAGTTATTTTTCGGCAGTAGTACGATTCGTATCTATCATTCGATTTGTATTGTGTATTCTGTGTATCGTGATGGATAAAAAATCAAAAAAACAAGTCGTCGGAGGACCCACAAGAAGGAGTGATAGGAAACGGTCGAAATCGGATCCACCTAATAGATATAAAGTGGGGAGAGAAGAGCGGTGAGCTAGCAGCAGCTCTGCGAAAAAGTTAAGCAGTGGCCAACTAGATTCTGTTACGGTGAATCCAAGTGTCGGGTACAGACTGGGTAAAGACGAGCTTCTTGAACAATGTCTAGGCGCGTTTCACCAGAATAACGAGTGTTTGAACTCTGTTATATGGAAAATTGCGCCAAAGACATCGCCGAGCGGCAGACCCACAGTTAAAACTGCCGCTAATATTGGTTTAATGCTTTTCAACAATGGTCATATTGATCTCATGAATGTATTGGAGATATTGGAAATAAAACTTGGTGAAGCACTCTACCAATATTGTCTAAATATTGATGAGAAACGGATATGCAACGCCGGCACGAAGCCGAACACAACACACATGAGTGTCATCTGCGTGCAAAACACGGAAAAAATGATCCGTCTCTGGATGCTGAGGAGCTGTTCTATGGTCCAGGAATAGCTGATTAATGGTGAGAAACAAAACAAAAAATACAAATATAAAATTTAGTTTGTAGGTCGAATTATCCTTCAGCAAAACTTTAAACGCGTTTTTCTCAAAACTACGTTTCTCAACACGGTTGACAGCAAATTTAAGAAACTATTCATCCGAGTTGCATTTACTAAGTCTTAAAATGTTCGAAATTCCAGTCTCTATGGCACCACGTAGGGACTTTTTTATAAAAGGCATCCTTCTATTTTTTTTATTCCATAAACGATGAAAATTCTCTGTGAAAACGGAAAATAAAATTCGCTGGGCCGTCATTTTTTTCTTTTTTTAGATATCGAAATTCCCCTACGTAGGGCTATAGACCTATATGTCTAGTTTATGAATATATTTTTTTTGTATTTTTCAGATGAACCGTATGACCTAATTGCTGTCAACCATCAAGCAGCAACTTCGTCGGAGAGTCCTTTTGGAAGCGGCGTACACCGCAAACTATTTTTAAGATTCCAATAAAAAAAATTGTATTGTGTCTTCTATATGTATATATTGAATATTCGTATGAATAAAAAGAAAATCATTCATCGTTTGCCCGAAAAAAATTATAAAAAATACACCGTTTTACCGCGCGCGCACCGTGGTCTGGTGCCTTAAGGACGGGCAACGGCGGGAAAAACCCAGACGGCTAAGAGGCTAATGGAAGACAAATTGGAATTCAACATTATAAAACAGAAACAAAAATAAAAACAGATTGAAGTGCCCCGAAAATAAATAGCAAACGGCGGAGATGAGCTTTTATAGCTAAGGAGCCGCAATAGACGTGAAAATAAATCACTAAATCACGAAATCACTGTTCCTATCTACTTCAAGTGAACCGGGTTTTGCTATCTCCCCGTGGTGCTTGAAGGGCAACGTCTGTCCGACTTCGCTCGGAAGGTGGCTAAAGGCATAACTCGTGGCACGGCGCTTGGGCACCTGGGCAGCCACCCCTACCTGGGTTAGTCAAGTCGAGCACTGTCTCTCCGCAAGGGGGGGTGGACGTCGTGACCCGTTCAGTGCAGACGCTGTACGCTAGAGCCCAGTTCGAACGAATCCTATGGCTAAAAAGAAGCCGGTGCCAAGGCCCGGTTGCAACGATTTTTTTTATATTTTTACGGTACCTCAAAGGTGGCCAGTAGCGTACAAAAGCTCTGAGAACATTGATGAGAAAGAAAGACGTGCCGCATAGAGCAGCACGGGCTCTTGGTGCCGGTTAAAAACCCACCTCAAAAGGCACGCAAAGAAAAGACCGCCGCTTTTCTGCCATTTGTATCTATGCTGCTATACCCAAGGCAGGATAAAGTAATTTGGTACGCGGGGCTCGGGCTCAAGCCCGCCTCTGTAATGGAGGAGCCCGTAACGGGAACTCCTAGATGCAGCAGGGGTCTGAATGCGACCGAGAGGAAGTAGATAGACTGGCGTTCGCGGCTTGCGTGAGTTTTCAGCGCTTTGCCGTCTGCAATGTCACCGCGTTGCAGTGTGAGGAGCCTAGCCGGGAACTGCCCGCGACAACGTAACCGAGGCTTGCGGAGTCACCTTCGCGTAACCGCCCTCGGCACGTTGAGCCGGTGCTCCAGCGCGGACGCTAGACGCTCCGCTATTCGCTATACTAACCATGCAGAGAGGATTTACCAAAACAGATGGCATTATGGCCAATAGTACGATACAACAAACGGTAATTAAAACGAACCGATACCGCGCGAAACGCTTTACGGTATTATCTATCAACCTAGCGAAAGCTTTCGATTCTGTTCACATTAGGTCAATTGTAAACGCATTAACCAAAAAAGGCGCTGGTAGACATACGCTCGAATATATAGAAAATTCTTATAAGAAAATAACCACCGTCTTAGAGTGGCACGGATCCCGTTCCGTGCCAATTCATATAAATCGAGGTGTAAAACAAGGCGACCCTCTGTCAGGCTTTCTTTTCGACCTTGTGCTTGACGAGCAGCCTGGAAAATTAGACCAGTGCGAAGGCGTAGAAATTAACGGTACCAAAACAACGACACTAGTGTTTGCTGATGATGTCGTTCTACTAGCATCTAACACAAAGATAATGCGTGGTCATATCCGCATCGTGGAGGACTTCTTCCAAACACACGGATTGGAAGTAAATGTAAATAAATGTGCAGCATTCCGGAATCTGTCGGTACTAGGAACAAAGCGTTTAGTAACTGATACACGCTCACACCTGCGTATTAATAAACCCTCTGTACCACCTCTTGGGGTAGAAACACAGCTGAAATACCTAGGCTATAATTATTGTACGATATTCGTACAGGTACGACACCCGTACAGATGCCGGTAGTTAAGCGGTGATATTCGTTAAATTCGCGTGTGGAAATGTAGTACGTACGCGCACACCTCGGGTACTATTGTCTAATTAATAAACTACACGTAACACTAAAAATTGTCTACAGGGTGCGGCAAAATAACGGAGTTAAACATTTTTTAAGGAATATTTATTAAAACAAAAAAATCTAACAAAACAACAGTGAATAACATTAATAAAGACATTTAGTAATAACATACTCAGCCGGTTTCGAAGTGGCCGCCCTTAGCGCGGATACACAGCATCAAACGTCTCGTGAAATTTTCGGCGATGGCACGCAGCTCATCCAGAGTAATTCGATCCCACTCCCGACGAAGCGATTGCTTTAACGATTCCAAACTTTTGTGGCGTTTAGCACAGGCCCTGACCTCCAAAATCGACCATTCACTGTAATCCATGGGGTTGATATCTGGCGAGTACGGTGGCCATTCCTGAAATGTGATGAAACTTGGAAAATGGGTTTTGCACCAGTCCTGAGTCGTTTTCGCCCTGTGGGCTGGAGCAGAGTCCTGCTGGAACGTCCACTGTTGATTGCCGAAATGCTGCTGGGCCCAGGGAAGCACCACAGTCTCCAAAATGTCGCAGCGATACACTTCCTTGTTGATTTTGAGCCCTTGATTCACGAAAACTAGGGGTGTCTTGGCAGTGGCACAACTCAAGCCCATTTTCCAAGTTTTTAATGCCATTGGATGTACAATATTTTTGGTTAACCCTTGAGGGGTATAAACAAACAAATCCGATGGTTTGCCAACCCTGGAACACGCAACATATAATTGGCCGTGAGAAAAGCACGGATTTTCTAAATCTAAACCACAAATGGTCATTGTTTGACCTTGTGACTTATTAATAGTCATAGCAAATGCCAACGAATTGGAAATTGTAAGCGTTTGAATGGGATTGGTGAATCTGAAGGAATCATTGGGATCCGTGGTAGAAGTACAACTTCACCTTGACTCATCACCCATAAAATAGATTTGTAAAAATTTGGGGTCATCATCAGGTGTTTAATCGCGTGCGTTTAAGTGCACTGATTAGGGCGTTAGGGTGGTTAGGATCTCGTCTTACGTAGAGAGAAAAAAAAGAGAACTGCACAAATTCAACGAAAACAATGTATTTAACAATAAACTTAGCACTAGTAACACAAAATTAAGGGATAAACCCAGTCCTTTATAAATATAATATCGACTCGTCGGCGTGGGCCTGACGAGGATGCACAAAACGTTACTTCGCGAAGGCGCGGGAAAATTACAATATAACGGCACGGCCGGCTATACGGTGTTCACTCAGTGATGGCGAAACAAAGAGTAATTAATATTCGTTAATTTCGAATTAAGGTGAGGCGGGGGCGACCTCTGGACGGAGTGACGTCACGGCTAGCGCTGCGCTATCTCCTAGCGCGGCCGCGCACTCGCTATCCAGAGGGTTCGCGCGTTTGGCTGCTTGCTGACGCAGGATGGCGCGAGCAGTCGCGCGAACATACCGCCCGCCTCGTTGCGAAGTGACGAGAAGTCTGCCTTTTTTCGACGGGGCTCGGACAGAGCCGCCCGCCGTGATCCGTGCGCGGGGACGAGTGCCGCCATGTTGGGCGTCGGGGCGCTGGCAGCGCCGCCCGCCGTGATTCTTGGTACTCAGCCGTTGGGAGCAACCAATGATCGAGCGGTCGGATCGATCGTGCGCTAAACGCGTTCGAACGACGACCCTGGTTGGCTGTCGCGTCGATCTTATCCGATCAGCCAATCCAAGCCGCCGCTCCTGGCCCTCTACCAAGGAGTGCGCAGTCGCAATGACGTCACTCGCCTTGGGCGGCCATGGGTAGCAAACAGAGCTGCGAGATGGGCCTTGTGAATGAACCATTTGCAGTCCTCACATTCACTACCCGAACGCGGCCATCTTGTCCAGGAGAGCAGTCTACTACGCGTCCCAACGGCCATTGAGAAGGAGGTGATGAAGGGGTACGTAAGAGCACCAGGTCGCCCACCGAGAAATTGCGTCGCTCACGCTGCCATTTGACTCTCCGCTGTAACTCCTGCAGATATTCGAGGTGCCAGCGCTTCCAAAAACTCTCCTGTAGGCGACGCACCAAATGCCAGCGGGAGAGCAGCGTCTCTGCGGAGTCCGGAGACGTGAGCTCGGGAGTGCCAAGGAGAGGACCACCGACTAGAAAGTGCCCCGGCGTGAGGCACTCGAAGTCCTCTGGCAGCGGGGAGGCAGCGGACAGCGGACGGGAATTGAGGCATGCCTCGACCATACACAGGAGAGTCGTCAATTCCTCGAAGGTGAGCATGTGTGACCCTGTAACACGCCTTAAATGGTGTTTAGCTGACCTTACCCCGGCCTCCCAGAGGCCCCCAAAATGCGGCGCGCCTGGTGGGATGAAGTGCCACGTAATTTCCCGGTCTGCCAAGTGCTGCTGGAAGTCCGGGTCGCTCGTCGCCCGCGCGTACTCTCGGCGAAGTTCCCGCTCAGCACCCACGAAATTGGTGCCATTGTCGATGTACAGGGCAGCGGGTCGGCCTCGGCGCGAGACGAAACGCTGGAAGGCCGCCAGGAACCCAGGAGTCGAGTAGTCGGACACCAGCTCCAAGTGGATGGCCCGAGTTGCCAGGCAGACGAATAAGGCTATGTATGCCTTTTGGGATTTATGGCCCCTGCCCTTTGAGAGCCGTACTGGAATGGGGCCAGCGTAATCCACTCCTGTGTTGGTGAATGGGCGGGCAGGAGTCACTCGAGCCGTAGGCAAATCGCCCATGATTTGCTGTGGCGTGGCAGCACGGTGACGAGTGCAGGTTACGCACAGTCGGTGGATCTTCCGGACCAGGTTCCGGGCTTCTAACACCCAGAATGACTGCCGCATCACGCACAAGGTCAACTGCGGACCTCCATGAAGTGTCTGCTGGTGAAACTGCCTGACAAGTAGTTCTGTCACGTAGTGGCGTGGCAGAATGACCGGGTGCTTGGACTGGAAGGGCAGGCGCGAATGAGTGAGACGACCTCCTACTCTCAACAACCCTGTGTCGTCCAGAAAAGGGTTAAGGGCCCGCAGTTTACTAGAGCTGCAGATGGGCCTATGGTCTCGCAGTGCCGTGAGTTCAGCGCCAAAGTGAATGCACTGTAGGTAGCGCATCCACGCAATACGAGCCCGTGTTATGTAATTCGCCGCGCTGCCCTTGCTCGACACTTCCTGATGCCTCGCCGTGTCGCAGAACCGCAGAAGTACGGCCGTGGTCCTCAGTAACCTGGGCGAGGAGGAGAACCTGGAGAAGACCCGCTCCAATGGTTCCTGAGTGGATGACTCCTGGAGGTGTGATACGTGCACTCGAGCCTCCGGTGCCTGGAGGTTATGTGCCAAGTCTGACGTGGTAGGCCACGTCGCTTGATCCTGGGAAAGCCAAGAGGGGCCCTTCCACCACAGAGTCGACTCCAGCAGCTCCTTTGGGGTGACTCCTCTTGATGCTGCATCTGCTGGATTGTCAGTGGTCGGTACGTGGTGCCATGTAGTGTTCGGCAGGGTGTCTAAGATGTAAGACACCCGATTGGCCACAAAACACTGCCATGAGGAAGGGTGTCGGCTCAACCACGCCAACACCACAGTCGAATCCGTCCACGTGTGTATCCTCTCTTGCCCCAGGTCTGCCTCATCGATTACCTTTTTTAGGAGGCGGACGAGCAGCACCGCACCGCAGAGCTCCAGGCGAGGGACGCTGATGGTCTTGACAGGTGCCACCTTCGTCTTGGCCACCAAGAGGGACGTGGTGATCTCCCCCGAAGGCGCGGTTACTCGTGCGTACACGACCGCGGAGTAGGCGCGTGTGGACGCGTCAGAGAACCCGTGAAGCTCTAGTGCGTGTCTTGAAGACGAGGCTAGCCACCTGGGCACCCTGATGTCGCGCAAACCCGGAAATGAGGTTATGAACCCCTGCCACCGATGAGCGATCTCGGCTGGGAGAGGGTCGTCCCATTCAACATGTGCTAGCCACAACTCCTGGATCATTATCTTGGCGCCAATTAAGACAGGTGAGAGCCATCCCAGGGGGTCATACAGTTTCGCGATGGTGGATAAAATGCCCCTTTTGGTGTGCTGCGCAGGTGGCAAGTGGCACCGAAATAGGAACTCGTCCGTCATAGTGCTCCACGAGATTCCTAGGACGGCCAGTGAGTCGTCGGCATCCTGTGATGGCAGGTCGACTGCAGCTGACGGCGTGTGACCGGCCTCCGGGAGCAATTCCGGACAATTCGCAGCCCATTTCCCCAATGGAAAGCCAGCGCCCTGCAACAACCGTGTTACCTGATCCTTGCAGCGTATGGCATCATCCAGCTCATCTGCGCCGAAAAGAGCGTCGTCGACGTAAAAATGTCGTTCCAAGATTTGACGGCCCAGCGGGAAGGAAGCTCCGTCATCGATTGCCAACTGCCGCAGGACACGGTTGGCTAGGAAAGGGGCCGAAGCTGTGCCGTAGGTGACAGTCAGCAGCTGAAATGGCGTAAGTGTCCCCGTAGGCGCTCTCCTCCAGAGTATACGCTGGTGGTCGACGTCTCGCGAATCTACCCGAATTTGCCTGAACATTTTCACTATATCGGCCTTGTAGGCAAACCGATATTTTCGCCAGCGCAGAATAATTGAGACCAAGTCTTGTTGCATTTTAGGTCCCACCAAGAGCAGATCGTTCAGCGAGGAGCCGTTTGAGGTGGCGCTAGACGCGTTGAACACTACGCGCAGTTTCGGCCCATGCTCAGCAGCTTTCAGCACTGGGTGATGCGGCAGGTACACCCTGACCTTTGTCGTTGGGAGAGGCGCTGTCACCTGGCACATATGCCCCAGAGCCTCGTATTCCTGGAGGAATGCGGAATACGCTTCAGCCAGAGGGGGGCTCTTCAGGAGGCGACCCTCAACTTTCCCCAGGAGACAGGCGGCCCGTTTGAAAGATTCTCCGATAGGGCTGGGAGACTCACCCTTGAATGGCAGCCGCACAACATAGCGCCCATCCGGCAGGCGACGGTGGGTTTCAAGGAAATGCCGCTCACACCGGGCTTCATCGGGGGTCATCGGCGGCGGCTCCGTCAATTCCTCCACCTCCCAGAAGGCTCGAAGAGTCGCGGATAGGTCCTGCTCGACGGTGCAGTGAGCCGATGTCGTGGTGATGGTGGTGTCCCCATAGGCGCCGTCCACGGGACCGCTGAGCACCCAGCCAAATATAGTGTTCTGCGCCACTGGTGATCGTGCCCCCGCCTGTCGAAGTCCAGGTCGCAACAGAGCGCCGTATACATCAGCCCCGAGAATTAGGTCGATCGCCCTTGATTGGTGCGGAACAGGGTCCGCCAATTTCAAACCCCAAAGATGAGGCCACCGATTCTCCCCTGTCAAACGCCTGATGTTGAAGGCTGATAACCTGGGCAGTACCAAAGCGCTCACCGGAATCGTGTCTGTCGATCCTTTACAAGCGGTGATGTCAAGGCTAACCCGTGAGCGGGCGTACCCTACCTCCGTCTCGCCTACGCCGGTTACGCGCGTCATGGCCCGAGAACGAGGCGCTCGTAGTACTTGAGCCAACGACTCACTGATGAAAGTGGCCTCAGAGCCCTGATCGAGAAGTGCCCTGGCAACGGTGGTCCGGCCGTTGTTGGACCGTACTCGCACTAGTGCTGTGGCCAGGATGATTGCTGGCGGCCGGTTAGACTCCGCCTGAGAGCAGAATAGTGAGCTCTCCGAGACCGTTGCCGCTTCTGCTCCGGTGGTATCCTCAGTCCCGGTTCCCGTAGTGGAAGGGTTCGGGCGCGACTGATCAGGGTGAAGCAGCGAATGGTGCTTCTTGCCGCACCGAGCACACGTGAAGCTCGAAGGACACGCAGAGACACTATGACCCGACCGTAAGCAGTTCACACACCTTTTGTTTTCGCGCACAATGGATAGACGATGTGTCACGGTCGCTGCTTTAAACCGATTACAGCGGAAAAGCGGGTGTTTCTCCCGACAGACCACACAAGGCGTTTCCCCGGGTCGAGCAGTAACGGCACGCAGTGAAGAGGACCGTTGAGTCCTGGTGGTACCCTGGTGAGCGGACGCAGTCAGGGTGTCTCGGCTTTGCTGCACGGCTTTCATGGACTCAATCCGGGTTTCCAGGAAACTCTCTAGCTGCTGGAAGTCAGGTACCTCTTTGCTAGCCCCCAAGAAGTTCTCCCATTTTTCCCTGGTTTTAACATCAAATTTCTGTACCAGAATGTGCACCAACAGATCGTCCCAGGTCTGAGTGGGCCTTCCTAGGTTAGCTAGAAGAGCGAGACTCTGGTTGGTGGTGTCTCGGAGGTTGGAGAGGTCCGATGGAACATCCCTGCCGATTGGAGGTAACAGAAGAAATCTGTTTAGGAGATGGGCCACAACCACCCGCTTGTTCTCGTATCGGGTTCGCAGAGCCTCCCAGGCAGCCAGAAAATTCGCCCTTGTGCTGGGAATTTGGCTGACCAGCTGGAATGCACTTCCCCCCAAACAGCCCTTGAGGTAATACAACCGCTGCGAATCGGTGAGGCCGGGGCGGTTGATCACTAGATCTTCAAATAGATCGGAGAATCCTGGCCAATCCAAGTACGACCCGGCGAAGCGAGGCAGAGGAATGGAGGGGAGCTGCGGCATGGCGGCGCTCTCCTGAGGAGGGTTCCCTGCGGGATCGGTTGCTCGCTCTTCTTGGCGGGAAGCTCGGAGTTGTTCGAGAAGATTTGCAAAGTAGCTTCTCGCCGCAAAGAAAGCGTCCTCGGCGGTGGTGAACTGGTCCTCCGTAAAATAAGGGCGACTTCTCTTATCGGAGGAGGTAGCTATCATGCAGATCTCCATGTCGGTATCTCGAATTACGGACCATCGCTGATCGAGAAGAGTGCGTCGATCTTCTACTGCTGCGACTGTGAAATTATCTTTTCCCACTTTTTTAAAGTTTTCCACAATCCGCATTACAGCCCTGATATTCTTTTCCTGTTGTAGCAGGAGCCTTTCCATAGTGTCGGCCATGATGACTGCGCTACCGGACCAACGGACGAATTCGAATGCACAAGGAGATTAACGACGAACCGCCACGAGTTCACTCTAAAGACGAGATTTATGAGATAATCCGGCTCGAAGGACCAAATGTTTAATCGCGTGCGTTTAAGTGCACTGATTAGGGCGTTAGGGTGGTTAGGATCTCGTCTTACGTAGAGAGAAAAAAAAGAGAACTGCACAAATTCAACGAAAACAATGTATTTAACAATAAACTTAGCACTAGTAACACAAAATTAAGGGATAAACCCAGTCCTTTATAAATATAATATCGACTCGTCGGCGTGGGCCTAACGAGGATGCACAAAACGTTACTTCGCGAAGGCGCGGGAAAATTACAATATAACGGCACGGCCGGCTATACGGTGTTCACTCAGTGATGGCGAAACAAAGAGTAATTAATATTCGTTAATTTCGAATTAAGGTGAGGCGGGGGCGACCTCTGGACGGAGTGACGTCACGGCTAGCGCTGCGCTATCTCCTAGCGCGGCCGCGCACTCGCTATCCAGAGGGTTCGCGCGTTTGGCTGCTTGCTGACGCAGGATGGCGCGAGCAGTCGCGCGAACATCAGGCATTGGAAGCAATGAACCAATTTGATGGTACACTTGACCTTGAATCTTAAATGTAGATTCAAAATTGCGACCATCTGCATTACGAATAATTCTTGTAGCTTCAAATGACGTCATTTGGAAGCAAGAATTGAATTTGCGAATTTTACGCAAAAACAATTTAGATTAAGGTGTTGCTCCAGCCAATAATGTTTTAAATGGTTCCGGTGGTGGATTTAGTGGTGGAAGTGAAACTTTTCTAGCTGCGCAACATAGACCAGCCGATTCACCTTTGTACTTCAAGGCATGACAATGTTCACACTTTTTGTCCATATTCCCGATCATGATTAATGCCTGTGACGAATAGTTGATTGCAGGGTCATATTCGAACGCAAGCCTATTAATTGATGCTCGTGTCAATGCTCGATGATCTTGCACCCGCTGTTGATCACGTGCTCTGTGTGCGTCGGTCGCTCGTAGACGTGCCTCTCGTTGTCTTAATGTATTAGCACGTAGACGTTGTGTGCGTTGCTCGAAATTTTCACATGCACGTGTACTTGCAACTTGTTCGCTTAAATTTATATTATCCCTCGAGTGTTCTTCTAATGTTCTGTCCAGTCGACGATTACGGAGCAATTGTGCATGTTGAGTACGTCGACCGAGATTTCTTGCTCTTCCACGAACACGTGGCATTTTGTTGTAAAAATAAAATACTGTTATACCACACAATATTTGCAAAATGTACAGTGTTTTACGTATTCAACTTACCTCATAGTACACACATACTCACACACTGTCGATTGATCGAATTGTCGTAACTGTACATGTAATGACGTTAGATATTGTAATAACTTTTTAATTCAAATTTTCATCAAAACGGTTCAAACTGTTACAGCTTATTCCACAAAATTAAAAATTTTCAAATTTAAGACGTATGTACAGAACAATGTCTGTACTGCGTTAGCGTACCAAAAATGTGTTATGAAATCAATGAACTATAAAAATAAATATCTAGGTTAGAACGTTTGTTAATCAACGCGCGAGTAAATTTTGATAGAAAATCATTTAAAATACTCACTTACCGATTTGGATGAAATTTTGTGTGTGTGTTCCAGTGGATTCGAGAATGGTTTAGATTCACAATTTAGTCCAATGGAAAGTGTTTATTCAATTAATTTTTTGTTTATAAATCGTTGTTGATCTAGGGTTAGAATATTTGTTAATCAAAGCGCGAGTAACTTTTGATAGAAAATAATTTAAAATACTCACTTCAATACCACACTATGTTTGCAAAATATACAATTTTTTACATATACTTGAAAAACTTTAACACACTAATTACATCTACTAATCTTAATATGTAATATTTCAATTGCGATTTATTTTTGTGATTTATTTTGACACATTAATAAAACAAATTTTTCCTGAATCTGTCAACACTGCGATCGCAGCGCTGTCTGTCGGATCGAATATAAAAGATACTGTTACGTATGAATCGTATGATTCCTACGAAAATTCTCAGCCTGGAATTTTCTCTTGGCGACACCCAGGCGCCTTAGTCCCTGTTCGCGCGACTACCGGCGCCATCCGGCGGCAGCAAACGGTCGTGACGCGCGAACCTCTGGGTAGCGAGTGTGCGCCAGCGCTAGAAGATAGCGCGTCGCTAGCCTGACGTCACTCCGCCCAGGGGGCGTCTTCGCCGCCGTTAATTCGTAATTAACGGCAATTAACACTCTTTGTCTATCCGTCATTGAGCGACCACGCAATTAACGGCCGTGCCGATTAATTCTTCTTTTGTTTCCCGCGCCTTCGCGAAGTATTCTGTCATATCCTCGTCCGGCCCTTGCCGACGAGTCGAGCGTTAGTGTTAAAGACTGGGACTAGCCCTTATATATTTTTGTATAGTTTATTTACACATAAATGTACAGTGTTGTGTTTGTGTTTTTCGGTTAGCCGTGGACAATACATTGCCACCCCGGCAACGGTCAAAAGTTCAAAACGGAGCCATTAATTTCACACTCACTCTCATTACCAAACGTATCCTGCCGAATATCACCTCCCGTGTCGTCTGATCCTTAATCCCCTCGTTCGGGAGTTTCTCTAAGAAACTTCGCGAATTGAACAGTCCCCTTTTCTAACGAAAACAGGATACATTAAGTGCGATACGCACGTAACCCTTGGCCTCTCGCCTAGGACGCTCGGATAGCTACACTTGAGACCCCACGCGATAAGGAAAACTCGAACGCGAGGGTTTACCTCCCCCGAAATTCCACAGTTTCCAACCGTCTTTTTCCCGCAGCATCTTTTCTCCCACCATAGACCAGATTTCCTAAAATTTTCAATCCCCACTGCTTTTTCGACCTATATAAGGGCCACGAAAATGCATCTCATCGGGTTATTCTCAGTACGACACTTAAGCAAGATACTACGACACTAGGCCCAGTTCCTACTCGAGTTTCTTTAACCTTCGAAAGATCAGTCTTTTCATTGGCATTATTTCAACTCTTGGTCGGAGTTCCCCCGTTTCAATTCACGTTAGAATCACTCGCGATTAGTTCGGAGTCATCATAATTGTGAAGTCTCGTCAACCGTCACTGCCCAAGGGTAAACATCTAGAGCTTTTCAATTATTACTTACATTCATTAAACTCTTACACAAACACTAAACATACTTGTATATATATTCGATTGAAAGAATATACTTGTTATACTTTTACTAGAAACACAAAATTCAAGTGAAGAATTATTTCTAGAATTAAAACCTTTCCAGTCGAAGTAAATCTAAAGCATAATCGAGTAACGATCCCACAAATATTATTCACTCTAACCGCTCGGAGTGAAACAAAAGTTACGAGAGTTATAACTTTACGACCTTTGCCGTAGCAGGTCAAAACCACAAACAGCGGGTGTCTGACTGCGCGTGCCTTTCGGCTTGCTTCCGTACCTGCGCGACCATTTGCAATCCTAGCAAGTGCGCCGTTATTAACAAGAGAGTAGCACCTTGCAGTTAGTCTACAAGTACATCTACCTCGGGGAAACACCTTACCTAAAAATCTAATTAACCACTCTGGACCTACCAGCACCCTACGGTTTATGCCGTAGGCTCATCTGGTTCCAGATTCCTTTGATTTCCCATACGACCTACCAGCACCCTACGGTTTATGCTGTAGGCTCATCTGGTTCGTGTCACTCCCGAGATCCTCTCGCACCTGTATGAACGCCAGCACCCTACAGTTTATGCTGTAGGCTCATCTGGATTCATCTTCCTCGACTCAACCACTCTAGGCACCAGCACCCTATAGCATCTACTATAGGCTCATCTGGATTGAATAACGTCATTTCTTAGAATCATACGTTGATTCGTAGCTCCCACTACTGTTGACGTACGATCCCCCCTGCTACAGTAAAGTTTTATAAGAGACGAAATCGTGTCTCATTACGTATAAACCATAACGCTCGCCGGCCACGTTCTAGAAACCCGCCCGGATCGTAACAATACCAAGATCAACAACAATTTATAAATTAAAAATTAATTAATAAACATTTTCCAGTGGACTAAATTTTGAATCTAAACCATTCTCGAATCCACTGGAACACACACACAAAATTTCATCCAAATCGGTCCAGCCGTTTAGGAGGTGTTCAGTCACATACACACGGACAGAAGAATTATATAGACTAAGATATTGTATTATTATTATTATGATTATTATGATTATTATTATTATTACTATTACTTTTATTTTTACCATTATTACTACTACGATTTTTTTTCTCCTCTGTTCTTTACTGTGTATCGTTTTTTGTAATCTTGTTCACCAAAGGGATGAATCCCGTATAATAAATATTATTATTATTATTATTACACGCACGTGCGCGGGCTCACAACGAGCGTAGGCGTTCGATTAGCGAACAGGTGGTGTTAGGAAAGCTGTAGCGTGAGTTCCCGCAGCGCCTGCCGCATGCCTGTACTTCTAACACGTTAGTCGGCTTGCAAATGATGTGTGTGACAATGTGTGTGAGGAGTCTGCTATCGTCGGAGTCGATCGGCAATCGGCAAGTTTTTTTTTAAGAGCTCTGACTAACGCACGAAACGAGCGCGGAACGGCGAGCTCAGACGTAATCTGATGCTACGCAATAGCTGGTCTTCTTGTATCCATAATTAAGTGAATAAATAGTTTTGTTTGAGTTAAGGTATAACACCTTAGTACTATAATTTATCGCCACCGGATCATTTGCACTCCTCTATTTCATAGCCGAATAATCGCTAAGAACAAGCAAATGTGTAATTCTCGCTTGATTCTCGAACAGGTGGATAGGACCGTTACGTAACACGGTAGTAGACGAGAGTGACGAGGTGCCGACCGGCGATTCAGCACGCGCGCAGGTGCGGTCCGAGACCCGTTATTATCGATCCAGTATCGATTGGGATCTAGGGCGCGCTGTGGTCGCCCAAGGCGCTCCTAGACGAATTGGTTTCGGAACGACCATTACTACGCAGCATGTTGGACAGAGCGCATCGCGAACAATTATGCATATGGTGGCAATCGCGTCGTCACCATCGAAACTCGAAGGAATGCTAACAAACTTAAAACAAAGCCCACTAAAACCCTGGCAAAAAATTAACATGTTACAGAGATACCTAATTCCACGGTTACATCATGGATTACAAACTATGGACTTAAACAAAAAGAACCTTAAATATATGGACAACTGTATTGTAAAATTTGTTAAAAGAGTCTTACATCTGCCAATTCCAACACCAACTCCCTATATTCATGCAACGCTTAAGCATGGTGGACTTGGAATCCCATCACTTGCGATTCATGTTCCAGTGGAGTATCTGCGGCGTATCGAGCGTCTAAGCATACATGGCGATGTACAGATTAAAAAGGTGGTAGAGACAACGGTGGTAAATAATCTGCTAACGCGATTAAGAAGAATCTTACGCGGTGTAAATTTATCAGTCAGAAAGCCGGCGCAACAACACTGGGCCAAAGAACTGCACAGTGCACAATGACGCATTAGGCGCAGGACTGAGTCTGATGTCTCCTGGTATCTCCTCATGGATATACAGTCTGCCTGACCATTGGAAGGCAAAGAATATATTGGTGCTATACAACTTAGAATTGGTCTATTACCGACCAAAGGAGCGCCGTATATAGCACAAACAGATTGTAGCCCCTCTTGTGCCGGCACACGCGCGTCACTCTACTACGTGTTACAGCTATGCCCTATAACACACTATGTACGCATCAACAGACACAATAACATAAACAAAATACTTAAAATGTCTCTTGATAAAGCTCAAATTAAAACAGAAGAAATGCCTAGGTTTTCTACGAAAAGTGTCAGATACGTACCAGACATAGTTGCTCTGAAAGAAGATACAGCATACGTAATTGAAACAACGGTCGCTTATGAAACGAAACCTACATCTATGAATAATGCGTATAATATAAAGAAAGAAAAATACAGTATACATATAAGACGAAACACGACTTACGGGAGTGGCCAATTAAATAGAAATGTGTTGCTCTGAAATTAGAGGATGGTATTTTTATAGTCTTAATTCTAATTACTACCTGCAATATTTACACGCGTCCTACCTCAAATTAGAGAAACGACATTAACGTTATTTAACGTCTTTGTTGCTCCGTGTTTCGCTCTTTTACACTTTAAATTTCTATGTCTATTTTCTATATTCTATGTTCTATGTTTTATGTTCTTTTTGCCCGCCTTTGTATACTCACACTGGCGGCGCTATTCATTGCCGACACTCAGTATAGTCAGTGACGGTATCCTTAAAGTAACTATACAGGGTGTCCCATTCCCTTGGACGCACCCGGAACCAGGTGATAGCTGAGGTAATTCTAATACAGGGATGTAACATTCTCAGCGTCCCATTCCAATCCGTGGCTGAGTTATTAACGAAGAACGACAGTTAGTGTACTCCGCACACCCGTAAGGTGATTGGCACCGTTACCTCGCCTCTAAGGGCATGAACGAACGGAGCGACTAGCCTCCGCTCTGGAGCACCGGCTCAACGTGCCGAGGGCGGTCACGCAAGGTGACTCCGCAAGCCTCGGTTACGTTATCGCGGGCGGATCTCGACTTAGGCTACACACGCTGCAACGCGGGGACACATTGCAGGCGGCCAAGCACCGAAAATTCATGCAAGCCGCAAGCGCCAGTCTATCTACTTCCTCTAGGCCGCATTCTGACCCCTGCTGTACCTAGGAGTAACATGACTGCCCCGCAGAGACCTTCCCGTTACGGGCTCCTCCATTACAGAGGCGGGCTTGAGCCCGAGCCCCGCGTACCAAATTACTTTATCCTGCCTTGGGTATAGCAGCATAGATACAAATGGCAGAAAAGCGACGGTCTTTTCTTTGCGTGCCTTTTGAGGTGGGTTTTTAACCGGCACCAAGAGCCCGTGCTGCTCATTATGGCACGTCTTTCTTTCTCATCAATGCTCTCAGAGCTCTTGTACGCTACTCGTCACCTTCGAGGTCCCGTAAATATATAAAATAAAAATCTTTGCAACCGGGCCTTGGCACCGGCTGCTTTTTAGCCATCTGTATTCGTTCGAACTGGGCTCTAGCGTACAACTGTCCCGGCGCCTGCACTGTTACGGGTCACAACGCCTACTCCGGAGAGACAGTGCTCGACTTGACTAACCCAGGCAGGGGTGGCTACCCAGGCGCCCAGACTTGTGCCACATTTTTGACGTTAGCCGTCTGCCGAGCGAACCCGACAGCCGTTGCCCTTCTAGCGCCACGAGGAGGCCTCAAAAATGCTTTCGCTAGAAAACGAAAAACGACAGCCAATCAGAGGGCTCCGCTAGGCCCGGCCGCGAGTGACAAGAACGGACGGATGCGTGATAGCATAGGTAGGATAAGCACGTGTATATATAGACTTTAAGACGACTCGAAATAAATCGAGAGAGTGTGTGTGCAAAATCGTTCCTACTTCTTGAAACCACCTGATCCGAACTCTTAAAAAGTAAAGGTTCGCTCCTTTAAAAACTCTGCGGATCGGTCAGCCAAGGGACGTACCGTTACACAGTTTTGCATCTTAACACGGTGATCTTGTTGACACAGATGGTATTTCAATTAATAGGAAAAAAATATTAGTTGGCTCATCCGCAGGTAACCAAGTTAAAAATCAAAAGTTTTGTTGATACAGCAGGACATAGGATACACTGGTCAAAGATGATTTCAAGAATTACACAATTTAAATACGTATAAAATTATTCAAAGTACTAAATATTTATTCAACGTAAAATTGTTACTAGTATTACAATCGTTATTTGCTTAAATCTATACAATTTATTAAGAAGTATTAAATGTATATAATATATCAAAGTAATACAAATTATTTGTTCGGAGTATGTAACGCGCGATAAGAAATAGTATTTAAACATAAACTCAGGAGTTCACAATGGATTAAAGATTTTTTATCAAAATGATGACATGTAGCAATGGCACGACCATAATCTGCAGTATCACATTCTCTTACGACTTGTACAAAAACATAAAATTTATTTTTCACTGTGTCTACATTGTCTAATAACCATAAATGTACATTATGTATGCATAATTCAAAATCAAATAATCTGTCAAAAGTATTTTCCTTCAGGAAAATATTAGTTTGTTTATCGCTAATCTTCAAAACTTTAACATCGTTAAAATATGCAACTTCCAGCGTGAGATCATTCAGAATATTTAACGGTTTTTCAGCTGATGATGATGACGATGACAATGATGACGAAAACAACGAGTTATTGATATCGGTTTTAAGTCGCAAAAGTTCCACCTGTATCGGTATTGCGAACGCGATCTCGTTTCCACGATTATCTCCGATCGCTAGCTCTACGAAGCACTACTCATCCACGCTTATCCCAATCTCGAGATATTTAAAGTAATTTGCCGGAAACGAATATCTCCGATCCAGAATACGTGATGGTTTCAATTGTTTCGGCTGCGTAGTAGACAGATCGATTGGATTTTGCTGCCTAAAACGAATATGATTAATAAACAGATATGATTAAAAAATTAAAACGAAAATTCAGTCATGAAAATATGCACATACGGTTTCAATTTCTTAATCAACTGTTCGTTAGCGCTTGATTTCCTGTTAAATTCCATCGTAAACTCTTTCAGTAGTACACGTAGCGTGGATAAAAACGACTAATGTCACGCTTTGTTGAACGATCGACTTTTATACTAGTTCGTATATATGTGTGTTATGTGTGATACAGTTCTCTGACCATGTGAAAATAATAATACTTTATACATGGGTGTTGAGGAAGCTTGCCGACGTTGCATCTTCTTATACGTGTCGAGATTGCTTGAATCCGCATGCTTTCTAAGATCACTAATTGTAACGTTCATGCGTTCAAGGTCAACCTTCATATCGCGCATTTTCTGACTGTTCAAAATGAATTGAAAGGGCGTGTTCGCAATCCGCTCGTCTCAAAGTGCTGCGTAGTAATGGTCGTTCCGAAACCCATTTGTCTAGGAGCGCGTTGGGCGTTCTCAGCGCGCCCTAGATCGAAGTCGATACTAGATTGATAATAATAGGGTCTCGGAACGCACCTGCGCGCGTGCCGAATCACCGGTCGGCACCTCGTTACATTCTCGTTTCTACCGGATTACGCAACGGTCTTATCTTTTTCGCTAATTGCTTGATTACGTAACGCTCGTTGTGAGCCAGCGCACGTGCGCCGATTTTTCTGTGTTAATAAAAGGGAATACCTGCTATTCACCGAAACTATTTAAACCGGTTGTCGGTCCTTTATAAAATAAACAGACAATTTTACGTGTTATAAGTGTCGTTTTATTTAATTTTAATACACGCAGTGTGCAATTCGAACACGTGGTTTCCGCGAGTCGTAAAACGGAGCGCAAAGCTCACTACCGGCAACGGCACAGGTGTACAATAATTTCTGGTCCTTCGAGCCGGATTCTGTGAGTTCTGTGACCCGATTTGTTCGGATTCTTGAATAGTGCCGATTCGTGATCCAGTGACTCCGTGACCACGTGGTAGAAATTCTACGCAACATGGCGCAGAAAAGGAGCGTTGACGCTGAATTCTCCGCATTTTTGGAGCAGCAACGGTTCCATTTTAACTCCATCCGGCGTTTAGTGCCTAATTACAAAAAATTTGGAAAGTCAAAAATGACTAAAGCTTCTGCGCAAGGAAGACTCCAAATTTTAAAGGACCTGTGGTCAGAGTGTGTGCGTCCACACGTGGGCCTCGGCATCAGAGCGAACACCGTCGAGTTGTCCAATGACCCCTACTTTACCGGCGAGGAATTCCTGACGGCAGAGGAGGCATATTATGAGTCACACGACTTCTTCCAGGAGATTGCGGCGACGGTGCAGATAGCCGCAGACAATGCAGGTCAGTCTACCTCATTCCTCGATGGTACGAATGTACAGGTCGCCAAGCTGCCCAAGATAAACTTGCCGAAATTTTCTGGAGCACTTGAGGAATGGGCCGATTTTCGCGATTTGTTTCAATCGCTCGTGCACCATAACGCACAGCTCCAAGATGTGCAGAGGCTCCAATACCTCAAGACGTCCTTGAACGGCGAGGCAGCTCAATTAGTCTGCCACATTTCGATGAGCTCGGCCAATTTCAAAACCGCATGGGATACGTTAATGTCTCGGTATGATAATAAACGTGCGCTCATTAAGGGCCATTTGCAGACGTTATTCGCTGTACCCCCCGTCAGCAGCTCACGTCTCCAAGGCATCACAACGCTTCGAGACACCACGAACCGAGTTTTGGCGATGCTGAAAAATCTGGAGCGTCCAACCGAGTACTGGGATGACGTCGTAGTATATCTGGTCATGACCAAACTAGATAAGCAAACACTCACCGACTGGGAGATGTCTTTGGGAGCATCTCGAGAATTTCCAACATATAAGGAGCTGGACAATTTTCTTCAGGCGCTCGTTCAATCGTTGTCGTCCTTAAATATTAATATGCGCAGTGACATACAACCGCGAGCTCCTCGCACACTACGCAGTCACGCTACGATAACTGCAGCTGCAACTTGTCCCTGCAAAGATAAGCATCCTTTATATTTATGTAGAAAATTTAATACCATGTCGGTTTCACAGCGGCATCAGTACGTGCGAGGTCAGCGACGATGCTTCAATTGCCTTAAGACGGGGCATTTTCCGGCCGATTGTCCAAGTCTCAGTGCTTGCAGGCGATGTCAGGGGAGGCACCATACTTTGCTGCATCGGGAGTCCACAAATGCAGCTGGTGTTTCCTCACCCTCAGGTGGCACATCATCGCCCGCTACCGTTCCTAGTGAACATACCAGTACGCCAAGTGGTATAAGCGAGGTATTGGCAGAGACGCACATTGTCAACAATTGCCTTCAGACACCGCCTGTACAACGTAATGTGCTTTTGGCCACGGCAATCGTCAGACTTACTTCTTCAAACGGCCGTGAGATGCACGTCTGCGCCTTGCTGGATCAAGGATCCGAAGCCACGTTCGTGACTGAGACAGTGGCTCAAACCCTGCGCGCTCCTCGTCGGCCTGCCATGACCAGGGTAAGTGGCATTGGGGAAACCCTTCTGAGCACTGCTCGAGCCAGAGTTATATTGACATTGACGGGAGTATCTTTAACCAGTCAGCAGGTGACCGTTTCGGCTTATGTGTTACCTAGACTCACCGCACATCATCCCGGTCAGATGGTAGACTTTAAATTATGGCCGCATTTAAAAAATCTTTGTCTGGCAGATCCAGATCCGGCGAGTCACCGACCAATTGATCTTATAATCGGTGCGGATTACTATGGCGCTCTTCTTCGCGAAGGCTTACGACAAGGTCCCGTCGGTATGCCAACCGCACAGGCCACCATTTTTTGCTGAGTCCTGTCTGGCCCGCCGAGTTCAACAGTGTCTAAATCTCGCACAGGTTCAGATATAGGCTCCCATTGTTTATCCATCACGCACGAGCAGCCACCTGTCGAGGAAATCCAGCGGGCTATAACGAGATTTTGGCAAATTGAGGAGGTTAACAGCGTTGTTCCACTCTCAAAGGATGATCAGCGCTGTGAAGAACATTTTATTTACTCACTCTCGTCGATCTGATGGCAGCTACGTTGTACGCCTTCCATTTAAAACGGAGCCTCCCATTTACATTGGAGAATCTTTTAGTAGGGCTACGATTTTGTTAGAGAGGTCTCACCGCCGCTTGGCGAAGGATAAGGAGTTGCTCGACTCATATTCCTCTTTCTTATCAGAGTACCATAGTTTAGGTCACATGCGGGCCCTCTCCGAGAAATGGTCGAGTCTTCGATATCCTGTATATCTTCCTCACCATCCAGTGGTGAACGAGAATAATGCGACAACGCCCTTGCGGGTCGTTTTTAATGCGTCAAGTCTCACGACTAATCGCACTTCGCTAAACGACCACCTGCTGGTCGGTCCGAAATTACATTACGTTGTGGAGGATGCACAAATACGTTTTTAAATCGGACATTCGTAAAATGTTCCGCCAAATCTGGCTGCATCCGGACGACTTGGAATTTCAGCGCATTCTCTGGAGTCCTTCTGCGCACCAACCGCCTATGCATTACCAGTTGCTGACCGTCACATATGAAACCGCGTCAGCACTGTTCCTGGCGAGTAGGGTATTGAAGCAGTTGGCTGTAGATGATGGTGATCGCTTCCGCCGCGTTCGTGAGGTAATTCGTAATAATTATCATGTTGACGATGTCTTCCTTGGTGCAGCAGACATACCTTCCGCAATCTCGCTTCGTCAGGAGCTGGTGGAATTATTGCAGTCCGGTGCCTTAACCTTGCACAAGTGGTCCTGCAACCACCCTGAGTTGATGCAAAGCGAGTCTTCACTCACCGACAAGGTCATCACTCTTGACGAACCAGGCAACGAAACCACCAAGGTACTTGGCGTGTCATGGTCACCCCAGAGAGACTCCTTCTGTTTCCACTTTGAGAAAAGTTAAATAAAAACGGTGACAAAAAGAACGGTCTTATCAAACATAGCACGGTTATACGATCCTTTGGGTTGGCTCACACCTGTTCTTATTAAAGGTAAGCTCCTCATGCAGGACCTGTGGTTGTCAGGAGTAGGTTGGGACGAAGCTCTTCCGGAGGGCCTTCTTGTCGAATGGAATCAATTCTATTCGTCTTTGGGTGCCCTGCAGGGGTTATCCATTCCCAGATGGTTCGGATCGGGTGAGTTCGCAATTAAATACGAGTTGCATGGGTTTTCTGATGCGTCCACTCGAGCTTATGCAGCGTTCGCATATTTAAAAATTTACACGGCGGATAGTAGTCACCTTACACTCGTGCTGGTAAAATCTAAGGTCGCTCCTCTTAAGACCGTGAGCATACCGCGTCTAGAATTGTGCGGGGCTCTACTCTTTACACGTCTTATGCGCAAGCTAGTGGAAGTCTTCTCTTCTTTCCCTATCACGGTCCACGCTTGGACTCATTCCAGCGTTGTGTTGGCATGGCTTCGCAAGCATCCATCCACCTGGACTACTTTTGTGGCCAACAGGGTGTCGGAAATTCACGATTTCCTACCCAGTGAAAAATGGAGACACGTTCCATGCGCGCAGAACCCAGCAGACTGTGCTAGTCGGGGTATCACAGTGGGTGATATACCTACGCACCCCTTATGGTGGGCGGGCACCAAATGGCTGAGCCAGGCGGAAGTGGAGTGGCCATCCTTTTCGCAGGTAGGTTCCCCCTCTACCGAATTAGAGGTACGAAAGCCTGCGTTGAACCTGTTTCACGCAACGTGCGAAACGCCGTTAAACCAACTTCCGTTTCGCCTTTCTTCGTGGGTCAAATTGTTGCGGGTGACCGCATATGTTTGCAAATATTTGTCGCTCTTGCGGAAAACCGACGTCTCGCCATCCCTCGGTCTTGCTCCAGTGTACCTGGAAAGGGCGAGGTTATATTGGCTGAAATACGTGCAGGATTATGCCTTTGTCAGGGAAATCCATACCTTGCGTGCGAATAAGCCTGTGCCTACATCAAGTAGGTTACGAACTCTGGACGTCTTCATCGACCAGCAGGGGTTATTGAGACTGGGAGGACGCTTGTCCCGTGCCCCTCTCAACTACAACACTCGACATCCCGTCGTTCTTCCAAGGCACCGGATCTCCGTCTTGTTGATGGAGCAGGTCCACGGGCGCACTCTTCATGGAGGCTTACAACTCTCCTTGGCGGTCTTACGACAGGATTATTGGGTCTTGGATGCTCGTGGATCTATGAGGAAAATAATTCATAAATGCGTAACCTGTGTACGTCATAGGGCAGCAGTTCCTCAGCAGCTCATGAGCGACTTACCAGGGGCACGTGTCATTCCGTCACGACCTTTCACGCATACGGGGTTAGATTATGCCGGCCCATTTCTTGTGCGCACCACCAAGGGCCGAGGTCACAAAGCGCACAAATGTTACCTGGCACTGTTCATCTGCTTGGCCATTCGAGCCATCCATCCCGAGTTAGTATCAGATTATTCCACTGATGGATTTTTGGCTTCCTTGAAACGGTTTGTTTCACGTCGTGGCTTGTCAACAGTCATTTAAAGTGATATTGGCACTAACTTTCGCGGTGCAGCCGCTGAACTGCACAAAGCTATCGTCTCATCCCAACGGGACGAAGGTATTCAGGCCTATCTTGGCGATCTTAGTATAAGGTGGAAATTTATTCCTCCTTTAGCACCCCACTTCGATGGTATATGGGAAGCTGGTGTGAAAAGCACCAAGCACCATATCAGACGGGTACTTGGCATTCATACCCTCACTTTTGAAGAGTTTTACACGCTCCTCTGCCAGATCGAGGCCTGTCTCAACTCCAGGCCTTTGACTCCGCTCAGAGACGATCCCGACGACCTGTCCTTTTTAACTCCTGGACACTTTTTGGTTGGAGGACCGCTTTTGAACCTGCCGGAGGAGTCTGTCCTGAACGAGGAGAGTCAGCAGACACGCTGGAAACTTGTTCAGCAAATGGCCGAATCCTTCTGGCAAAGATGGAAGGGTGAGTACCTTCACACGTTGCAGCAGCGATACAAGTGGCAGATCGGGGCTCCAAATACCATCAAGGGCGCTTTGGTACTTCTGCGGACCCCATCTCCTCCAGTGACTTGGCCCTTAGGTCGAATTGTCGACTGTCACCCCGGCAGCGACGGTCGCGTTCGGGTGGTTTCGGTGAAAACACAGAGTGGTGTGTTTAAGCGACCGTTGAGCCAATTGTTTATGCTGCCAAGGTCAGAGGGCGATTCAACCGAGTAGCCTCGCCTCCAGTCTCGACACCCTGAGTTTCTCACACTTCGCCAGTGAGCCTTCCATACGGCATTCCGAGCCACAATGAACCAGGCTCTGTCCTATTCTACAGTTATTTAATCTAGGTGTAAGTTTTCAATAGTATTTGATTTTAGGACGCTCTCGACTAGCAGCGCCGTCGACTCTGAGCCACCGGAAGTGGAAGAACAAAGGATGCATTACCACATTATGAATCAAAATCCTCGTGGCCTCCATCTTGACGTCACAATGGCAAATTCGTAGAGCAATCGAGGAGTCCATGGCGGGCGGCATACTTTTGCCAGAATTATTCGTTGCACCAAATCTGCGGCTTTTTCGCTGTATCAGCGAGGTGGGCGATATGTTCACGATCCGCTCGTCTCAAAGCGCTGCGTAGTAATGGTCGTTCCGAAACCCATTTGTCTAGGTGCTCGTTGGGCGATCTCAGCGCGCCCTAGATCGAAGTCGATACTAGATCGATAATAATGGGTCTCGGAACGCACCTATGCGCGTGCCGAATCACCGGTCGGCACCTCGTTACACTCTTGTTTCTACTGTATTACGCAACGGTCTTATCTTTTTCGCTAATCGCTTCATTACGTAACGCTCGTTGTGAGCCCGCGCACGTGCGCCGATTTTTCTGTGTTAATAAAAGGGAATACCTGCTATTCACCGAAACTATTTAAACCGGTTGTCGGTCCTTTATAAAATAAACAGACAATTTTACGTGTTATAAGTGTCGTTTTATTTAATTTTAATACACGCAGTGTGCAATTCGAACACGTGGTTTCCGCGAGTCGTAAAACGGAGCCCAGAGCTCACCACCGGCAACGGCACAGGTGTTGTGTCTGTACGAATAGCGTACAGGGCGTTTGAATATTTTTGTACGATTTTTAATTAAAATGACACTGCTGTTCCAGTGCAACATCCACCTCGACGTACACTTTAACCACAAAGTACTTTCGGTGAAATGACATGACCGTGTGGTAAAGAAAAGGCTAGTTGGCTCATCCGCACGTGTCAAATTTTAAAAAACAAAAATACGTATTTAACGTTCCACCGCGAGGCGGCATAGTCCCACATCGACAATTGTCGGTGCGAACGTACTGTAAAAAAAATAATCTTATAAGAAATCCGCATTCAAACGAACCGTCAACCGTTGAAGATCGTCAAAGACATTTCACTGGATTTTCATGCCTATCGGGTACAGGTCTTTCAGAACTAGAAGATGTCCATATATTCACAGATAAAAAAGAATGGATGTACCATCGCTTCAAAATTTAGTGTAGCCGATAGCACAGATGCGGCTGGTAGCGTGAAAGTGTATTGTACGGAGACAAACAGTCAAATCGTAAACCAGTGGTCATTTTCAACGTCTCCAAGTGAAATTTTGGAAATTATATTGCACATGCACAAAGTATTGCGTTGGTAAATGCCACGACCAAAAGACACGCAAAGAAAAGAAAGACTGCTGCAGGTTTCTCGGCCTACCGGCAGCTACAACTCAGGCTGCAAATAAGGAATTGAGTACACAGGACCAGGCGGATCCGAGCCTCTCCTTTTCGGCGGAGTGCCTGGGTTTGGATTGGATTCTGTGTGGCAGATAGTTTACTTTAACACGGAAGGGGGTTCGCCCTACGGATCGTGAGGCTTGCACGAGGACCGTGAGTCTAGGCTGTAGATGGGGCCGGCGCTCCTGGCTTGCGGAGTCTCCAGCAACGTGGCCGCCTGTGGTGAGGGACACCCGAGAAGCTACCGCTGTCTTCTCGGGCACCACAGTGTGAGTAGCCTGGCTGAGTGACCGCCCGGGACAACGTAACCGAGGCTTGCGGAGTCACCTTGAGTGACCGCTCTCGGCACGTTGAGCCGGCGTCTTGTGCGGAGGTTAGTCGCTCCGCACGCGTATGCCCTTTGGGCGAGGTAGCGGGACCCATAGGCTTTGAGCGTATGGGTTGAATACTAATCTTTATCATCGCGCGCGAACGTAGTGTAGTGTATGCGGTGAATCCATGATATTATGAAATAGTTTTGAAGCATGCGCGATATTTTTTTTTTTAAATTAACAATCTAACAACGGATTCTAAAAACTATGCTTAAAGATTACTCATACATGTGCATTGTTCTGCAGCACATAGGAAACATTTGACTGTTTCATCTGTCAGTGCTGATGAATTTTGCTGATACAGCAGGACAGCATCTGCTCGTTCTAACACGGTGATCCCTGTTGACACTCATAAGTTGCAAAAGTTCCATCCATATCTAGGAAGCGTTTCTCATCCGCGATTATCCCAATCTCGAGGTATTTAAAGTAATTTGCCATCAACGAATATCCCCAACCCCGAATACCTGACAGTTTCGATTGTTTCGATCGCATAGTAGAGAGATCGGTCGGATTTGTCTGCCTAAAAACGGATATGATTACAAATTAAAAAATTTTAAATGAAAATTGAGTTGTGAACATATGTACATTCTTAATCGCGTCGAGATTGCCCGTATCCGTATCCTTTTTAAGATCAATCGTTGAATTACGTATGAATCGTATGATTCTCATGAAAAATTCTCAGCGTTGAATTTTCTCTTGGCGACACCCAGACGCTTAGTCCGCTTTTTCAAACGTAAACAGGATACGATATACATACAGCCCTTGGCCTCTGGTCTAGGGCCCGCGGATAGCTACACTTTCGACCCCATGTAATAAGGAAAACTCGAATGCGAGGGTCTTGCTTTCCACGTAATTCCTGCCGTTTCCAACTGTCTTTTCATACAGCATTTTTACTCCCACCATAGGATAGATTTTCTAGAATTTTCAATTCCCCACTACTTTTTCGACCTATATAAGGGCCACGAAAATGCGTATCTTCGGGTTACTCACAGTACGACGCTTGAGCATTACACTACGAGATTAGGCCCAGTTCCTTTTCGAGTTTTCTTTAACCTTCGGAAGATTAGTCTGTCCATTGGCAATTCAACTCTTGGTCGGAGTTCCCCCGTTCAACTCACGTTATAGTCACTCGCGAACTAGTTCGGAGTCATCTTATTGTGAAGTCTCGTCAACCGTCACTACCCAAGGGTAAACACTTAGAGCTTTTCAATAATTCTACTACTTTCTTAAATTCATACACAATACACTTAACATACATGTATATATATTCGATTGAAAGAATATACTTGTAACAATTTACTAGAAACATAAATTCAAATGAAGAATTATTTCTAGAAATTAAAACCTTTCCTCTCGAAACGAATTTAAAACATAATCGAGTAACGTACGCACATATTATTTCACTCTAACCGCTCGGAGTGAAACTAAAGTTACGAGAGTTTATTATTTTACGACCTTACCGTAGCAGGTCAAAACCACGAACAACGGGTGTCGGACTGCGTGTGCCTACCGGCTTACTTTCCATACCCGTGCGACCATTTGTAGTCCTAACAAGTGCGTCGTTATTAACCAGAGAGTAGCACCTTGCAGTTCACCTGTAAGTACATCTACCTCGGGGTATTAGTAGTAGTAGTAGTAAATTATCAGTTTGGGCGGGGTGAGGAGACGGTTCCCCTCACCAGGACCTTAGGTAAGTTCATACCCACTAGAGGCTTTGCTCACCCTTAATTACTCTCAGACTTCCAGTTACTCCAGGAGGCACATAGCGCGAATTCGAACCTCCTGTTTCACCTTCCGACGGGGGACTGTACTCTGACCTATTCATCCAACTGCCATGCTCCCTACTTTGTTAGCTAATGGCCGTCGGCCGTGGTTTACGTCGGGCGAGTTGGTGATAGAATAGTTCAGGTATACCGCCTGGAGTTGGCGGGGAACCGAAGAGAGTCACTTTGATCCTGTTTGTTCTATTCAGGGAGTGGACACTGCGAAGCATCCGCCCCCCTTTTTCTTGATATTCCCATTAAGCGACGAGACCACGGGGGGGTTACAGAGTGAGAGTTAGTGTACGTCTCACACCCGTAAGGTGATCGGCACCGTTACCTCGCCTTTAAGGCATAAACGAACGGAGCGACTAGCCTCCGCTCTGGAGCACCGACTCAACGTGCCGAGGGCGGTCACTCGAAGTGACTCCGCAAGCCTCGGTTACGTTGTCGCGGGCGGTTCTCGGCTTAGGCTACACACGCTGCAACGCGGGGACACATTGCAGGCGGCCAAGCACCGAGAACTCACGCAAGCCGCGAACGCCAGTCTATCTACTCTCTCTAGGCCGCATTCTGACCCCTGCTGCACCTAGGAGTAACATGACTACCCCGCAGAGACCTTCCCGTTACGGGCTCCTCATGTACAGAGGCGGGCTTGAGCCCGAGCCCCGCGTACCAAATTCCTTTATCCTGCCTTGGGTATAGCAGCATGGATACAAATGGCAGAAAAGCGACGGTCTTTTCTTTGCGTGCTTTTGAGGTGGGTTTTTAACCGACACCAAGAACCCGTGCTGCTCCTTATTGCACGTCTTTTCTCATCAATGCTCTCAGAGCTTTTGTACGCTACCCGCCACCTTTGAGGTACCGTAAAAATATAAAAAAAATCATTGCAACCGGGCCTTGGCACCGGCTGCTTTTTAGCCACTTGTACTCGTTCGAACTGGGCTCTAGCGTACAACTGTCCCAGCGCCTGCACTGTTACGGGTCACAACGCCTGCTCCGGAGAGACAGTGCTCGACTTGACTAACCCAGGTAGGGGTGGCTACCCAGGCGCCCAGACGTGTGCCACACTTTCGACGTTAGCCGCCTTCCGAGCGAGCCCGGGAGACGTTGCCCTTCTAGCGCCACGGGGAGGCCTCGAAAGTGCTTTGGCTAGAAGTTACAGAGGGAGAGGTTGTCAAATGCGCGCGCTCCTTCAAAAACGGTAAGGCGCCAGGGCCTGACCTTATCGAGGTCACGGTGCTGAAGGCAGCCGTCGCCGTTATCCCCGGTCAGCTGGTACGGCTCATCAATGGGTGCCTTCAGTGGGGCGTCTTCCCCGCGTCTGCAAGGAGGGCTCGTTACGGATACTCCTGAAGGGTGCGGAGAAGGACGTGAAGGACCCCAAGTCGTACCGTCCCATTTGTCTCCTCTCCGTGGTAGGGAAACTCTTCGAGCAGCTCCTTAAAGTGCGTCTCTCCACCACGTCCCTGGCTCCCGGGAAGATCTCCGATCGGCAGTTCGGCTTCGTGGCCGGAAAGTCGACGGAGGACGCTGTCGTGGAGTTGCGTCGGATGGTCGAAGCTTCCGAAAGGAAGTATGCCGCGGCGCTACTCTTCGACATCTCGGGGGCCTTCGACAACGTGTGGTGGCCCCTTGTTTTAGATAGTTTGCGGAAACGAGATTGCCCGAAGAACGTTTTCGAAGTTCTGAAAAGCTACTTCGACGATCGGAGGGTTCATATCTCGCTTGGGTCCTGTGAGGTCTCCAAAAAGCCCACGCGAGGATGCCCCCAGGGGTCCGTCCTCGGCCCGGCCTGCTGGAACCTCATGTTCGACGGCCTTCTGCGGCTGCTCGAAGACTCTGTCGAGGGAAAGTTCGTCGCATACGCCGATGATCTTCTCGTCCTAGTGTGCGGCGACTCCCGAAGGGAGTTGGAAGTCGAAGGTCAGCGCATTGTTGACCAGATTTCCAACTGGTGTAATTCGGCCAAACTCCAACTGTCCGCTAGCAAAACCGAGGCTATCATCCTCAGGAGCGAATGGACAAGTAGGGCCCCAATTGGCAGACGGGGAGGAGCTCGACCGGATAGGAAACGAAAGGCGGCCCGGAAGCCGCATATATATAAACGAACGCCGACCATTAAGTTAGGGAATTCGAGTATCGCGTTTAAGAAAAGTGTTCGCTATCTTGGCATCCATTTTGATAGAAACATGGGTGCCTCCACGCATTGTAGATTCTTGAGCGACAAGGTTGGGTCGCTATTTCATAAGTTAGGGCGGCTTGCGAGATGTCAGTGGGGACTGCGCTTCGGGGCGCTTTCCGTCGTTTATAGGGGTGTCTTCGCTCCCACGGTGGCGTATGCTGCCGGCGGTTGGGCCGACCTCTGCACGGCGGGCGACCTGAAGACTCTCACGTCCGGACAACGACGCGTGCTCATCGCGGTGACTTGCGCTTATCGCACGGCATCGCATGATGCTTTGTGCGTCGTTGCAGGTGCGGCCCCAGTTGACCTCGTCCTAGAGCAGGGAAAGGCAACATATTTTATCAGAAAAGGTATAGATGCCAAGATCGGGGACGTAGTCGTCCCCGCAAACGATACTGACGCAGCCAAAAGAAGCGTCAAGGATGAGGCGATTAATATGTGGCAGGCCCGATGGGCCACATCGATCTGGAGCCGTGTCACATACGCCTTCTTCGACAACATTCGAGAACGGTTAGCTGCTCGTTGGGTTGTTCCCTGCCCCTACACCACGCAGGTTCTCATCGGTCACGGCAACTTCAGGGCGTGGCTTACGTCCAGGGAAATTGCCGACGATGGTGCCTGTATGTGCGGTGAGGGGGACACTCTCGAGCACTTCCTTCTCGAGTGCCCAGAGTTCGCCCCGCAGAGAGAGTGTCTGCGGGACTTCATCGGCGAGAGGCAATGGCCGGAGGCGGCACACCACTTGGTGTCTTCGCCAGAAGCTTTTGCTGCACTCGCCGGCTTTTGTAGGGAGTCCCTTTGGCTAAAGGGTTTCGTTTTCTAAATCTATTATTTATTTGGTAGTGCTCGTTAGGGTGGCCCAAACCGGGGGGTCGTCGGAACCCCCGGCCATGGTGACACGGCCCCGTACACCTCTCGGGACCACCGTGTCACCGGGCCCCCACTTTATCTGCTGCCCCCCCCCCCCCCCTTGGTCGACTTCGACCACATGGACCCTTCGGGTCCAAACTATATTCCCCCTTTCTCTATTTTCTACATCCTATTTCTATATTCTATTTTCTATTTTGTACTTTCTCCTTCCTCTCTTCTGCTCTATACTTAATATTTTCTACCTACTCTTTTCTATATTTTCTACAGAGTGGGCGCTCAGGATCGGAGCGTCATGAGCGGGCCTCCCCGAGGTTCCCCGTGGGCATGGCGTGGGGACGTCATGGCGCGATTTAGTGCTGTGCCGTAACCACGTCATGGCTAAACCGCTCACTCGCACGCCCTGCGAGCGCTACTGGGTTTTTCCTCGACGGCTCCCTTTGCAGCTGTTTCAGGAGGGTGGATAGGTCGCTGGTGGCGAATGCCTTAAGAGGCGAGGTCGCGGCGGTCGTCACTCTCGTGGTGGCGACTCAGACATTAAACTCTCCCTCTGTAAACACAGAGGCCTCGGGTGTGTCAAGAGGAGCGCGCGCCACTTCCCTGAGGGCCCGCTGAGCGGGGGAGTCCTCTTCTTCCCGGTCGTCGGGGATGTGTGCATCCAGAATGCAGCTGGCGGTTTCCCGAATGTCCTTTGTGAAGCCTTCGTCGCGCCGGATAGTGCTGATCACTCTCTCAACTCGGAGCTTCTCAGCCTGGTGCTTGTAAATGTAGCCCCAGGGCTCCGAGTTGCCGTGCGACGTGAGGAATCTTCACCAGCTGGCGGTTTTGGCCCTTTTCACCTCTTGGCTGTATTCCTGCAATGAAGTGCGGTACTTAGCCTTGAGAACGAGGCGAGTAGGATCATCCCCTTCCCTCTGGAACGGAAGCCTTTGCCGGTATGCGGTCCTCCTCAGGCTTGTAAGCCTTTTCGTCCACCACGGGTTGGACTTTCTAAATTTTGATTTACGTGGCATCGACTCGGAACACGCGTCTGTGACGACAGCCATGAGACTATCTGCCATTTCCTCCACGTGTTGCACCGACAACAGCTCAAGGACCTCCAGTCTTGATTTGGAGAGGCCAGCCAGCGTTTCGGCGAACCGCTCCCAGTCGGCTCGTTTGGTGTTGAACCGCCTGGTCTCGGCACACCGATCGCTACCACCGTCCCCATTTCGGACCTTTGGCACCCTCAATCTGATGTCGATGGAGTTGTGATGGCTGGTAGTCCAATCACAACGCATCTTCCAATCACCGACGAATTGGCTCATGGTGGGGGATGCTACGGTAACGTCGATGTATGACGGACCTTGCTCCGCCCAGTAGGTGGGTTGCTGGCCAGCGTCGTTCACAACGACCATGCCATACGCCCAGAGGAGCTCCTCCAACTTTGCTCCATCCTCGTCTGTGCCCTGAGGACCCCAGAGGGACGAGCGGGCGTTGGCGTCTAGCGAAACCAAAAGTCTCTTCCACCTCAGTGAACGAAACACCGTGTCGAGGTGCCTGAGGTGCTTCTCAATCTCGTCGCTGTACTGTAAATAGCACGACACGACGAAGAATGAGAAGCCGGGCGCTTGCACTTCCGCACAGACACAGTGGGTCGTGCTAAGCTGCGAGACGAGCAACAACTGGAAATTCGGGTCGCATGCTACCACCGCAGCCCACGGATGCTGCGAGCTGACGGCGGCCACCCTCATTCCACTCCCTAAACCACAGATGGTGTGGCTCTTGCCAAGCTTCTGGGCGTATGGTTCCTGCAAAAGCAGGACGTCCAAACGCTTGTCGGCAACGAGCGAACGCAACTCACCCATTACTACAGCTGAACGACGCATGTTCAGCTGCAGAACCCTAATACCCGTGGACGCGAAACCGGAACACGGACGCGAAGTAACGGTAGCGCGCGATGGCGTCTCCGACGGCGACGGTGAGACTGTGGGTGGATGGGGGGTTTTACGCGATTCCGCGAGGCTACATGACTCTATTTCTATCAAATTCGGGTCGCGCACGAGAACCCCAGAGTCAGCCACGGCAGAAGGCCTGACTCTGTCACAACGCTCAAGTACGATTTGGACGGTACGAAGACCGCGACCTGGGACCTGCGCTCCGTCGTGTCGTGGGCCATCGACATGCCCAAGCTCAGGCTGGCGAGGCGCCTTCCGTGAGGACGCCGGAGCCCCCGCCAGGCCTACCGAGGCGGTACATGACCCAACGACGGTGGAGGCCGACGTTCCTGCGCTGCAGGCGGCACCGCCTGGCTGGGAACGAGCAGCCAGACGGGCACTTCTCCTCGCCATAATGACACGCCCGAGCCCAGCCCCCGCCGGGAGATCCGAATGGGGGGCTATTTTACCTCCGGATAATTTTGAGCTCGAGCGTGCCATCATGATTTATTATTTAGGATGTCCTGTAGGGAAGAATACATTTATTAGTAAGTCACCCGGTTCCTGCGTCGCTCCGCTCCAAAGAGTACAACGGCGCAGGGCCCGGGCTACACTGATGGCCATCTCCTCCCCGCTTTACACCGAAGTGTAAGAGGGGGGCGGAGTGGAGGCCACCGAGGGAAGGAAAAAGGGTTGGGAAGAGGGGGTGCGCTCTTTCTTTAATCCCCTTTGGGCGAGCGCTACCCTCAGGGATACCCGTCCATCAGCCTGTCGCTGCCGCCCGTCCTCTGGTCACGGGAAGTGGCGGACTGAGAGGGCAAGCAGTCCTTCGTCATTGAGGCTACTCAGCCTCTCGGAAAATTCCCAATCACCGTCATCAGTGGCGGACAGGGACAGACCTCTCCTTCGAGGACGGGATTTTATTGGTCTACGTTTAATCAGGCCCTTCGCCTCCGACCAGTCCGGCATGCCAGACGCTACCGGGTTCCGAGAAACCCGCCGGCATTGCTCAGAGGGTCAGCAGGGCACACACGCAAGCCCCCCCACCACGACAAGGCAGTAGACCACGGGGGGGGGGGATGCAAGCACAGCCATAGGGCCCACCCTGGTTTCAGATAAACTAAAAATCTGATAACGAGGGTGGTGAAAGGGTACAGCGACTCCCACCCTCTCGCCGCCAATCCCCCTGACGAGAGTTCGCGCTTACCGAATAGATATATGGTCCCGCGAACTTTATGACTGCGATCTCGCGCCTCCGCGAAATCGCGAGATAGCCGTCTAGTGAGTAATATCAAAACTAACAAAGATACATGGCAGGGCACCAAGATAACGATAGCAAAACTGCCGATAACAGACACACTACATTGACAACCAGAAATTTAGACTGCATTATCACCGAACTGCGACACCCAGGACACAATCAACAAAATAAAATAAAAAGAAAGAATGCAAACCAAAGAACAAACAATAACAACAAACAGACCCAACTACATGACGCAAACGAATCGCCCACTCCTATAACGACCCGCGAAATCATCGGAAAATAAAGACACAACATATCAGCAACAGACAAACAAAAAACGCTAAAAATATTATTTAACCCAGTTACACCCATAAGACACAGGTATTATTTCCCAACAAATACTAATTCACAAAACACATCCCAATAAAAGACATACACAATAAATAAACAATTACATAAATTGATAAACGAAATAAACACAAATAGAAACAGAACCAGACGGAACGATTCCCGACGGAAACGACACTCCACCCTATCCCACCACTGCACAAGGGCACCCATCCCTACTACCCTTACCGCCCACTGCAAGAGCCAATCCCGATCGCCCAAGCAATGGTAAGACCGCCCTCCACCCTCTTAGTAAGGCGATGACCTCGCGAAAGTAGTATAAATAGGGGGGAAAACACTCAGAAGGCACTGTCAACGCAGATCTCCGAGTCCAGCAATCAACTCAGAAAACTAAATACAACAGCAGAAATGGGCAACGGCAGATTTTCACCTGACAACTCCGACGCCGAGACGAACTCTCTGGGCGAAGAACAAGTGATTTGCCTACTAGAGGATAGTGAAGATTCGGAGCAAGCCCCAAGGAATTTGGAGCACATGGGAGGACATCCTCCTACAAAGGGCAAGGACGCCTGCAATATCAAGTGTGATATCAAAGGGGATAAAGATGTCAGAAACACCACCACACAGTGACGTCAAGGCAGACGGAACCGTGACACAGAAGACCACACTGGAACCACAGAACGAAAACGAGAACAAGAAGAGAACCTCCAACAACAGCAACGACGACAAACCGGATGACAGAGAACCCCGACCAGATCAGCGGAACCCCAGCAGATCAACAACAAAACCAAGTAGAGAACGCGAGGTCAGACCCTTCAATGTGAAAACCACACCACTCGAAGAGAGAGCGATCATCTTCATTGCCGGTAATCACCCAATGGAGAAGATTACCGAGGATATAACGGAAGTGATAGAGGAAGCCATCTCCAACAGCATCCTCGAAAGCGCATCAGCAGGTATTAGAATCATTGAAATCGAAAGAACTTATATAAAAAACGGAGGCCTGGTTGTGGTAGCCAGGAACCCCCATACAAAGAATTGGCTAGAGACTCAAGCGGAGAACATCCAGTCGCTAACCAACACCAAAAGAGGCACACTCAAAGACCTAAGGATGAAAATTCCTTGCGAAATGAGATCCTTTGACAAAAGGATAGACTTCGCAACGGCACGAAGCTGGCTCATAAAAATATACCCATAATTGTTGGCTGCCGAATGGGAGCTACTCGAAGAGAAAGCTGAAACCAGAGGAAGAGGTTTCAGATGCAGAATGAACATACCCAGAGAAGACCACAGAGTAATAAGGAGAAAGGACTACAAACTGAGCTGTAGAACGTCAACACTGAAATTTTATTTTAAAATTTAAACTTTTATCATAGTTAAATATAATAATAAAAATAGAACTGTAAGAATAATGTTTTTTAACGATCGTAAAAATAATAATATTAACAATACAGACCTTAACTGGCTATATAACGATCATATATGAACAAAAATTAGTTAAACTGAACTACTTACTTATCATCCATAACAAGGCAATATTTGAATTGTAATATATTCCAACGTTTCGGTCATATTGGTGACCCTCCTCAGGGAAAAATTAACTATTATTTACCCTTGATAAAACAAAATAAAATAAAATTATTTGAATTATAATGAAACAAAAATGTAATTTTATAAGACAAAATATTAGGGTAATAATATTAAAGAAAAACGCCAAAAAACATTGTTCTAATCATTCTTACCACTAAACCAAATCAAAAACAATGATTTACTTACTTGTTATGGTTGAAAAGATTGTTAATCCCAAACAGGGATTTATTGGCAAGAACGTTTACATGTTCGTCGATGGCGAGACTGATACGCAATGCGCACACGTTACAACGTGTTGCGTTATCGTAGAGAGTCGATAGAGGTCGATATCATCGATACACTGAGACTTGCCGCGGAAATTTGAAGGCGGAATCGGATAAAAATCGACCGTGTCACAGAGGTCCCGGCATACAGCGCATCAGGGCGACTGTGACAGGGAGATAAAATGCAGAATCTCAGTAACCAGAATGAAAAATATAACTATATATACTAAGGATAACATAACTAATTGTTTTAGTACCCAATATTTGTTGAGTAAGATGTTATTTAGTCGAAAAGTAGTAATAATTTACTAATTTTGTCACTCAGAACCGAACTTAAGAAGCTACAAGATGGAATCAAACGATATAAAAATCTTTAGTCAAGATGAAATGACTAAGTTGAAACATAATGTTTACAGATGTTGGTGTAAAACTAAAAGGATTAGAGAAAAAGTGTCATACACAGGTTGTAATGTATATATGGACATCAAACTAATAATTCTATGATATTAGCATAATAATCATCCACTTCATGTTTCTCTGTCCTTTTGTTAACAGTTTTATGTGTTAAGATATGGAATGTTTCATATAATAATCGTTTGTTTAAATTCGCTTCATTGTTCAAAATAGTGGTTCTGTCAAAATTAAAGGAGTGACCTGTCTCATGATAATGGTGTACTAAATCAGGCATAGGATGGTTTGAATTTCTTAGAGACAACTTGTGTTCGTTGATACGTGACTTAAGGTATTGTTTAGTCTGTCCTATGTAATTTAATTCACAATCATTACATGGAATGTTGTATATCAGATTCGAACGTTTGTCCTTATGTATCTTATCCTTAGGGCTACTGAATAATAAATTATTACTAGTATTGATCACTGAAAAACTAACATTTAATCCGACCGACCTCAAATCTCTCGCTATGTTGTCACTAAGACCTGCAAAGTAAGGAATGGTATTCCTTGACAGTTGTAGATTGTTGTTATTACTACTTATTGGTACAGAGTTATAATATGCATGTATTCTTTTCCCCACATGGTAATTGACAAATTGAATCGGATAGCTATTATTCTTTAGAGTTGTCTTTACTAAATTGATGTTCTCTTCCCAAAATGACGGATGGGATAATTTGATAGCTCTATCGAGAAGTCCTCCAATAAGTCCGATTTTATGTGATATGGGGAGGGCTGAATAGAAATTTAAAAATCTGCCCGACCAAGTCGGCTTTCTGTACCAATTGGTGATAAGTGTCCCAGGTTTCTCTACATTACGTATCAGTCTCACATCGAGGAAACTAATTGCGCCATTTTCTTCCAACTCATAAGTAAATTTGAGACGATCATGATACTGATTAAAAACATCTAAGAGGTCAACTATATTCTGTTTTGGGGCACATGTTATTATGTCGTCCACGTATCTTTTGAAAAACGGAATGTTGAATTTTAACTTATTAATGCAATTAGACTGTAGAGCTTCCATGACAAGTTCGGCTAAGACAGGAGAGATCGGAGAACCCATCGGTGTACCCAAAGTTTGCTTGTACGGTACATCGTTGAACTTAAAAATCGTGGATGACATTAAAAATTCTATTGCTGCAATAAATTGTGTTTTCGGAATTTTGGTGAGTTTCTTGATTTGAAGCCATCTTTTATTTATTGACAAAAGTACAAGTTCTATTGGTATGTTTGTGAACAATGAAGATACGTCAAGTGATAATAACATGTGTCCGTCTGGTACGATGACATTCCTAATAAACTCCACGAAGGACCAACTATCTTTGGTAAATTTGCTACAATGACCTGTTACTTTGCTTAATATTCCCGTGATGTATTTGGAAAACTTATAAGTGGGCCCACCTATAGAAGACACAATTAAACGCCAAGGCGTATTAGGTTTATGGATTTTCGGTAATCCATATGCCCTAGGAGTAACAGCATTATGTACCACGATGTATTTGTACTCTTTTTCATCAATGTAGCCTTTCTTGAACCAATCCCTCGCGAATTCATTATTCCTTATTTGAGAAGTGGCGGTATATTCGTTGGAAATTCGAATGTATGTGGACTCATCAGAAAGAAGTTGCTCAATGTTATTAATATATTGCTCTTTATTAATAATAACTGAGGTATTCCCTTTATCTGCTTTAATTATTAGTAATTCTTTGTGACTATTTAAGAACTTTTTTGATTTTTTATAAAGTGTGAAAAATTGAGCTGTAATTTTATCTATGTTTAAGTTATGCTTGATGTGATTGTATATTTTATTGACTATTTTGAATCTTATTTGTCTTCTAGTGTTAATGTCCTGTATTTTAGTAATGTTATGTTCAATTTCCACTAAGAATTTAATAAGCCAAGATTTTATGTCATAATTAGGAAAAGAGAATTTAGGACCTAATGCAATAATGAACAATACATCTTTCGGAATAGCCACAGTCGATAGATTAACACACCACTTCGAAACATCAACCGATTCGATGATTTCCTCAATATCATTGTTTTGTCTCTTGATGTTGTTAAATTTTTGTGAACATTTGTTCTTGTGACTGCGAAATACTTTGTCAAATTTTTGTTTTTGCATATCAAAAAACCTATTGAATACGTTGGGTGGTAAACTACAAGAAATTTGGAACCTGAGATTATTTAACGTATTTTTCAAATGTTGCTCTTTAAAATGTATATCTTTAATTTCCAAATTCAAAATATTAGATTTAAATCTGAATATATGTGAATTGAACTTTGGTATCAAGGAACGGTTTGTCATGTCAATACACAGTTTAAGTTTTTCAATATGAGACGGAAAGGTCTTAGATTTTTTTTGCAAGTCAACAAGAACAGTTTCTGGTTGGTAGTAGAAGCTAATTTGGTCAACGTATTTGAATAATTTTTGGTAAGAGACGAACAATGTGGACCATAGTTGTTTGAAATATAGTTGAAAAAATTATTATTCTGCCTGTGTTCGTTTAGAGCCATTATATAATTATAAGAATAATGTTTTTTAACGATCGTAAAAATAATAATATTAACAATACAGACCTTAACTGGCTATATAACGATCATACTAATTATTATAAATTTTACCGATCGTGTAATATATATAAGATAAATAATTTTTATCTGGCATTCAACGATCTAATTATTACGCAGGCTGAGTTCTAAATAGTGATTAGAGAAATTAAATTAAAAATTAAAATTAATAATTACTTACGTAAACCATCCTAATAAGGCAAATCAACCTTTACAGTAATTAATTTTCAACGTTTCGGCCACATTTTGGCCCTCTTCAGGGATAAATTACGGTATAATTAACCCTTAACAAAAATTAATAAATGGATTAAGTATTGTTCAATAAGAAAAGAAACTAAAGAAAAAGAAAACTAAATGGTAATTGTAGGATCATTACGATATTGATCATCTGATAAATCAGTCGTACTTACTTATTTCGGATGGTTTGACTAAAATTCCCTATTGAGGGAACCTGAAGATATTTATTACATGTCTACTCCATGTGAGACTAATACGCACTGCGAGGATCGTTATGGCGTATGTGGAAACGCAACCGAGTCAGATCCTGATCGATATAGAGGGGGTACATATGACGATGATGGCGCGAAAATTCAAATCCCTATAGGCACAAGTCAGATCTCAAAAACCATGTCGCAGAGGTTCCGACATACAGCGCATCAGGGCGACTGCGACAGGGCGTCGGATATATGTGTGTGTTAAGTTTTGAAATGAGTGAGCGGTTTGTCATGTCAATATTGATTTTCAGTTTATCTATGTGAGGTGGAAATGTCCTAGACTTTTTACATGTCAACAGAAGTAACTTTTGGTTCGTCACTGAGGCTAATTTAACAGACAAATTCGAATAATCCTTTAATATACGCGAACAATACAATCCAAATTCATGTGAAATAAAATTGAAAAAGTTGCTATGCCGGGAATAATTTAATGCCATGGTGTGAAAGTACTAATTATTATAAATTTTACCGATCGTGTAATATACATAAGATAAATAATTTTTATCTGGCATTCAACGATCTAATTATTACGCAGGCTGAGTTCTAAATAGTGATTAGAGAAATTAAATTAAAAATTAAAATTAATAATTACTTACGTAAACCATCCTAATAAGGCAAATCAACCTTTACAGTAATTAATTTTCAACGTTTCGGCCACATTTTGGCCCTCTTCAGGGATAAATTACGGTATAATTAACCCTTAACAAAAATTAATAAATGGATTAAGTATTGTTCAATAAGAAAAGAAACTAAAGAAAAAGAAAACTAAATGGTAATTGTAGGATCATTACGATATTGATCATCTGATAAATCAGTCGTACTTACTTATTTCGGATGGTTTGACTAAAATTCCCTATTGAGGGAACCTGAAGATATTTATTACATGTCTACTCCATGTGAGACTAATACGCACTGCGAGGATCGTTATGGCGTATGTGGAAACGCAACCGAGTCAGATCCTGATCGATATAGAGGGGGTACATATGACGATGATGGCGCGAAAATTCAAATCCCTATAGGCACAAGTCAGATCTCAAAAACCATGTCGCAGAGGTTCCGACATACAGCGCATCAGGGCGACTGCGACAGGGCGTCGGATATATGTGTGTGTTAAGTTTTGAAATGAGTGAGCGGTTTGTCATGTCAATATTGATTTTCAGTTTATCTATGTGAGGTGGAAATGTCCTAGACTTTTTACATGTCAACAGAAGTAACTTTTGGTTCGTCACTGAGGCTAATTTAACAGACAAATTCGAATAATCCTTTAATATACGCGAACAATACAATCCAAATTCATGTGAAATAAAATTGAAAAAGTTGCTATGCCGGGAATAATTTAATGCCATGGTGTGAAAGTACTAATTATTATAAATTTTACCGATCGTGTAATATACATAAGATAAATAATTTTTATCTGGCATTCAACGATCTAATTATTACGCAGGCTGAGTTCTAAATAGTGATTAGAGAAATTAAATTAAAAATTAAAATTAATAATTACTTACGTAAACCATCCTAATAAGGCAAATCAACCTTTACAGTAATTAATTTTCAACGTTTCGGCCACATTTTGGCCCTCTTCAGGGATAAATTACGGTATAATTAACCCTTAACAAAAATTAATAAATGGATTAAGTATTGTTCAATAAGAAAAGAAACTAAAGAAAAAGAAAACTAAATGGTAATTGTAGGATCATTACGATATTGATCATCTGATAAATCAGTCGTACTTACTTATTTCGGATGGTTTGACTAAAATTCCCTATTGAGGGAACCTGAAGATATTTATTACATGTCTACTCCATGTGAGACTAATACGCACTGCGAGGATCGTTATGGCGTATGTGGAAACGCAACCGAGTCAGATCCTGATCGATATAGAGGGGGTACATATGACGATGATGGCGCGAAAATTCAAATCCCTATAGGCACAAGTCAGATCTCAAAAACCATGTCGCAGAGGTTCCGACATACAGCGCATCAGGGCGACTGCGACAGGGCGTCGGATATATGTGTGTGTTAAGTTTTGAAATGAGTGAGCGGTTTGTCATGTCAATATTGATTTTCAGTTTATCTATGTGAGGTGGAAATGTCCTAGACTTTTTACATGTCAACAGAAGTAACTTTTGGTTCGTCACTGAGGCTAATTTAACAGACAAATTCGAATAATCCTTTAATATACGCGAACAATACAATCCAAATTCATGTGAAATAAAATTGAAAAAGTTGCTATGCCGGGAATAATTTAATGCCATGGTGTGAAAGTACTAATTATTATAAATTTTACCGATCGTGTAATATACATAAGATAAATAATTTTTATCTGGCATTCAACGATCTAATTATTACGCAGGCTGAGTTCTAAATAGTGATTAGAGAAATTAAATTAAAAATTAAAATTAATAATTACTTACGTAAACCATCCTAATAAGGCAAATCAACCTTTACAGTAATTAATTTCCAACGTTTCGGCCACATTTTGGCCCTCTTCAGGGATAAATTACGGTATAATTAACCCTTAACAAAAATTAATAAATGGATTAAGTATTGTTCAATAAGAAAAGAAACTAAAGAAAAAGAAAACTAAATGGTAATTGTAGGATCATTACGATATTGATCATCTGATAAATCAGTCGTACTTACTTATTTCGGATGGTTTGACTAAAATTCCCTATTGAGGGAACCTGAAGATATTTATTACATGTCTACTCCATGTGAGACTAATACGCACTGCGAGGATCGTTATGGCGTATGTGGAAACGCAACCGAGTCAGATCCTGATCGATATAGAGGGGGTACATATGACGATGATGGCGCGAAAATTCAAATCCCTATAGGCACAAGTCAGATCTCAAAAACCATGTCGCAGAGGTCCCGACATACAGCGCATCAGGGCGACTGCGACAGGGCGTCGGATATATGTGTGTGTTAAGTTTTGAAATGAGTGAGCGGTTTGTCATGTCAATATTGATTTTCAGTTTATCTATGTGAGGTGGAAATGTCCTAGACTTTTTACATGTCAACAGAAGTAACTTTTGGTTCGTCACTGAGGCTAATTTAACAGACAAATTCGAATAATCCTTTAATATACGCGAACAATACAATCCAAATTCATGTGAAATAAAATTGAAAAAGTTGCTATGCCGGGAATAATTTAATGCCATGGTGTGAAAGTACTAATTATTATAAATTTTACCGATCGTGTAATATATATAAGATAAATAATTTTTATCTGGCATTCAACGATCTAATTATTACGCAGGCTGAGTTCTAAATAGTGATTAGAGAAATTAAATTAAAAATTAAAATTAATAATTACTTACGTAAACCATCCTAATAAGGCAAATCAACCTTAACAGTAATTAATTTCCAACGTTTCGGCCACATTTTGGCCCTCTTCAGGGATAAATTACGGTATAATTAACCCTTAACAAAAATTAATAAATGGATTAAGTATTGTTCAATAAGAAAAGAAACTAAAGAAAAAGAAAACTAAATGGTAATTGTAGGATCATTACGATATTGATCATCTGATAAATCAGTCGTACTTACTTATTTCGGATGGTTTGACTAAAATTCCCTATTGAGGGAACCTGAAGATATTTATTACATGTCTACTCCATGTGAGACTAATACGCACTGCGAGGATCGTTATGGCGTATGTGGAAACGCAACCGAGTCAGATCCTGATCGATATAGAGGGGGTACATATGACGATGATGGCGCGAAAATTCAAATCCCTATAGGCACAAGTCAGATCTCAAAAACCATGTCGCAGAGGTTCCGACATACAGCGCATCAGGGCGACTGCGACAGGGCGTCGGATATATGTGTGTGTTAAGTTTTGAAATGAGTGAGCGGTTTGTCATGTCAATATTGATTTTCAGTTTATCTATGTGAGGTGGAAATGTCCTAGACTTTTTACATGTCAACAGAAGTAACTTTTGGTTCGTCACTGAGGCTAATTTAACAGACAAATTCGAATAATCCTTTAATATACGCGAACAATACAATCCAAATTCATGTGAAATAAAATTGAAAAAGTTGCTATGCCGGGAATAATTTAATGCCATGGTGTGAAAGTACTAATTATTATAAATTTTACCGATCGTGTAATATACATAAGATAAATAATTTTTATCTGGCATTCAACGATCTAATTATTACGCAGGCTGAGTTCTAAATTGTGATTAGAGAAATTAAATTAAAAATTAAAATTAATAATTACTTACGTAAACCATCCTAATAAGGCAAATCAACCTTTACAGTAATTAATTTCCAACGTTTCGGCCACATTTTGGACCTCTTCAGGGATAAATTACGGTATAATTAACCCTTAACAAAAATTAATAAATGGATTAAGTATTGTTCAATAAGAAAAGAAAACTAAATGGTAATTGTAGGATCATTACGATATTGATCATCTGATAAATCAGTCGTACTTACTTATTTCGGATGGTTTGACTAAAATTCCCTATTGAGGGAACCTGAAGATATTTATTACATGTCTACTCCATGTGAGACTAATACGCACTGCGAGGATCGTTATGGCGTATGTGGAAACGCAACCGAGTCAGATCCTGATCGATATAGAGGGGGTACATATGACGATGATGGCGCGAAAATTCAAATCCCTATAGGCACAAGTCAGATCTCAAAAACCATGTCGCAGAGGTCCCGACATACAGCGCATCAGGGCGACTGCGACAGGGCGTCGGATATATGTGTGTGTTAAGTTTTGAAATGAGTGAGCGGTTTGTCATGTCAATATTGATTTTCAGTTTATCTATGTGAGGTGGAAATGTCCTAGACTTTTTACATGTCAACAGAAGTAACTTTTGGTTCGTCACTGAGGCTAATTTAACAGACAAATTCGAATAATCCTTTAATATACGCGAACAATACAATCCAAATTCATGTGAAATAAAATTGAAAAAGATGCTATGCCGGGAATAATTTAATGCCATGGTGTGAAAGTACTAATTATTATAAATTTTACCGATCGTGTAATATATATAAGATAAATAATTTTTATCTGGCATTCAACGATCTAATTATTACGCAGGCTGAGTTCTAAATAGTGATTAGAGAAATTAAATTAAAAATTAAAATTAATAATTACTTACGTAAACCATCCTAATAAGGCAAATCAACCTTTACAGTAATTAATTTCCAACGTTTCGGCCACATTTTGGCCCTCTTCAGGGATAAATTACGGTATAATTAACCCTTAACAAAAATTAATAAATGGATTAAGTATTGTTCAATAAGAAAAGAAACTAAAGAAAAAGAAAACTAAATGGTAATTGTAGGATCATTACGATATTGATCATCTGATAAATCAGTCGTACTTACTTATTTCGGATGGTTTGACTAAAATTCCCTATTGAGGGAACCTGAAGATATTTATTACATGTCTACTCCATGTGAGACTAATACGCACTGCGAGGATCGTTATGGCGTATGTGGAAACGCAACCGAGTCAGATCCTGATCGATATAGAGGGGGTACATATGACGATGATGGCGCGAAAATTCAAATCCCTATAGGCACAAGTCAGATCTCAAAAACCATGTCGCAGAGGTCCCGACATACAGCGCATCAGGGCGACTGCGACAGGGCGTCGGATATATGTGTGTGTTAAGTTTTGAAATGAGTGAGCGGTTTGTCATGTCAATATTGATTTTCAGTTTATCTATGTGAGGTGGAAATGTCCTAGACTTTTTACATGTCAACAGAAGTAACTTTTGGTTCGTCACTGAGGCTAATTTAACAGACAAATTCGAATAATCCTTTAATATACGCGAACAATACAATCCAAATTCATGTGAAATAAAATTGAAAAAGTTGCTATGCCGGGAATAATTTAATGCCATGGTGTGAAAGTACTAATTATTATAAATTTTACCGATCGTGTAATATATATAAGATAAATAATTTTTATCTGGCATTCAACGATCTAATTATTACGCAGGCTGAGTTCTAAATAGTGATTAGAGAAATTAAATTAAAAATTAAAATTAATAATTACTTACGTAAACCATCCTAATAAGGCAAATCAACCTTAACAGTAATTAATTTCCAACGTTTCGGCCACATTTTGGCCCTCTTCAGGGATAAATTACGGTATAATTAACCCTTAACAAAAATTAATAAATGGATTAAGTATTGTTCAATAAGAAAAGAAACTAAAGAAAAAGAAAACTAAATGGTAATTGTAGGATCATTACGATATTGATCATCTGATAAATCAGTCGTACTTACTTATTTCGGATGGTTTGACTAAAATTCCCTATTGAGGGAACCTGAAGATATTTATTACATGTCTACTCCATGTGAGACTAATACGCACTGCGAGGATCGTTATGGCGTATGTGGAAACGCAACCGAGTCAGATCCTGATCGATATAGAGGGGGTACATATGACGATGATGGCGCGAAAATTCAAATCCCTATAGGCACAAGTCAGATCTCAAAAACCATGTCGCAGAGGTTCCGACATACAGCGCATCAGGGCGACTGCGACAGGGCGTCGGATATATGTGTGTGTTAAGTTTTGAAATGAGTGAGCGGTTTGTCATGTCAATATTGATTTTCAGGTTATCTATGTGAGGTGGAAATGTCCTAGACTTTTTACATGTCAACAGAAGTAACTTTTGGTTCGTCACTGAGGCTAATTTAACAGACAAATTCGAATAATCCTTTAATATACGCGAACAATACAATCCAAATTCATGTGAAATAAAATTGAAAAAGTTGCTATGCCGGGAATAATTTAATGCCATGGTGTGAAAGTACTAATTATTATAAATTTTACCGAGCGTGTAATATACATAAGATAAATAATTTTTATTTGGCATTCAACGATCTAATTATTACGCAGGCTGAGTTCTAAATAGTGATTAGAGAAATTAAATTAAAAACTAAAATTAATAATTACTTACGTAAACCATCCTAATAAGGCAAATCAACCTTTACAGTAATTAATTTCCAACGTTTCGGCCACATTTTGGCCCTCTTCAGGGATAAATTACGGTATAATTAACCCTTAACAAAAATTAATAAATGGATTAAGTATTGTTCAATAAGAAAAGAAACTAAAGAAAAAGAAAACTAAATGGTAATTGTAGGATCATTACGATATTGATCATCTGATAAATCAGTCGTACTTACTTATTTCGGATGGTTTGACTAAAATTCCCTATTGAGGGAACCTGAAGATATTTATTACATGTCTACTCCATGTGAGACTAATACGCACTGCGAGGATCGTTATGGCGTATGTGGAAACGCAACCGAGTCAGATCCTGATCGATATAGAGGGGGTACATATGACGATGATGGCGCGAAAATTCAAATCCCTATAGGCACAAGTCAGATCTCAAAAACCATGTCGCAGAGGTCCCGACATACAGCGCATCAGGGCGACTGCGACAGGGCGTCGGATATATGTGTGTGTTAAGTTTTGAAATGAGTGAGCGGTTTGTCATGTCAATATTGATTTTCAGTTTATCTATGTGAGGTGGAAATGTCCTAGACTTTTTACATGTCAACAGAAGTAACTTTTGGTTCGTCACTGAGGCTAATTTAACAGACAAATTCGAATAATCCTTTAATATACGCGAACAATACAATCCAAATTCATGTGAAATAAAATTGAAAAAAGTTGCTGTGCCGGGAATAATTTAATGCCATGGTGTGAAAGTACTAATTATTATAAATTTTACCGATCGTGTAATATATATAAGATAAATAATTTTTATCTGGCATTCAACGATCTAATTATTACGCAGGCTGAGTTCTAAATAGTGATTAGAGAAATTAAATTAAAAATTAAAATTAATAATTACTTACGTAAACCATCCTAATAAGGCAAATCAACCTTTACAGTAATTAATTTCCAACGTTTCGGCCACATTTTGGCCCTCTTCAGGGATAAATTACGGTATAATTAACCCTTAACAAAAATTAATAAATGGATTAAGTATTGTTCAATAAGAAAAGAAACTAAAGAAAAAGAAAACTAAATGGTAATTGTAGGATCATTACGATATTGATCATCTGATAAATCAGTCGTACTTACTTATTTCGGATGGTTTGACTAAAATTCCCTATTGAGGGAACCTGAAGATATTTATTACATGTCTACTCCATGTGAGACTAATACGCACTGCGAGGATCGTTATGGCGTATGTGGAAACGCAACCGAGTCAGATCCTGATCGATATAGAGGGGGTACATATGACGATGATGGCGCGAAAATTCAAATCCCTATAGGCACAAGTCAGATCTCAAAAACCATGTCGCAGAGGTCCCGACATACAGCGCATCAGGGCGACTGCGACAGGGCGTCGGATATATGTGTGTGTTAAGTTTTGAAATGAGTGAGCGGTTTGTCATGTCAATATTGATTTTCAGTTTATCTATGTGAGGTGGAAATGTCCTAGACTTTTTACATGTCAACAGAAGTAACTTTTGGTTCGTCACTGAGGCTAATTTAACAGACAAATTCGAATAATCCTTTAATATACGCGAACAATACAATCCAAATTCATGTGAAATAAAATTGAAAAAGTTGCTATGCCGGGAATAATTTAATGCCATGGTGTGAAAGTACTAATTATTATAAATTTTACCGATCGTGTAATATATATAAGATAAATAATTTTTATCTGGCATTCAACGATCTAATTATTACGCAGGCTGAGTTCTAAATAGTGATTAGAGAAATTAAATTAAAAATTAAAATTAATAATTACTTACGTAAACCATCCTAATAAGGCAAATCAACCTTAACAGTAATTAATTTCCAACGTTTCGGCCACATTTTGGCCCTCTTCAGGGATAAATTACGGTATAATTAACCCTTAACAAAAATTAATAAATGGATTAAGTATTGTTCAATAAGAAAAGAAACTAAAGAAAAAGAAAACTAAATGGTAATTGTAGGATCATTACGATATTGATCATCTGATAAATCAGTCGTACTTACTTATTTCGGATGGTTTGACTAAAATTCCCTATTGAGGGAACCTGAAGATATTTATTACATGTCTACTCCATGTGAGACTAATACGCACTGCGAGGATCGTTATGGCGTATGTGGAAACGCAACCGAGTCAGATCCTGATCGATATAGAGGGGGTACATATGACGATGATGGCGCGAAAATTCAAATCCCTATAGGCACAAGTCAGATCTCAAAAACCATGTCGCAGAGGTTCCGACATACAGCGCATCAGGGCGACTGCGACAGGGCGTCGGATATATGTGTGTGTTAAGTTTTGAAATGAGTGAGCGGTTTGTCATGTCAATATTGATTTTCAGTTTATCTATGTGAGGTGGAAATGTCCTAGACTTTTTACATGTCAACAGAAGTAACTTTTGGTTCGTCACTGAGGCTAATTTAACAGACAAATTCGAATAATCCTTTAATATACGCGAACAATACAATCCAAATTCATGTGAAATAAAATTGAAAAAGTTGCTATGCCGGGAATAATTTAATGCCATGGTGTGAAAGTACTAATTATTATAAATTTTACCGATCGTGTAATATACATAAGATAAATAATTTTTATCTGGCATTCAACGATCTAATTATTACGCAGGCTGAGTTCTAAATTGTGATTAGAGAAATTAAATTAAAAATTAAAATTAATAATTACTTACGTAAACCATCCTAATAAGGCAAATCAACCTTTACAGTAATTAATTTCCAACGTTTCGGCCACATTTTGGCCCTCTTCAGGGATAAATTACGGTATAATTAACCCTTAACAAAAATTAATAAATGGATTAAGTATTGTTCAATAAGAAAAGAAAACTAAATGGTAATTGTAGGATCATTACGATATTGATCATCTGATAAATCAGTCGTACTTACTTATTTCGGATGGTTTGACTAAAATTCCCTATTGAGGGAACCTGAAGATATTTATTACATGTCTACTCCATGTGAGACTAATACGCACTGCGAGGATCGTTATGGCGTATGTGGAAACGCAACCGAGTCAGATCCTGATCGATATAGAGGGGGTACATATGACGATGATGGCGCGAAAATTCAAATCCCTATAGGCACAAGTCAGATCTCAAAAACCATGTCGCAGAGGTCCCGACATACAGCGCATCAGGGCGACTGCGACAGGGCGTCGGATATATGTGTGTGTTAAGTTTTGAAATGAGTGAGCGGTTTGTCATGTCAATATTGATTTTCAGTTTATCTATGTGAGGTGGAAATGTCCTAGACTTTTTACATGTCAACAGAAGTAACTTTTGGTTCGTCACTGAGGCTAATTTAACAGACAAATTCGAATAATCCTTTAATATACGCGAACAATACAATCCAAATTCATGTGAAATAAAATTGAAAAAGATGCTATGCCGGGAATAATTTAATGCCATGGTGTGAAAGTACTAATTATTATAAATTTTACCGATCGTGTAATATATATAAGATAAATAATTTTTATCTGGCATTCAACGATCTAATTATTACGCAGGCTGAGTTCTAAATAGTGATTAGAGAAATTAAATTAAAAATTAAAATTAATAATTACTTACGTAAACCATCCTAATAAGGCAAATCAACCTTTACAGTAATTAATTTCCAACGTTTCGGCCACATTTTGGCCCTCTTCAGGGATAAATTACGGTATAATTAACCCTTAACAAAAATTAATAAATGGATTAAGTATTGTTCAATAAGAAAAGAAACTAAAGAAAAAGAAAACTAAATGGTAATTGTAGGATCATTACGATATTGATCATCTGATAAATCAGTCGTACTTACTTATTTCGGATGGTTTGACTAAAATTCCCTATTGAGGGAACCTGAAGATATTTATTACATGTCTACTCCATGTGAGACTAATACGCACTGCGAGGATCGTTATGGCGTATGTGGAAACGCAACCGAGTCAGATCCTGATCGATATAGAGGGGGTACATATGACGATGATGGCGCGAAAATTCAAATCCCTATAGGCACAAGTCAGATCTCAAAAACCATGTCGCAGAGGTCCCGACATACAGCGCATCAGGGCGACTGCGACAGGGCGTCGGATATATGTGTGTGTTAAGTTTTGAAATGAGTGAGCGGTTTGTCATGTCAATATTGATTTTCAGTTTATCTATGTGAGGTGGAAATGTCCTAGACTTTTTACATGTCAACAGAAGTAACTTTTGGTTCGTCACTGAGGCTAATTTAACAGACAAATTCGAATAATCCTTTAATATACGCGAACAATACAATCCAAATTCATGTGAAATAAAATTGAAAAAGTTGCTATGCCGGGAATAATTTAATGCCATGGTGTGAAAGTACTAATTATTATAAATTTTACCGAGCGTGTAATATACATAAGATAAATAATTTTTATCTGGCATTCAACGATCTAATTATTACGCAGGCTGAGTTCTAAATAGTGATTAGAGAAATTAAATTAAAAATTAAAATTAATAATTACTTACGTAAACCATCCTAATAAGGCAAATCAACCTTTACAGTAATTAATTTCCAACGTTTCGGCCACATTTTGGCCCTCTTCAGGGATAAATTACGGTATAATTAACCCTTAACAAAAATTAATAAATGGATTAAGTATTGTTCAATAAGAAAAGAAACTAAAGAAAAAGAAAACTAAATGGTAATTGTAGGATCATTACGATATTGATCATCTGATAAATCAGTCGTACTTACTTATTTCGGATGGTTTGACTAAAATTCCCTATTGAGGGAACCTGAAGATATTTATTACATGTCTACTCCATGTGAGACTAATACGCACTGCGAGGATCGTTATGGCGTATGTGGAAACGCAACCGAGTCAGATCCTGATCGATATAGGGGGGGTACATATGACGATGATGGCGCGAAAATTCAAATCCCTATAGGCACAAGTCAGATCTCAAAAACCATGTCGCAGAGGTCCCGACATACAGCGCATCAGGGCGACTGCGACAGGGCGTCGGATATATGTGTGTGTTAAGTTTTGAAATGAGTGAGCGGTTTGTCATGTCAATATTGATTTTCAGTTTATCTATGTGAGGTGGAAATGTCCTAGACTTTTTACATGTCAACAGAAGTAACTTTTGGTTCGTCACTGAGGCTAATTTAACAGACAAATTCGAATAATCCTTTAATATACGCGAACAATACAATCCAAATTCATGTGAAATAAAATTGAAAAAGTTGCTATGCCGGGAATAATTTAATGCCATGGTGTGAAAGTACTAATTATTATAAATTTTACCGATCGTGTAATATACATAAGATAAATAATTTTTATCTGGCATTCAACGATCTAATTATTACGCAGGCTGAGTTCTAAATAGTGATTAGAGAAATTAAATTAAAAATTAAAATTAATAATTACTTACGTAAACCATCCTGATAAGGCAAATCAACCTTAACAGTAATTAATTTCCAACGTTTCGGCCACATTTTGGCCCTCTTCAGGGATAAATTACGGTATAATTAACCCTTAACAAAAATTAATAAATGGATTAAGTATTGTTCAATAAGAAAAGAAACTAAAGAAAAAGAAAACTAAATGGTAATTGTAGGATCATTACGATATTGATCATCTGATAAATCAGTCGTACTTACTTATTTCGGATGGTTTGACTAAAATTCCCTATTGAGGGAACCTGAAGATATTTATTACATGTCTACTCCATGTGAGACTAATACGCACTGCGAGGATCGTTATGGCGTATGTGGAAACGCAACCGAGTCAGATCCTGATCGATATAGAGGGGGTACATATGACGATGATGGCGCGAAAATTCAAATCCCTATAGGCACAAGTCAGATCTCAAAAACCATGTCGCAGAGGTTCCGACATACAGCGCATCAGGGCGACTGCGACAGGGCGTCGGATATATGTGTGTGTTAAGTTTTGAAATGAGTGAGCGGTTTGTCATGTCAATATTGATTTTCAGTTTATCTATGTGAGGTGGAAATGTCCTAGACTTTTTACATGTCAACAGAAGTAACTTTTGGTTCGTCACTGAGGCTAATTTAACAGACAAATTCGAATAATCCTTTAATATACGCGAACAATACAATCCAAATTCATGTGAAATAAAATTGAAAAAGTTGCTATGCCGGGAATAATTTAATGCCATGGTGTGAAAGTACTAATTATTATAAATTTTACCGAGCGTGTAATATACATAAGATAAATAATTTTTATCTGGCATTCAACGATCTAATTATTACGCAGGCTGAGTTCTAAATAGTGATTAGAGAAATTAAATTAAAAATTAAAATTAATAATTACTTACGTAAACCATCCTAATAAGGCAAATCAACCTTTACAGTAATTAATTTCCAACGTTTCGGCCACATTTTGGCCCTCTTCAGGGATAAATTACGGTATAATTAACCCTTAACAAAAATTAATAAATGGATTAAGTATTGTTCAATAAGAAAAGAAACTAAAGAAAAAGAAAACTAAATGGTAATTGTAGGATCATTACGATATTGATCATCTGATAAATCAGTCGTACTTACTTATTTCGGATGGTTTGACTAAAATTCCCTATTGAGGGAACCTGAAGATATTTATTACATGTCTACTCCATGTGAGACTAATACGCACTGCGAGGATCGTTATGGCGTATGTGGAAACGCAACCGAGTCAGATCCTGATCGATATAGAGGGGGTACATATGACGATGATGGCGCGAAAATTCAAATCCCTATAGGCACAAGTCAGATCTCAAAAACCATGTCGCAGAGGTCCCGACATACAGCGCATCAGGGCGACTGCGACAGGGCGTCGGATATATGTGTGTGTTAAGTTTTGAAATGAGTGAGCGGTTTGTCATGTCAATATTGATTTTCAGTTTATCTATGTGAGGTGGAAATGTCCTAGACTTTTTACATGTCAACAGAAGTAACTTTTGGTTCGTCACTGAGGCTAATTTAACAGACAAATTCGAATAATCCTTTAATATACGCGAACAATACAATCCAAATTCATGTGAAATAAAATTGAAAAAGATGCTATGCCGGGAATAATTTAATGCCATGGTGTGAAAGTACTAATTATTATAAATTTTACCGATCGTGTAATATATATAAGATAAATAATTTTTATCTGGCATTCAACGATCTAATTATTACGCAGGCTGAGTTCTAAATAGTGATTAGAGAAATTAAATTAAAAATTAAAATTAATAATTACTTACGTAAACCATCCTAATAAGGCAAATCAACCTTTACAGTAATTAATTTCCAACGTTTCGGCCACATTTTGGCCCTCTTCAGGGATAAATTACGGTATAATTAACCCTTAACAAAAATTAATAAATGGATTAAGTATTGTTCAATAAGAAAAGAAACTAAAGAAAAAGAAAACTAAATGGTAATTGTAGGATCATTACGATATTGATCATCTGATAAATCAGTCGTACTTACTTATTTCGGATGGTTTGACTAAAATTCCCTATTGAGGGAACCTGAAGATATTTATTACATGTCTACTCCATGTGAGACTAATACGCACTGCGAGGATCGTTATGGCGTATGTGGAAACGCAACCGAGTCAGATCCTGATCGATATAGAGGGGGTACATATGACGATGATGGCGCGAAAATTCAAATCCCTATAGGCACAAGTCAGATCTCAAAAACCATGTCGCAGAGGTTCCGACATACAGCGCATCAGGGCGACTGCGACAGGGCGTCGGATATATGTGTGTGTTAAGTTTTGAAATGAGTGAGCGGTTTGTCATGTCAATATTGATTTTCAGTTTATCTATGTGAGGTGGAAATGTCCTAGACTTTTTACATGTCAACAGAAGTAACTTTTGGTTCGTCACTGAGGCTAATTTAACAGACAAATTCGAATAATCCTTTAATATACGCGAACAATACAATCCAAATTCATGTGAAATAAAATTGAAAAAGTTGCTATGCCGGGAATAATTTAATGCCATGGTGTGAAAGTACTAATTATTATAAATTTTACCGAGCGTGTAATATACATAAGATAAATAATTTTTATCTGGCATTCAACGATCTAATTATTACGCAGGCTGAGTTCTAAATAGTGATTAGAGAAATTAAATTAAAAATTAAAATTAATAATTACTTACGTAAACCATCCTAATAAGGCAAATCAACCTTTACAGTAATTAATTTCCAACGTTTCGGCCACATTTTGGCCCTCTTCAGGGATAAATTACGGTATAATTAACCCTTAACAAAAATTAATAAATGGATTAAGTATTGTTCAATAAGAAAAGAAACTAAAGAAAAAGAAAACTAAATGGTAATTGTAGGATCATTACGATATTGATCATCTGATAAATCAGTCGTACTTACTTATTTCGGATGGTTTGACTAAAATTCCCTATTGAGGGAACCTGAAGATATTTATTACATGTCTACTCCATGTGAGACTAATACGCACTGCGAGGATCGTTATGGCGTATGTGGAAACGCAACCGAGTCAGATCCTGATCGATATAGAGGGGGTACATATGACGATGATGGCGCGAAAATTCAAATCCCTATAGGCACAAGTCAGATCTCAAAAACCATGTCGCAGAGGTCCCGACATACAGCGCATCAGGGCGACTGCGACAGGGCGTCGGATATATGTGTGTGTTAAGTTTTGAAATGAGTGAGCGGTTTGTCATGTCAATATTGATTTTCAGTTTATCTATGTGAGGTGGAAATGTCCTAGACTTTTTACATGTCAACAGAAGTAACTTTTGGTTCGTCACTGAGGCTAATTTAACAGACAAATTCGAATAATCCTTTAATATACGCGAACAATACAATCCAAATTCATGTGAAATAAAATTGAAAAAGTTGCTATGCCGGGAATAATTTAATGCCATGGTGTGAAAGTACTAATTATTATAAATTTTACCGATCGTGTAATATACATAAGATAAATAATTTTTATCTGGCATTCAACGATCTAATTATTACGCAGGCTGAGTTCTAAATAGTGATTAGAGAAATTAAATTAAAAATTAAAATTAATAATTACTTACGTAAACCATCCTGATAAGGCAAATCAACCTTAACAGTAATTAATTTCCAACGTTTCGGCCACATTTTGGCCCTCTTCAGGGATAAATTACGGTATAATTAACCCTTAACAAAAATTAATAAATGGATTAAGTATTGTTCAATAAGAAAAGAAACTAAAGAAAAAGAAAACTAAATGGTAATTGTAGGATCATTACGATATTGATCATCTGATAAATCAGTCGTACTTACTTATTTCGGATGGTTTGACTAAAATTCCCTATTGAGGGAACCTGAAGATATTTATTACATGTCTACTCCATGTGAGACTAATACGCACTGCGAGGATCGTTATGGCGTATGTGGAAACGCAACCGAGTCAGATCCTGATCGATATAGAGGGGGTACATATGACGATGATGGCGCGAAAATTCAAATCCCTATAGGCACAAGTCAGATCTCAAAAACCATGTCGCAGAGGTTCCGACATACAGCGCATCAGGGCGACTGCGACAGGGCGTCGGATATATGTGTGTGTTAAGTTTTGAAATGAGTGAGCGGTTTGTCATGTCAATATTGATTTTCAGTTTATCTATGTGAGGTGGAAATGTCCTAGACTTTTTACATGTCAACAGAAGTAACTTTTGGTTCGTCACTGAGGCTAATTTAACAGACAAATTCGAATAATCCTTTAATATACGCGAACAATACAATCCAAATTCATGTGAAATAAAATTGAAAAAGTTGCTATGCCGGGAATAATTTAATGCCATGGTGTGAAAGTACTAATTATTATAAATTTTACCGATCGTGTAATATATATAAGATAAATAATTTTTATCTGGCATTCAACGATCTAATTATTACGCAGGCTGAGTTCTAAATAGTGATTAGAGAAATTAAATTAAAAATTAAAATTAATAATTACTTACGTAAACCATCCTAATAAGGCAAATCAACCTTTACAGTAATTAATTTCCAACGTTTCGGCCACATTTTGGCCCTCTTCAGGGATAAATTACGGTATAATTAACCCTTAACAAAAATTAATAAATGGATTAAGTATTGTTCAATAAGAAAAGAAACTAAAGAAAAAGAAAACTAAATGGTAATTGTAGGATCATTACGATATTGATCATCTGATAAATCAGTCGTACTTACTTATTTCGGATGGTTTGACTAAAATTCCCTATTGAGGGAACCTGAAGATATTTATTACATGTCTACTCCATGTGAGACTAATACGCACTGCGAGGATCGTTATGGCGTATGTGGAAACGCAATGGAGTCAGATCCTGATCGATATAGGGGGGGTACATATGACGATGATGGCGCGAAAATTCAAATCCCTATAGGCACAAGTCAGATCTCAAAAACCATGTCGCAGAGGTCCCGACATACAGCGCATCAGGGCGACTGCGACAGGGCGTCGGATATATGTGTGTGTTAAGTTTTGAAATGAGTGAGCGGTTTGTCATGTCAATATTGATTTTCAGTTTATCTATGTGAGGTGGAAATGTCCTAGACTTTTTACATGTCAACAGAAGTAACTTTTGGTTCGTCACTGAGGCTAATTTAACAGACAAATTCGAATAATCCTTTAATATACGCGAACAATACAATCCAAATTCATGTGAAATAAAATTGAAAAAGTTGCTATGCCGGGAATAATTTAATGCCATGGTGTGAAAGTACTAATTATTATAAATTTTACCGATCGTGTAATATACATAAGATAAATAATTTTTATCTGGCATTCAACGATCTAATTATTACGCAGGCTGAGTTCTAAATAGTGATTAGAGAAATTAAATTAAAAATTAAAATTAATAATTACTTACGTAAACCATCCTGATAAGGCAAATCAACCTTAACAGTAATTAATTTCCAACGTTTCGGCCACATTTTGGCCCTCTTCAGGGATAAATTACGGTATAATTAACCCTTAACAAAAATTAATAAATGGATTAAGTATTGTTCAATAAGAAAAGAAACTAAAGAAAAAGAAAACTAAATGGTAATTGTAGGATCATTACGATATTGATCATCTGATAAATCAGTCGTACTTACTTATTTCGGATGGTTTGACTAAAATTCCCTATTGAGGGAACCTGAAGATATTTATTACATGTCTACTCCATGTGAGACTAATACGCACTGCGAGGATCGTTATGGCGTATGTGGAAACGCAACCGAGTCAGATCCTGATCGATATAGGGGGGGTACATATGACGATGATGGCGCGAAAATTCAAATCCCTATAGGCACAAGTCAGATCTCAAAAACCATGTCGCAGAGGTCCCGACATACAGCGCATCAGGGCGACTGCGACAGGGCGTCGGATATATGTGTGTGTTAAGTTTTGAAATGAGTGAGCGGTTTGTCATGTCAATATTGATTTTCAGTTTATCTATGTGAGGTGGAAATGTCCTAGACTTTTTACATGTCAACAGAAGTAACTTTTGGTTCGTCACTGAGGCTAATTTAACAGACAAATTCGAATAATCCTTTAATATACGCGAACAATACAATCCAAATTCATGTGAAATAAAATTGAAAAAGTTGCTATGCCGGGAATAATTTAATGCCATGGTGTGAAAGTACTAATTATTATAAATTTTACCGATCGTGTAATATATATAAGATAAATAATTTTTATCTGGCATTCAACGATCTAATTATTACGCAGGCTGAGTTCTAAATAGTGATTAGAGAAATTAAATTAAAAATTAAAATTAATAATTACTTACGTAAACCATCCTAATAAGGCAAATCAACCTTAACAGTAATTAATTTCCAACGTTTCGGCCACATTTTGGCCCTCTTCAGGGATAAATTACGGTATAATTAACCCTTAACAAAAATTAATAAATGGATTAAGTATTGTTCAATAAGAAAAGAAACTAAAGAAAAAGAAAACTAAATGGTAATTGTAGGATCATTACGATATTGATCATCTGATAAATCAGTCGTACTTACTTATTTCGGATGGTTTGACTAAAATTCCCTATTGAGGGAACCTGAAGATATTTATTACATGTCTACTCCATGTGAGACTAATACGCACTGCGAGGATCGTTATGGCGTATGTGGAAACGCAACCGAGTCAGATCCTGATCGATATAGAGGGGGTACATATGACGATGATGGCGCGAAAATTCAAATCCCTATAGGCACAAGTCAGATCTCAAAAACCATGTCGCAGAGGTCCCGACATACAGCGCATCAGGGCGACTGCGACAGGGCGTCGGATATATGTGTGTGTTAAGTTTTGAAATGAGTGAGCGGTTTGTCATGTCAATATTGATTTTCAGTTTATCTATGTGAGGTGGAAATGTCCTAGACTTTTTACATGTCAACAGAAGTAACTTTTGGTTCGTCACTGAGGCTAATTTAACAGACAAATTCGAATAATCCTTTAATATACGCGAACAATACAATCCAAATTCATGTGAAATAAAATTGAAAAAGATGCTATGCCGGGAATAATTTAATGCCATGGTGTGAAAGTACTAATTATTATAAATTTTACCGATCGTGTAATATATATAAGATAAATAATTTTTATCTGGCATTCAACGATCTAATTATTACGCAGGCTGAGTTCTAAATAGTGATTAGAGAAATTAAATTAAAAATTAAAATTAATAATTACTTACGTAAACCATCCTAATAAGGCAAATCAACCTTTACAGTAATTAATTTCCAACGTTTCGGCCACATTTTGGCCCTCTTCAGGGATAAATTACGGTATAATTAACCCTTAACAAAAATTAATAAATGGATTAAGTATTGTTCAATAAGAAAAGAAACTAAAGAAAAAGAAAACTAAATGGTAATTGTAGGATCATTACGATATTGATCATCTGATAAATCAGTCGTACTTACTTATTTCGGATGGTTTGACTAAAATTCCCTATTGAGGGAACCTGAAGATATTTATTACATGTCTACTCCATGTGAGACTAATACGCACTGCGAGGATCGTTATGGCGTATGTGGAAACGCAACCGAGTCAGATCCTGATCGATATAGAGGGGGTACATATGACGATGATGGCGCGAAAATTCAAATCCCTATAGGCACAAGTCAGATCTCAAAAACCATGTCGCAGAGGTCCCGACATACAGCGCATCAGGGCGACTGCGACAGGGCGTCGGATATATGTGTGTGTTAAGTTTTGAAATGAGTGAGCGGTTTGTCATGTCAATATTGATTTTCAGTTTATCTATGTGAGGTGGAAATGTCCTAGACTTTTTACATGTCAACAGAAGTAACTTTTGGTTCGTCACTGAGGCTAATTTAACAGACAAATTCGAATAATCCTTTAATATACGCGAACAATACAATCCAAATTCATGTGAAATAAAATTGAAAAAGTTGCTATGCCGGGAATAATTTAATGCCATGGTGTGAAAGTACTAATTATTATAAATTTTACCGAGCGTGTAATATACATAAGATAAATAATTTTTATCTGGCATTCAACGATCTAATTATTACGCAGGCTGAGTTCTAAATAGTGATTAGAGAAATTAAATTAAAAATTAAAATTAATAATTACTTACGTAAACCATCCTAATAAGGCAAATCAACCTTTACAGTAATTAATTTCCAACGTTTCGGCCACATTTTGGCCCTCTTCAGGGATAAATTACGGTATAATTAACCCTTAACAAAAATTAATAAATGGATTAAGTATTGTTCAATAAGAAAAGAAACTAAAGAAAAAGAAAACTAAATGGTAATTGTAGGATCATTACGATATTGATCATCTGATAAATCAGTCGTACTTACTTATTTCGGATGGTTTGACTAAAATTCCCTATTGAGGGAACCTGAAGATATTTATTACATGTCTACTCCATGTGAGACTAATACGCACTGCGAGGATCGTTATGGCGTATGTGGAAACGCAACCGAGTCAGATCCTGATCGATATAGGGGGGGTACATATGACGATGATGGCGCGAAAATTCAAATCCCTATAGGCACAAGTCAGATCTCAAAAACCATGTCGCAGAGGTCCCGACATACAGCGCATCAGGGCGACTGCGACAGGGCGTCGGATATATGTGTGTGTTAAGTTTTGAAATGAGTGAGCGGTTTGTCATGTCAATATTGATTTTCAGTTTATCTATGTGAGGTGGAAATGTCCTAGACTTTTTACATGTCAACAGAAGTAACTTTTGGTTCGTCACTGAGGCTAATTTAACAGACAAATTCGAATAATCCTTTAATATACGCGAACAATACAATCCAAATTCATGTGAAATAAAATTGAAAAAGTTGCTATGCCGGGAATAATTTAATGCCATGGTGTGAAAGTACTAATTATTATAAATTTTACCGATCGTGTAATATACATAAGATAAATAATTTTTATCTGGCATTCAACGATCTAATTATTACGCAGGCTGAGTTCTAAATAGTGATTAGAGAAATTAAATTAAAAATTAAAATTAATAATTACTTACGTAAACCATCCTGATAAGGCAAATCAACCTTAACAGTAATTAATTTCCAACGTTTCGGCCACATTTTGGCCCTCTTCAGGGATAAATTACGGTATAATTAACCCTTAACAAAAATTAATAAATGGATTAAGTATTGTTCAATAAGAAAAGAAACTAAAGAAAAAGAAAACTAAATGGTAATTGTAGGATCATTACGATATTGATCATCTGATAAATCAGTCGTACTTACTTATTTCGGATGGTTTGACTAAAATTCCCTATTGAGGGAACCTGAAGATATTTATTACATGTCTACTCCATGTGAGACTAATACGCACTGCGAGGATCGTTATGGCGTATGTGGAAACGCAACCGAGTCAGATCCTGATCGATATAGAGGGGGTACATATGACGATGATGGCGCGAAAATTCAAATCCCTATAGGCACAAGTCAGATCTCAAAAACCATGTCGCAGAGGTCCCGACATACAGCGCATCAGGGCGACTGCGACAGGGCGTCGGATATATGTGTGTGTTAAGTTTTGAAATGAGTGAGCGGTTTGTCATGTCAATATTGATTTTCAGTTTATCTATGTGAGGTGGAAATGTCCTAGACTTTTTACATGTCAACAGAAGTAACTTTTGGTTCGTCACTGAGGCTAATTTAACAGACAAATTCGAATAATCCTTTAATATACGCGAACAATACAATCCAAATTCATGTGAAATAAAATTGAAAAAGTTGCTATGCCGGGAATAATTTAATGCCATGGTGTGAAAGTACTAATTATTATAAATTTTACCGAGCGTGTAATATACATAAGATAAATAATTTTTATCTGGCATTCAACGATCTAATTATTACGCAGGCTGAGTTCTAAATAGTGATTAGAGAAATTAAATTAAAAATTAAAATTAATAATTACTTACGTAAACCATCCTAATAAGGCAAATCAACCTTTACAGTAATTAATTTCCAACGTTTCGGCCACATTTTGGCCCTCTTCAGGGATAAATTACGGTATAATTAACCCTTAACAAAAATTAATAAATGGATTAAGTATTGTTCAATAAGAAAAGAAACTAAAGAAAAAGAAAACTAAATGGTAATTGTAGGATCATTACGATATTGATCATCTGATAAATCAGTCGTACTTACTTATTTCGGATGGTTTGACTAAAATTCCCTATTGAGGGAACCTGAAGATATTTATTACATGTCTACTCCATGTGAGACTAATACGCACTGCGAGGATCGTTATGGCGTATGTGGAAACGCAACCGAGTCAGATCCTGATCGATATAGAGGGGGTACATATGACGATGATGGCGCGAAAATTCAAATCCCTATAGGCACAAGTCAGATCTCAAAAACCATGTCGCAGAGGTCCCGACATACAGCGCATCAGGGCGACTGCGACAGGGCGTCGGATATATGTGTGTGTTAAGTTTTGAAATGAGTGAGCGGTTTGTCATGTCAATATTGATTTTCAGTTTATCTATGTGAGGTGGAAATGTCCTAGACTTTTTACATGTCAACAGAAGTAACTTTTGGTTCGTCACTGAGGCTAATTTAACAGACAAATTCGAATAATCCTTTAATATACGCGAACAATACAATCCAAATTCATGTGAAATAAAATTGAAAAAGATGCTATGCCGGGAATAATTTAATGCCATGGTGTGAAAGTACTAATTATTATAAATTTTACCGATCGTGTAATATATATAAGATAAATAATTTTTATCTGGCATTCAACGATCTAATTATTACGCAGGCTGAGTTCTAAATAGTGATTAGAGAAATTAAATTAAAAATTAAAATTAATAATTACTTACGTAAACCATCCTAATAAGGCAAATCAACCTTTACAGTAATTAATTTCCAACGTTTCGGCCACATTTTGGCCCTCTTCAGGGATAAATTACGGTATAATTAACCCTTAACAAAAATTAATAAATGGATTAAGTATTGTTCAATAAGAAAAGAAACTAAAGAAAAAGAAAACTAAATGGTAATTGTAGGATCATTACGATATTGATCATCTGATAAATCAGTCGTACTTACTTATTTCGGATGGTTTGACTAAAATTCCCTATTGAGGGAACCTGAAGATATTTATTACATGTCTACTCCATGTGAGACTAATACGCACTGCGAGGATCGTTATGGCGTATGTGGAAACGCAACCGAGTCAGATCCTGATCGATATAGAGGGGGTACATATGACGATGATGGCGCGAAAATTCAAATCCCTATAGGCACAAGTCAGATCTCAAAAACCATGTCGCAGAGGTTCCGACATACAGCGCATCAGGGCGACTGCGACAGGGCGTCGGATATATGTGTGTGTTAAGTTTTGAAATGAGTGAGCGGTTTGTCATGTCAATATTGATTTTCAGTTTATCTATGTGAGGTGGAAATGTCCTAGACTTTTTACATGTCAACAGAAGTAACTTTTGGTTCGTCACTGAGGCTAATTTAACAGACAAATTCGAATAATCCTTTAATATACGCGAACAATACAATCCAAATTCATGTGAAATAAAATTGAAAAAGTTGCTATGCCGGGAATAATTTAATGCCATGGTGTGAAAGTACTAATTATTATAAATTTTACCGAGCGTGTAATATACATAAGATAAATAATTTTTATCTGGCATTCAACGATCTAATTATTACGCAGGCTGAGTTCTAAATAGTGATTAGAGAAATTAAATTAAAAATTAAAATTAATAATTACTTACGTAAACCATCCTAATAAGGCAAATCAACCTTTACAGTAATTAATTTCCAACGTTTCGGCCACATTTTGGCCCTCTTCAGGGATAAATTACGGTATAATTAACCCTTAACAAAAATTAATAAATGGATTAAGTATTGTTCAATAAGAAAAGAAACTAAAGAAAAAGAAAACTAAATGGTAATTGTAGGATCATTACGATATTGATCATCTGATAAATCAGTCGTACTTACTTATTTCGGATGGTTTGACTAAAATTCCCTATTGAGGGAACCTGAAGATATTTATTACATGTCTACTCCATGTGAGACTAATACGCACTGCGAGGATCGTTATGGCGTATGTGGAAACGCAACCGAGTCAGATCCTGATCGATATAGAGGGGGTACATATGACGATGATGGCGCGAAAATTCAAATCCCTATAGGCACAAGTCAGATCTCAAAAACCATGTCGCAGAGGTCCCGACATACAGCGCATCAGGGCGACTGCGACAGGGCGTCGGATATATGTGTGTGTTAAGTTTTGAAATGAGTGAGCGGTTTGTCATGTCAATATTGATTTTCAGTTTATCTATGTGAGGTGGAAATGTCCTAGACTTTTTACATGTCAACAGAAGTAACTTTTGGTTCGTCACTGAGGCTAATTTAACAGACAAATTCGAATAATCCTTTAATATACGCGAACAATACAATCCAAATTCATGTGAAATAAAATTGAAAAAGTTGCTATGCCGGGAATAATTTAATGCCATGGTGTGAAAGTACTAATTATTATAAATTTTACCGATCGTGTAATATACATAAGATAAATAATTTTTATCTGGCATTCAACGATCTAATTATTACGCAGGCTGAGTTCTAAATAGTGATTAGAGAAATTAAATTAAAAATTAAAATTAATAATTACTTACGTAAACCATCCTGATAAGGCAAATCAACCTTAACAGTAATTAATTTCCAACGTTTCGGCCACATTTTGGCCCTCTTCAGGGATAAATTACGGTATAATTAACCCTTAACAAAAATTAATAAATGGATTAAGTATTGTTCAATAAGAAAAGAAACTAAAGAAAAAGAAAACTAAATGGTAATTGTAGGATCATTACGATATTGATCATCTGATAAATCAGTCGTACTTACTTATTTCGGATGGTTTGACTAAAATTCCCTATTGAGGGAACCTGAAGATATTTATTACATGTCTACTCCATGTGAGACTAATACGCACTGCGAGGATCGTTATGGCGTATGTGGAAACGCAACCGAGTCAGATCCTGATCGATATAGGGGGGGTACATATGACGATGATGGCGCGAAAATTCAAATCCCTATAGGCACAAGTCAGATCTCAAAAACCATGTCGCAGAGGTCCCGACATACAGCGCATCAGGGCGACTGCGACAGGGCGTCGGATATATGTGTGTGTTAAGTTTTGAAATGAGTGAGCGGTTTGTCATGTCAATATTGATTTTCAGTTTATCTATGTGAGGTGGAAATGTCCTAGACTTTTTACATGTCAACAGAAGTAACTTTTGGTTCGTCACTGAGGCTAATTTAACAGACAAATTCGAATAATCCTTTAATATACGCGAACAATACAATCCAAATTCATGTGAAATAAAATTGAAAAAGTTGCTATGCCGGGAATAATTTAATGCCATGGTGTGAAAGTACTAATTATTATAAATTTTACCGATCGTGTAATATACATAAGATAAATAATTTTTATCTGGCATTCAACGATCTAATTATTACGCAGGCTGAGTTCTAAATAGTGATTAGAGAAATTAAATTAAAAATTAAAATTAATAATTACTTACGTAAACCATCCTGATAAGGCAAATCAACCTTAACAGTAATTAATTTCCAACGTTTCGGCCACATTTTGGCCCTCTTCAGGGATAAATTACGGTATAATTAACCCTTAACAAAAATTAATAAATGGATTAAGTATTGTTCAATAAGAAAAGAAACTAAAGAAAAAGAAAACTAAATGGTAATTGTAGGATCATTACGATATTGATCATCTGATAAATCAGTCGTACTTACTTATTTCGGATGGTTTGACTAAAATTCCCTATTGAGGGAACCTGAAGATATTTATTACATGTCTACTCCATGTGAGACTAATACCGCACTGCGAGGATCGTTATGGCGTATGTGGAAACGCAACCGAGTCAGATCCTGATCGATATAGAGGGGGTACATATGACGATGATGGCGCGAAAATTCAAATCCCTATAGGCACAAGTCAGATCTCAAAAACCATGTCGCAGAGGTTCCGACATACAGCGCATCAGGGCGACTGCGACAGGGCGTCGGATATATGTGTGTGTTAAGTTTTGAAATGAGTGAGCGGTTTGTCATGTCAATATTGATTTTCAGTTTATCTATGTGAGGTGGAAATGTCCTAGACTTTTTACATGTCAACAGAAGTAACTTTTGGTTCGTCACTGAGGCTAATTTAACAGACAAATTCGAATAATCCTTTAATATACGCGAACAATACAATCCAAATTCATGTGAAATAAAATTGAAAAAGTTGCTATGCCGGGAATAATTTAATGCCATGGTGTGAAAGTACTAATTATTATAAATTTTACCGATCGTGTAATATATATAAGATAAATAATTTTTATCTGGCATTCAACGATCTAATTATTACGCAGGCTGAGTTCTAAATAGTGATTAGAGAAATTAAATTAAAAATTAAAATTAATAATTACTTACGTAAACCATCCTAATAAGGCAAATCAACCTTTACAGTAATTAATTTCCAACGTTTCGGCCACATTTTGGCCCTCTTCAGGGATAAATTACGGTATAATTAACCCTTAACAAAAATTAATAAATGGATTAAGTATTGTTCAATAAGAAAAGAAACTAAAGAAAAAGAAAACTAAATGGTAATTGTAGGATCATTACGATATTGATCATCTGATAAATCAGTCGTACTTACTTATTTCGGATGGTTTGACTAAAATTCCCTATTGAGGGAACCTGAAGATATTTATTACATGTCTACTCCATGTGAGACTAATACGCACTGCGAGGATCGTTATGGCGTATGTGGAAACGCAATGGAGTCAGATCCTGATCGATATAGGGGGGGTACATATGACGATGATGGCGCGAAAATTCAAATCCCTATAGGCACAAGTCAGATCTCAAAAACCATGTCGCAGAGGTCCCGACATACAGCGCATCAGGGCGACTGCGACAGGGCGTCGGATATATGTGTGTGTTAAGTTTTGAAATGAGTGAGCGGTTTGTCATGTCAATATTGATTTTCAGTTTATCTATGTGAGGTGGAAATGTCCTAGACTTTTTACATGTCAACAGAAGTAACTTTTGGTTCGTCACTGAGGCTAATTTAACAGACAAATTCGAATAATCCTTTAATATACGCGAACAATACAATCCAAATTCATGTGAAATAAAATTGAAAAAGTTGCTATGCCGGGAATAATTTAATGCCATGGTGTGAAAGTACTAATTATTATAAATTTTACCGATCGTGTAATATACATAAGATAAATAATTTTTATCTGGCATTCAACGATCTAATTATTACGCAGGCTGAGTTCTAAATAGTGATTAGAGAAATTAAATTAAAAATTAAAATTAATAATTACTTACGTAAACCATCCTGATAAGGCAAATCAACCTTAACAGTAATTAATTTCCAACGTTTCGGCCACATTTTGGCCCTCTTCAGGGATAAATTACGGTATAATTAACCCTTAACAAAAATTAATAAATGGATTAAGTATTGTTCAATAAGAAAAGAAACTAAAGAAAAAGAAAACTAAATGGTAATTGTAGGATCATTACGATATTGATCATCTGATAAATCAGTCGTACTTACTTATTTCGGATGGTTTGACTAAAATTCCCTATTGAGGGAACCTGAAGATATTTATTACATGTCTACTCCATGTGAGACTAATACGCACTGCGAGGATCGTTATGGCGTATGTGGAAACGCAACCGAGTCAGATCCTGATCGATATAGGGGGGGTACATATGACGATGATGGCGCGAAAATTCAAATCCCTATAGGCACAAGTCAGATCTCAAAAACCATGTCGCAGAGGTCCCGACATACAGCGCATCAGGGCGACTGCGACAGGGCGTCGGATATATGTGTGTGTTAAGTTTTGAAATGAGTGAGCGGTTTGTCATGTCAATATTGATTTTCAGTTTATCTATGTGAGGTGGAAATGTCCTAGACTTTTTACATGTCAACAGAAGTAACTTTTGGTTCGTCACTGAGGCTAATTTAACAGACAAATTCGAATAATCCTTTAATATACGCGAACAATACAATCCAAATTCATGTGAAATAAAATTGAAAAAGTTGCTATGCCGGGAATAATTTAATGCCATGGTGTGAAAGTACTAATTATTATAAATTTTACCGATCGTGTAATATACATAAGATAAATAATTTTTATCTGGCATTCAACGATCTAATTATTACGCAGGCTGAGTTCTAAATAGTGATTAGAGAAATTAAATTAAAAATTAAAATTAATAATTACTTACGTAAACCATCCTGATAAGGCAAATCAACCTTAACAGTAATTAATTTCCAACGTTTCGGCCACATTTTGGCCCTCTTCAGGGATAAATTACGGTATAATTAACCCTTAACAAAAATTAATAAATGGATTAAGTATTGTTCAATAAGAAAAGAAACTAAAGAAAAAGAAAACTAAATGGTAATTGTAGGATCATTACGATATTGATCATCTGATAAATCAGTCGTACTTACTTATTTCGGATGGTTTGACTAAAATTCCCTATTGAGGGAACCTGAAGATATTTATTACATGTCTACTCCATGTGAGACTAATACGCACTGCGAGGATCGTTATGGCGTATGTGGAAACGCAACCGAGTCAGATCCTGATCGATATAGAGGGGGTACATATGACGATGATGGCGCGAAAATTCAAATCCCTATAGGCACAAGTCAGATCTCAAAAACCATGTCGCAGAGGTTCCGACATACAGCGCATCAGGGCGACTGCGACAGGGCGTCGGATATATGTGTGTGTTAAGTTTTGAAATGAGTGAGCGGTTTGTCATGTCAATATTGATTTTCAGTTTATCTATGTGAGGTGGAAATGTCCTAGACTTTTTACATGTCAACAGAAGTAACTTTTGGTTCGTCACTGAGGCTAATTTAACAGACAAATTCGAATAATCCTTTAATATACGCGAACAATACAATCCAAATTCATGTGAAATAAAATTGAAAAAGTTGCTATGCCGGGAATAATTTAATGCCATGGTGTGAAAGTACTAATTATTATAAATTTTACCGAGCGTGTAATATACATAAGATAAATAATTTTTATTTGGCATTCAACGATCTAATTATTACGCAGGCTGAGTTCTAAATAGTGATTAGAGAAATTAAATTAAAAACTAAAATTAATAATTACTTACGTAAACCATCCTAATAAGGCAAATCAACCTTTACAGTAATTAATTTCCAACGTTTCGGCCACATTTTGGCCCTCTTCAGGGATAAATTACGGTATAATTAACCCTTAACAAAAATTAATAAATGGATTAAGTATTGTTCAATAAGAAAAGAAACTAAAGAAAAAGAAAACTAAATGGTAATTGTAGGATCATTACGATATTGATCATCTGATAAATCAGTCGTACTTACTTATTTCGGATGGTTTGACTAAAATTCCCTATTGAGGGAACCTGAAGATATTTATTACATGTCTACTCCATGTGAGACTAATACGCACTGCGAGGATCGTTATGGCGTATGTGGAAACGCAACCGAGTCAGATCCTGATCGATATAGAGGGGGTACATATGACGATGATGGCGCGAAAATTCAAATCCCTATAGGCACAAGTCAGATCTCAAAAACCATGTCGCAGAGGTTCCGACATACAGCGCATCAGGGCGACTGCGACAGGGCGTCGGATATATGTGTGTGTTAAGTTTTGAAATGAGTGAGCGGTTTGTCATGTCAATATTGATTTTCAGTTTATCTATGTGAGGTGGAAATGTCCTAGACTTTTTACATGTCAACAGAAGTAACTTTTGGTTCGTCACTGAGGCTAATTTAACAGACAAATTCGAATAATCCTTTAATATACGCGAACAATACAATCCAAATTCATGTGAAATAAAATTGAAAAAGTTGCTATGCCGGGAATAATTTAATGCCATGGTGTGAAAGTACTAATTATTATAAATTTTACCGAGCGTGTAATATACATAAGATAAATAATTTTTATCTGGCATTCAACGATCTAATTATTACGCAGGCTGAGTTCTAAATAGTGATTAGAGAAATTAAATTAAAAATTAAAATTAATAATTACTTACGTAAACCATCCTAATAAGGCAAATCAACCTTTACAGTAATTAATTTCCAACGTTTCGGCCACATTTTGGCCCTCTTCAGGGATAAATTACGGTATAATTAACCCTTAACAAAAATTAATAAATGGATTAAGTATTGTTCAATAAGAAAAGAAACTAAAGAAAAAGAAAACTAAATGGTAATTGTAGGATCATTACGATATTGATCATCTGATAAATCAGTCGTACTTACTTATTTCGGATGGTTTGACTAAAATTCCCTATTGAGGGAACCTGAAGATATTTATTACATGTCTACTCCATGTGAGACTAATACGCACTGCGAGGATCGTTATGGCGTATGTGGAAACGCAACCGAGTCAGATCCTGATCGATATAGAGGGGGTACATATGACGATGATGGCGCGAAAATTCAAATCCCTATAGGCACAAGTCAGATCTCAAAAACCATGTCGCAGAGGTCCCGACATACAGCGCATCAGGGCGACTGCGACAGGGCGTCGGATATATGTGTGTGTTAAGTTTTGAAATGAGTGAGCGGTTTGTCATGTCAATATTGATTTTCAGTTTATCTATGTGAGGTGGAAATGTCCTAGACTTTTTACATGTCAACAGAAGTAACTTTTGGTTCGTCACTGAGGCTAATTTAACAGACAAATTCGAATAATCCTTTAATATACGCGAACAATACAATCCAAATTCATGTGAAATAAAATTGAAAAAAGTTGCTGTGCCGGGAATAATTTAATGCCATGGTGTGAAAGTACTAATTATTATAAATTTTACCGATCGTGTAATATATATAAGATAAATAATTTTTATCTGGCATTCAACGATCTAATTATTACGCAGGCTGAGTTCTAAATAGTGATTAGAGAAATTAAATTAAAAATTAAAATTAATAATTACTTACGTAAACCATCCTAATAAGGCAAATCAACCTTTACAGTAATTAATTTTCAACGTTTCGGCCACATTTTGGCCCTCTTCAGGGATAAATTACGGTATAATTAACCCTTAACAAAAATTAATAAATGGATTAAGTATTGTTCAATATGAAAAGAAACTAAAGAAAAAGAAAACTAAATGGTAATTGTAGGATCATTACGATATTGATCATCTGATAAATCAGTCGTACTTACTTATTTCGGATGGTTTGACTAAAATTCCCTATTGAGGGAACCTGAAGATATTTATTACATGTCTACTCCATGTGAGACTAATACGCACTGCGAGGATCGTTATGGCGTATGTGGAAACGCAACCGAGTCAGATCCTGATCGATATAGAGGGGGTACATATGACGATGATGGCGCGAAAATTCAAATCCCTATAGGCACAAGTCAGATCTCAAAAACCATGTCGCAGAGGTCCCGACATACAGCGCATCAGGGCGACTGCGACAGGGCGTCGGATATATGTGTGTGTTAAGTTTTGAAATGAGTGAGCGGTTTGTCATGTCAATATTGATTTTCAGTTTATCTATGTGAGGTGGAAATGTCCTAGACTTTTTACATGTCAACAGAAGTAACTTTTGGTTCGTCACTGAGGCTAATTTAACAGACAAATTCGAATAATCCTTTAATATACGCGAACAATACAATCCAAATTCATGTGAAATAAAATTGAAAAAAGTTGCTGTGCCGGGAATAATTTAATGCCATGGTGTGAAAGTACTAATTATTATAAATTTTACCGATCGTGTAATATATATAAGATAAATAATTTTTATCTGGCATTCAACGATCTAATTATTACGCAGGCTGAGTTCTAAATAGTGATTAGAGAAATTAAATTAAAAATTAAAATTAATAATTACTTACGTAAACCATCCTAATAAGGCAAATCAACCTTTACAGTAATTAATTTCCAACGTTTCGGCCACATTTTGGCCCTCTTCAGGGATAAATTACGGTATAATTAACCCTTAACAAAAATTAATAAATGGATTAAGTATTGTTCAATAAGAAAAGAAACTAAAGAAAAAGAAAACTAAATGGTAATTGTAGGATCATTACGATATTGATCATCTGATAAATCAGTCGTACTTACTTATTTCGGATGGTTTGACTAAAATTCCCTATTGAGGGAACCTGAAGATATTTATTACATGTCTACTCCATGTGAGACTAATACGCACTGCGAGGATCGTTATGGCATATGTGGAAACGCAACCGAGTCAGATCCTGATCGATATAGAGGGGGTACATATGACGATGATGGCGCGAAAATTCAAATCCCTATAGGCACAAGTCAGATCTCAAAAACCATGTCGCAGAGGTCCCGACATACAGCGCATCAGGGCGACTGCGACAGGGCGTCGGATATATGTGTGTGTTAAGTTTTGAAATGAGTGAGCGGTTTGTCATGTCAATATTGATTTTCAGTTTATCTATGTGAGGTGGAAATGTCCTAGACTTTTTACATGTCAACAGAAGTAACTTTTGGTTCGTCACTGAGGCTAATTTAACAGACAAATTCGAATAATCCTTTAATATACGCGAACAATACAATCCAAATTCATGTGAAATAAAATTGAAAAAGTTGCTATGCCGGGAATAATTTAATGCCATGGTGTGAAAGTACTAATTATTATAAATTTTACCGATCGTGTAATATACATAAGATAAATAATTTTTATCTGGCATTCAACGATCTAATTATTACGCAGGCTGAGTTCTAAATAGTGATTAGAGAAATTAAATTAAAAATTAAAATTAATAATTACTTACGTAAACCATCCTGATAAGGCAAATCAACCTTAACAGTAATTAATTTCCAACGTTTCGGCCACATTTTGGCCCTCTTCAGGGATAAATTACGGTATAATTAACCCTTAACAAAAATTAATAAATGGATTAAGTATTGTTCAATAAGAAAAGAAACTAAAGAAAAAGAAAACTAAATGGTAATTGTAGGATCATTACGATATTGATCATCTGATAAATCAGTCGTACTTACTTATTTCGGATGGTTTGACTAAAATTCCCTATTGAGGGAACCTGAAGATATTTATTACATGTCTACTCCATGTGAGACTAATACGCACTGCGAGGATCGTTATGGCGTATGTGGAAACGCAACCGAGTCAGATCCTGATCGATATAGAGGGGGTACATATGACGATGATGGCGCGAAAATTCAAATCCCTATAGGCACAAGTCAGATCTCAAAAACCATGTCGCAGAGGTCCCGACATACAGCGCATCAGGGCGACTGCGACAGGGCGTCGGATATATGTGTGTGTTAAGTTTTGAAATGAGTGAGCGGTTTGTCATGTCAATATTGATTTTCAGTTTATCTATGTGAGGTGGAAATGTCCTAGACTTTTTACATGTCAACAGAAGTAACTTTTGGTTCGTCACTGAGGCTAATTTAACAGACAAATTCGAATAATCCTTTAATATACGCGAACAATACAATCCAAATTCATGTGAAATAAAATTGAAAAAGTTGCTATGCCGGGAATAATTTAATGCCATGGTGTGAAAGTACTAATTATTATAAATTTTACCGATCGTGTAATATATATAAGATAAATAATTTTTATCTGGCATTCAACGATCTAATTATTACGCAGGCTGAGTTCTAAATAGTGATTAGAGAAATTAAATTAAAAATTAAAATTAATAATTACTTACGTAAACCATCCTAATAAGGCAAATCAACCTTAACAGTAATTAATTTCCAACGTTTCGGCCACATTTTGGCCCTCTTCAGGGATAAATTACGGTATAATTAACCCTTAACAAAAATTAATAAATGGATTAAGTATTGTTCAATAAGAAAAGAAACTAAAGAAAAAGAAAACTAAATGGTAATTGTAGGATCATTACGATATTGATCATCTGATAAATCAGTCGTACTTACTTATTTCGGATGGTTTGACTAAAATTCCCTATTGAGGGAACCTGAAGATATTTATTACATGTCTACTCCATGTGAGACTAATACGCACTGCGAGGATCGTTATGGCGTATGTGGAAACGCAACCGAGTCAGATCCTGATCGATATAGAGGGGGTACATATGACGATGATGGCGCGAAAATTCAAATCCCTATAGGCACAAGTCAGATCTCAAAAACCATGTCGCAGAGGTTCCGACATACAGCGCATCAGGGCGACTGCGACAGGGCGTCGGATATATGTGTGTGTTAAGTTTTGAAATGAGTGAGCGGTTTGTCATGTCAATATTGATTTTCAGTTTATCTATGTGAGGTGGAAATGTCCTAGACTTTTTACATGTCAACAGAAGTAACTTTTGGTTCGTCACTGAGGCTAATTTAACAGACAAATTCGAATAATCCTTTAATATACGCGAACAATACAATCCAAATTCATGTGAAATAAAATTGAAAAAGTTGCTATGCCGGGAATAATTTAATGCCATGGTGTGAAAGTACTAATTATTATAAATTTTACCGATCGTGTAATATACATAAGATAAATAATTTTTATCTGGCATTCAACGATCTAATTATTACGCAGGCTGAGTTCTAAATTGTGATTAGAGAAATTAAATTAAAAATTAAAATTAATAATTACTTACGTAAACCATCCTAATAAGGCAAATCAACCTTTACAGTAATTAATTTCCAACGTTTCGGCCACATTTTGGCCCTCTTCAGGGATAAATTACGGTATAATTAACCCTTAACAAAAATTAATAAATGGATTAAGTATTGTTCAATAAGAAAAGAAAACTAAATGGTAATTGTAGGATCATTACGATATTGATCATCTGATAAATCAGTCGTACTTACTTATTTCGGATGGTTTGACTAAAATTCCCTATTGAGGGAACCTGAAGATATTTATTACATGTCTACTCCATGTGAGACTAATACGCACTGCGAGGATCGTTATGGCGTATGTGGAAACGCAACCGAGTCAGATCCTGATCGATATAGAGGGGGTACATATGACGATGATGGCGCGAAAATTCAAATCCCTATAGGCACAAGTCAGATCTCAAAAACCATGTCGCAGAGGTCCCGACATACAGCGCATCAGGGCGACTGCGACAGGGCGTCGGATATATGTGTGTGTTAAGTTTTGAAATGAGTGAGCGGTTTGTCATGTCAATATTGATTTTCAGTTTATCTATGTGAGGTGGAAATGTCCTAGACTTTTTACATGTCAACAGAAGTAACTTTTGGTTCGTCACTGAGGCTAATTTAACAGACAAATTCGAATAATCCTTTAATATACGCGAACAATACAATCCAAATTCATGTGAAATAAAATTGAAAAAGATGCTATGCCGGGAATAATTTAATGCCATGGTGTGAAAGTACTAATTATTATAAATTTTACCGATCGTGTAATATATATAAGATAAATAATTTTTATCTGGCATTCAACGATCTAATTATTACGCAGGCTGAGTTCTAAATAGTGATTAGAGAAATTAAATTAAAAATTAAAATTAATAATTACTTACGTAAACCATCCTAATAAGGCAAATCAACCTTTACAGTAATTAATTTCCAACGTTTCGGCCACATTTTGGCCCTCTTCAGGGATAAATTACGGTATAATTAACCCTTAACAAAAATTAATAAATGGATTAAGTATTGTTCAATAAGAAAAGAAACTAAAGAAAAAGAAAACTAAATGGTAATTGTAGGATCATTACGATATTGATCATCTGATAAATCAGTCGTACTTACTTATTTCGGATGGTTTGACTAAAATTCCCTATTGAGGGAACCTGAAGATATTTATTACATGTCTACTCCATGTGAGACTAATACGCACTGCGAGGATCGTTATGGCGTATGTGGAAACGCAACCGAGTCAGATCCTGATCGATATAGAGGGGGTACATATGACGATGATGGCGCGAAAATTCAAATCCCTATAGGCACAAGTCAGATCTCAAAAACCATGTCGCAGAGGTTCCGACATACAGCGCATCAGGGCGACTGCGACAGGGCGTCGGATATATGTGTGTGTTAAGTTTTGAAATGAGTGAGCGGTTTGTCATGTCAATATTGATTTTCAGTTTATCTATGTGAGGTGGAAATGTCCTAGACTTTTTACATGTCAACAGAAGTAACTTTTGGTTCGTCACTGAGGCTAATTTAACAGACAAATTCGAATAATCCTTTAATATACGCGAACAATACAATCCAAATTCATGTGAAATAAAATTGAAAAAGTTGCTATGCCGGGAATAATTTAATGCCATGGTGTGAAAGTACTAATTATTATAAATTTTACCGAGCGTGTAATATACATAAGATAAATAATTTTTATCTGGCATTCAACGATCTAATTATTACGCAGGCTGAGTTCTAAATAGTGATTAGAGAAATTAAATTAAAAATTAAAATTAATAATTACTTACGTAAACCATCCTAATAAGGCAAATCAACCTTTACAGTAATTAATTTCCAACGTTTCGGCCACATTTTGGCCCTCTTCAGGGATAAATTACGGTATAATTAACCCTTAACAAAAATTAATAAATGGATTAAGTATTGTTCAATAAGAAAAGAAACTAAAGAAAAAGAAAACTAAATGGTAATTGTAGGATCATTACGATATTGATCATCTGATAAATCAGTCGTACTTACTTATTTCGGATGGTTTGACTAAAATTCCCTATTGAGGGAACCTGAAGATATTTATTACATGTCTACTCCATGTGAGACTAATACGCACTGCGAGGATCGTTATGGCGTATGTGGAAACGCAACCGAGTCAGATCCTGATCGATATAGAGGGGGTACATATGACGATGATGGCGCGAAAATTCAAATCCCTATAGGCACAAGTCAGATCTCAAAAACCATGTCGCAGAGGTCCCGACATACAGCGCATCAGGGCGACTGCGACAGGGCGTCGGATATATGTGTGTGTTAAGTTTTGAAATGAGTGAGCGGTTTGTCATGTCAATATTGATTTTCAGTTTATCTATGTGAGGTGGAAATGTCCTAGACTTTTTACATGTCAACAGAAGTAACTTTTGGTTCGTCACTGAGGCTAATTTAACAGACAAATTCGAATAATCCTTTAATATACGCGAACAATACAATCCAAATTCATGTGAAATAAAATTGAAAAAGTTGCTATGCCGGGAATAATTTAATGCCATGGTGTGAAAGTACTAATTATTATAAATTTTACCGAGCGTGTAATATACATAAGATAAATAATTTTTATCTGGCATTCAACGATCTAATTATTACGCAGGCTGAGTTCTAAATAGTGATTAGAGAAATTAAATTAAAAATTAAAATTAATAATTACTTACGTAAACCATCCTAATAAGGCAAATCAACCTTTACAGTAATTAATTTCCAACGTTTCGGCCACATTTTGGCCCTCTTCAGGGATAAATTACGGTATAATTAACCCTTAACAAAAATTAATAAATGGATTAAGTATTGTTCAATAAGAAAAGAAACTAAAGAAAAAGAAAACTAAATGGTAATTGTAGGATCATTACGATATTGATCATCTGATAAATCAGTCGTACTTACTTATTTCGGATGGTTTGACTAAAATTCCCTATTGAGGGAACCTGAAGATATTTATTACATGTCTACTCCATGTGAGACTAATACGCACTGCGAGGATCGTTATGGCGTATGTGGAAACGCAACCGAGTCAGATCCTGATCGATATAGGGGGGGTACATATGACGATGATGGCGCGAAAATTCAAATCCCTATAGGCACAAGTCAGATCTCAAAAACCATGTCGCAGAGGTCCCGACATACAGCGCATCAGGGCGACTGCGACAGGGCGTCGGATATATGTGTGTGTTAAGTTTTGAAATGAGTGAGCGGTTTGTCATGTCAATATTGATTTTCAGTTTATCTATGTGAGGTGGAAATGTCCTAGACTTTTTACATGTCAACAGAAGTAACTTTTGGTTCGTCACTGAGGCTAATTTAACAGACAAATTCGAATAATCCTTTAATATACGCGAACAATACAATCCAAATTCATGTGAAATAAAATTGAAAAAGTTGCTATGCCGGGAATAATTTAATGCCATGGTGTGAAAGTACTAATTATTATAAATTTTACCGATCGTGTAATATACATAAGATAAATAATTTTTATCTGGCATTCAACGATCTAATTATTACGCAGGCTGAGTTCTAAATAGTGATTAGAGAAATTAAATTAAAAATTAAAATTAATAATTACTTACGTAAACCATCCTGATAAGGCAAATCAACCTTAACAGTAATTAATTTCCAACGTTTCGGCCACATTTTGGCCCTCTTCAGGGATAAATTACGGTATAATTAACCCTTAACAAAAATTAATAAATGGATTAAGTATTGTTCAATAAGAAAAGAAACTAAAGAAAAAGAAAACTAAATGGTAATTGTAGGATCATTACGATATTGATCATCTGATAAATCAGTCGTACTTACTTATTTCGGATGGTTTGACTAAAATTCCCTATTGAGGGAACCTGAAGATATTTATTACATGTCTACTCCATGTGAGACTAATACGCACTGCGAGGATCGTTATGGCGTATGTGGAAACGCAACCGAGTCAGATCCTGATCGATATAGAGGGGGTACATATGACGATGATGGCGCGAAAATTCAAATCCCTATAGGCACAAGTCAGATCTCAAAAACCATGTCGCAGAGGTTCCGACATACAGCGCATCAGGGCGACTGCGACAGGGCGTCGGATATATGTGTGTGTTAAGTTTTGAAATGAGTGAGCGGTTTGTCATGTCAATATTGATTTTCAGTTTATCTATGTGAGGTGGAAATGTCCTAGACTTTTTACATGTCAACAGAAGTAACTTTTGGTTCGTCACTGAGGCTAATTTAACAGACAAATTCGAATAATCCTTTAATATACGCGAACAATACAATCCAAATTCATGTGAAATAAAATTGAAAAAGTTGCTATGCCGGGAATAATTTAATGCCATGGTGTGAAAGTACTAATTATTATAAATTTTACCGATCGTGTAATATATATAAGATAAATAATTTTTATCTGGCATTCAACGATCTAATTATTACGCAGGCTGAGTTCTAAATAGTGATTAGAGAAATTAAATTAAAAATTAAAATTAATAATTACTTACGTAAACCATCCTAATAAGGCAAATCAACCTTTACAGTAATTAATTTCCAACGTTTCGGCCACATTTTGGCCCTCTTCAGGGATAAATTACGGTATAATTAACCCTTAACAAAAATTAATAAATGGATTAAGTATTGTTCAATAAGAAAAGAAACTAAAGAAAAAGAAAACTAAATGGTAATTGTAGGATCATTACGATATTGATCATCTGATAAATCAGTCGTACTTACTTATTTCGGATGGTTTGACTAAAATTCCCTATTGAGGGAACCTGAAGATATTTATTACATGTCTACTCCATGTGAGACTAATACGCACTGCGAGGATCGTTATGGCGTATGTGGAAACGCAACCGAGTCAGATCCTGATCGATATAGAGGGGGTACATATGACGATGATGGCGCGAAAATTCAAATCCCTATAGGCACAAGTCAGATCTCAAAAACCATGTCGCAGAGGTCCCGACATACAGCGCATCAGGGCGACTGCGACAGGGCGTCGGATATATGTGTGTGTTAAGTTTTGAAATGAGTGAGCGGTTTGTCATGTCAATATTGATTTTCAGTTTATCTATGTGAGGTGGAAATGTCCTAGACTTTTTACATGTCAACAGAAGTAACTTTTGGTTCGTCACTGAGGCTAATTTAACAGACAAATTCGAATAATCCTTTAATATACGCGAACAATACAATCCAAATTCATGTGAAATAAAATTGAAAAAGATGCTATGCCGGGAATAATTTAATGCCATGGTGTGAAAGTACTAATTATTATAAATTTTACCGATCGTGTAATATATATAAGATAAATAATTTTTATCTGGCATTCAACGATCTAATTATTACGCAGGCTGAGTTCTAAATAGTGATTAGAGAAATTAAATTAAAAATTAAAATTAATAATTACTTACGTAAACCATCCTAATAAGGCAAATCAACCTTTACAGTAATTAATTTCCAACGTTTCGGCCACATTTTGGCCCTCTTCAGGGATAAATTACGGTATAATTAACCCTTAACAAAAATTAATAAATGGATTAAGTATTGTTCAATAAGAAAAGAAACTAAAGAAAAAGAAAACTAAATGGTAATTGTAGGATCATTACGATATTGATCATCTGATAAATCAGTCGTACTTACTTATTTCGGATGGTTTGACTAAAATTCCCTATTGAGGGAACCTGAAGATATTTATTACATGTCTACTCCATGTGAGACTAATACGCACTGCGAGGATCGTTATGGCGTATGTGGAAACGCAACCGAGTCAGATCCTGATCGATATAGAGGGGGTACATATGACGATGATGGCGCGAAAATTCAAATCCCTATAGGCACAAGTCAGATCTCAAAAACCATGTCGCAGAGGTCCCGACATACAGCGCATCAGGGCGACTGCGACAGGGCGTCGGATATATGTGTGTGTTAAGTTTTGAAATGAGTGAGCGGTTTGTCATGTCAATATTGATTTTCAGTTTATCTATGTGAGGTGGAAATGTCCTAGACTTTTTACATGTCAACAGAAGTAACTTTTGGTTCGTCACTGAGGCTAATTTAACAGACAAATTCGAATAATCCTTTAATATACGCGAACAATACAATCCAAATTCATGTGAAATAAAATTGAAAAAGTTGCTATGCCGGGAATAATTTAATGCCATGGTGTGAAAGTACTAATTATTATAAATTTTACCGATCGTGTAATATATATAAGATAAATAATTTTTATCTGGCATTCAACGATCTAATTATTACGCAGGCTGAGTTCTAAATAGTGATTAGAGAAATTAAATTAAAAATTAAAATTAATAATTACTTACGTAAACCATCCTAATAAGGCAAATCAACCTTAACAGTAATTAATTTCCAACGTTTCGGCCACATTTTGGCCCTCTTCAGGGATAAATTACGGTATAATTAACCCTTAACAAAAATTAATAAATGGATTAAGTATTGTTCAATAAGAAAAGAAACTAAAGAAAAAGAAAACTAAATGGTAATTGTAGGATCATTACGATATTGATCATCTGATAAATCAGTCGTACTTACTTATTTCGGATGGTTTGACTAAAATTCCCTATTGAGGGAACCTGAAGATATTTATTACATGTCTACTCCATGTGAGACTAATACGCACTGCGAGGATCGTTATGGCGTATGTGGAAACGCAACCGAGTCAGATCCTGATCGATATAGGGGGGGTACATATGACGATGATGGCGCGAAAATTCAAATCCCTATAGGCACAAGTCAGATCTCAAAAACCATGTCGCAGAGGTCCCGACATACAGCGCATCAGGGCGACTGCGACAGGGCGTCGGATATATGTGTGTGTTAAGTTTTGAAATGAGTGAGCGGTTTGTCATGTCAATATTGATTTTCAGTTTATCTATGTGAGGTGGAAATGTCCTAGACTTTTTACATGTCAACAGAAGTAACTTTTGGTTCGTCACTGAGGCTAATTTAACAGACAAATTCGAATAATCCTTTAATATACGCGAACAATACAATCCAAATTCATGTGAAATAAAATTGAAAAAGTTGCTATGCCGGGAATAATTTAATGCCATGGTGTGAAAGTACTAATTATTATAAATTTTACCGATCGTGTAATATACATAAGATAAATAATTTTTATCTGGCATTCAACGATCTAATTATTACGCAGGCTGAGTTCTAAATAGTGATTAGAGAAATTAAATTAAAAATTAAAATTAATAATTACTTACGTAAACCATCCTGATAAGGCAAATCAACCTTAACAGTAATTAATTTCCAACGTTTCGGCCACATTTTGGCCCTCTTCAGGGATAAATTACGGTATAATTAACCCTTAACAAAAATTAATAAATGGATTAAGTATTGTTCAATAAGAAAAGAAACTAAAGAAAAAGAAAACTAAATGGTAATTGTAGGATCATTACGATATTGATCATCTGATAAATCAGTCGTACTTACTTATTTCGGATGGTTTGACTAAAATTCCCTATTGAGGGAACCTGAAGATATTTATTACATGTCTACTCCATGTGAGACTAATACGCACTGCGAGGATCGTTATGGCGTATGTGGAAACGCAACCGAGTCAGATCCTGATCGATATAGAGGGGGTACATATGACGATGATGGCGCGAAAATTCAAATCCCTATAGGCACAAGTCAGATCTCAAAAACCATGTCGCAGAGGTCCCGACATACAGCGCATCAGGGCGACTGCGACAGGGCGTCGGATATATGTGTGTGTTAAGTTTTGAAATGAGTGAGCGGTTTGTCATGTCAATATTGATTTTCAGTTTATCTATGTGAGGTGGAAATGTCCTAGACTTTTTACATGTCAACAGAAGTAACTTTTGGTTCGTCACTGAGGCTAATTTAACAGACAAATTCGAATAATCCTTTAATATACGCGAACAATACAATCCAAATTCATGTGAAATAAAATTGAAAAAGTTGCTATGCCGGGAATAATTTAATGCCATGGTGTGAAAGTACTAATTATTATAAATTTTACCGATCGTGTAATATACATAAGATAAATAATTTTTATCTGGCATTCAACGATCTAATTATTACGCAGGCTGAGTTCTAAATAGTGATTAGAGAAATTAAATTAAAAATTAAAATTAATAATTACTTACGTAAACCATCCTGATAAGGCAAATCAACCTTAACAGTAATTAATTTCCAACGTTTCGGCCACATTTTGGCCCTCTTCAGGGATAAATTACGGTATAATTAACCCTTAACAAAAATTAATAAATGGATTAAGTATTGTTCAATAAGAAAAGAAAACTAAATGGTAATTGTAGGATCATTACGATATTGATCATCTGATAAATCAGTCGTACTTACTTATTTCGGATGGTTTGACTAAAATTCCCTATTGAGGGAACCTGAAGATATTTATTACATGTCTACTCCATGTGAGACTAATACGCACTGCGAGGATCGTTATGGCGTATGTGGAAACGCAACCGAGTCAGATCCTGATCGATATAGAGGGGGTACATATGACGATGATGGCGCGAAAATTCAAATCCCTATAGGCACAAGTCAGATCTCAAAAACCATGTCGCAGAGGTCCCGACATACAGCGCATCAGGGCGACTGCGACAGGGCGTCGGATATATGTGTGTGTTAAGTTTTGAAATGAGTGAGCGGTTTGTCATGTCAATATTGATTTTCAGTTTATCTATGTGAGGTGGAAATGTCCTAGACTTTTTACATGTCAACAGAAGTAACTTTTGGTTCGTCACTGAGGCTAATTTAACAGACAAATTCGAATAATCCTTTAATATACGCGAACAATACAATCCAAATTCATGTGAAATAAAATTGAAAAAGATGCTATGCCGGGAATAATTTAATGCCATGGTGTGAAAGTACTAATTATTATAAATTTTACCGATCGTGTAATATATATAAGATAAATAATTTTTATCTGGCATTCAACGATCTAATTATTACGCAGGCTGAGTTCTAAATAGTGATTAGAGAAATTAAATTAAAAATTAAAATTAATAATTACTTACGTAAACCATCCTAATAAGGCAAATCAACCTTTACAGTAATTAATTTCCAACGTTTCGGCCACATTTTGGCCCTCTTCAGGGATAAATTACGGTATAATTAACCCTTAACAAAAATTAATAAATGGATTAAGTATTGTTCAATAAGAAAAGAAACTAAAGAAAAAGAAAACTAAATGGTAATTGTAGGATCATTACGATATTGATCATCTGATAAATCAGTCGTACTTACTTATTTCGGATGGTTTGACTAAAATTCCCTATTGAGGGAACCTGAAGATATTTATTACATGTCTACTCCATGTGAGACTAATACGCACTGCGAGGATCGTTATGGCGTATGTGGAAACGCAACCGAGTCAGATCCTGATCGATATAGAGGGGGTACATATGACGATGATGGCGCGAAAATTCAAATCCCTATAGGCACAAGTCAGATCTCAAAAACCATGTCGCAGAGGTTCCGACATACAGCGCATCAGGGCGACTGCGACAGGGCGTCGGATATATGTGTGTGTTAAGTTTTGAAATGAGTGAGCGGTTTGTCATGTCAATATTGATTTTCAGTTTATCTATGTGAGGTGGAAATGTCCTAGACTTTTTACATGTCAACAGAAGTAACTTTTGGTTCGTCACTGAGGCTAATTTAACAGACAAATTCGAATAATCCTTTAATATACGCGAACAATACAATCCAAATTCATGTGAAATAAAATTGAAAAAGTTGCTATGCCGGGAATAATTTAATGCCATGGTGTGAAAGTACTAATTATTATAAATTTTACCGAGCGTGTAATATACATAAGATAAATAATTTTTATCTGGCATTCAACGATCTAATTATTACGCAGGCTGAGTTCTAAATAGTGATTAGAGAAATTAAATTAAAAATTAAAATTAATAATTACTTACGTAAACCATCCTAATAAGGCAAATCAACCTTTACAGTAATTAATTTCCAACGTTTCGGCCACATTTTGGCCCTCTTCAGGGATAAATTACGGTATAATTAACCCTTAACAAAAATTAATAAATGGATTAAGTATTGTTCAATAAGAAAAGAAACTAAAGAAAAAGAAAACTAAATGGTAATTGTAGGATCATTACGATATTGATCATCTGATAAATCAGTCGTACTTACTTATTTCGGATGGTTTGACTAAAATTCCCTATTGAGGGAACCTGAAGATATTTATTACATGTCTACTCCATGTGAGACTAATACGCACTGCGAGGATCGTTATGGCGTATGTGGAAACGCAACCGAGTCAGATCCTGATCGATATAGAGGGGGTACATATGACGATGATGGCGCGAAAATTCAAATCCCTATAGGCACAAGTCAGATCTCAAAAACCATGTCGCAGAGGTCCCGACATACAGCGCATCAGGGCGACTGCGACAGGGCGTCGGATATATGTGTGTGTTAAGTTTTGAAATGAGTGAGCGGTTTGTCATGTCAATATTGATTTTCAGTTTATCTATGTGAGGTGGAAATGTCCTAGACTTTTTACATGTCAACAGAAGTAACTTTTGGTTCGTCACTGAGGCTAATTTAACAGACAAATTCGAATAATCCTTTAATATACGCGAACAATACAATCCAAATTCATGTGAAATAAAATTGAAAAAGTTGCTATGCCGGGAATAATTTAATGCCATGGTGTGAAAGTACTAATTATTATAAATTTTACCGAGCGTGTAATATACATAAGATAAATAATTTTTATCTGGCATTCAACGATCTAATTATTACGCAGGCTGAGTTCTAAATAGTGATTAGAGAAATTAAATTAAAAATTAAAATTAATAATTACTTACGTAAACCATCCTAATAAGGCAAATCAACCTTTACAGTAATTAATTTCCAACGTTTCGGCCACATTTTGGCCCTCTTCAGGGATAAATTACGGTATAATTAACCCTTAACAAAAATTAATAAATGGATTAAGTATTGTTCAATAAGAAAAGAAACTAAAGAAAAAGAAAACTAAATGGTAATTGTAGGATCATTACGATATTGATCATCTGATAAATCAGTCGTACTTACTTATTTCGGATGGTTTGACTAAAATTCCCTATTGAGGGAACCTGAAGATATTTATTACATGTCTACTCCATGTGAGACTAATACGCACTGCGAGGATCGTTATGGCGTATGTGGAAACGCAACCGAGTCAGATCCTGATCGATATAGGGGGGGTACATATGACGATGATGGCGCGAAAATTCAAATCCCTATAGGCACAAGTCAGATCTCAAAAACCATGTCGCAGAGGTCCCGACATACAGCGCATCAGGGCGACTGCGACAGGGCGTCGGATATATGTGTGTGTTAAGTTTTGAAATGAGTGAGCGGTTTGTCATGTCAATATTGATTTTCAGTTTATCTATGTGAGGTGGAAATGTCCTAGACTTTTTACATGTCAACAGAAGTAACTTTTGGTTCGTCACTGAGGCTAATTTAACAGACAAATTCGAATAATCCTTTAATATACGCGAACAATACAATCCAAATTCATGTGAAATAAAATTGAAAAAGTTGCTATGCCGGGAATAATTTAATGCCATGGTGTGAAAGTACTAATTATTATAAATTTTACCGATCGTGTAATATACATAAGATAAATAATTTTTATCTGGCATTCAACGATCTAATTATTACGCAGGCTGAGTTCTAAATAGTGATTAGAGAAATTAAATTAAAAATTAAAATTAATAATTACTTACGTAAACCATCCTGATAAGGCAAATCAACCTTAACAGTAATTAATTTCCAACGTTTCGGCCACATTTTGGCCCTCTTCAGGGATAAATTACGGTATAATTAACCCTTAACAAAAATTAATAAATGGATTAAGTATTGTTCAATAAGAAAAGAAACTAAAGAAAAAGAAAACTAAATGGTAATTGTAGGATCATTACGATATTGATCATCTGATAAATCAGTCGTACTTACTTATTTCGGATGGTTTGACTAAAATTCCCTATTGAGGGAACCTGAAGATATTTATTACATGTCTACTCCATGTGAGACTAATACGCACTGCGAGGATCGTTATGGCGTATGTGGAAACGCAACCGAGTCAGATCCTGATCGATATAGAGGGGGTACATATGACGATGATGGCGCGAAAATTCAAATCCCTATAGGCACAAGTCAGATCTCAAAAACCATGTCGCAGAGGTTCCGACATACAGCGCATCAGGGCGACTGCGACAGGGCGTCGGATATATGTGTGTGTTAAGTTTTGAAATGAGTGAGCGGTTTGTCATGTCAATATTGATTTTCAGTTTATCTATGTGAGGTGGAAATGTCCTAGACTTTTTACATGTCAACAGAAGTAACTTTTGGTTCGTCACTGAGGCTAATTTAACAGACAAATTCGAATAATCCTTTAATATACGCGAACAATACAATCCAAATTCATGTGAAATAAAATTGAAAAAGTTGCTATGCCGGGAATAATTTAATGCCATGGTGTGAAAGTACTAATTATTATAAATTTTACCGATCGTGTAATATATATAAGATAAATAATTTTTATCTGGCATTCAACGATCTAATTATTACGCAGGCTGAGTTCTAAATAGTGATTAGAGAAATTAAATTAAAAATTAAAATTAATAATTACTTACGTAAACCATCCTAATAAGGCAAATCAACCTTTACAGTAATTAATTTCCAACGTTTCGGCCACATTTTGGCCCTCTTCAGGGATAAATTACGGTATAATTAACCCTTAACAAAAATTAATAAATGGATTAAGTATTGTTCAATAAGAAAAGAAACTAAAGAAAAAGAAAACTAAATGGTAATTGTAGGATCATTACGATATTGATCATCTGATAAATCAGTCGTACTTACTTATTTCGGATGGTTTGACTAAAATTCCCTATTGAGGGAACCTGAAGATATTTATTACATGTCTACTCCATGTGAGACTAATACGCACTGCGAGGATCGTTATGGCGTATGTGGAAACGCAACCGAGTCAGATCCTGATCGATATAGAGGGGGTACATATGACGATGATGGCGCGAAAATTCAAATCCCTATAGGCACAAGTCAGATCTCAAAAACCATGTCGCAGAGGTCCCGACATACAGCGCATCAGGGCGACTGCGACAGGGCGTCGGATATATGTGTGTGTTAAGTTTTGAAATGAGTGAGCGGTTTGTCATGTCAATATTGATTTTCAGTTTATCTATGTGAGGTGGAAATGTCCTAGACTTTTTACATGTCAACAGAAGTAACTTTTGGTTCGTCACTGAGGCTAATTTAACAGACAAATTCGAATAATCCTTTAATATACGCGAACAATACAATCCAAATTCATGTGAAATAAAATTGAAAAAGATGCTATGCCGGGAATAATTTAATGCCATGGTGTGAAAGTACTAATTATTATAAATTTTACCGATCGTGTAATATATATAAGATAAATAATTTTTATCTGGCATTCAACGATCTAATTATTACGCAGGCTGAGTTCTAAATAGTGATTAGAGAAATTAAATTAAAAATTAAAATTAATAATTACTTACGTAAACCATCCTAATAAGGCAAATCAACCTTTACAGTAATTAATTTCCAACGTTTCGGCCACATTTTGGCCCTCTTCAGGGATAAATTACGGTATAATTAACCCTTAACAAAAATTAATAAATGGATTAAGTATTGTTCAATAAGAAAAGAAACTAAAGAAAAAGAAAACTAAATGGTAATTGTAGGATCATTACGATATTGATCATCTGATAAATCAGTCGTACTTACTTATTTCGGATGGTTTGACTAAAATTCCCTATTGAGGGAACCTGAAGATATTTATTACATGTCTACTCCATGTGAGACTAATACGCACTGCGAGGATCGTTATGGCGTATGTGGAAACGCAACCGAGTCAGATCCTGATCGATATAGAGGGGGTACATATGACGATGATGGCGCGAAAATTCAAATCCCTATAGGCACAAGTCAGATCTCAAAAACCATGTCGCAGAGGTTCCGACATACAGCGCATCAGGGCGACTGCGACAGGGCGTCGGATATATGTGTGTGTTAAGTTTTGAAATGAGTGAGCGGTTTGTCATGTCAATATTGATTTTCAGTTTATCTATGTGAGGTGGAAATGTCCTAGACTTTTTACATGTCAACAGAAGTAACTTTTGGTTCGTCACTGAGGCTAATTTAACAGACAAATTCGAATAATCCTTTAATATACGCGAACAATACAATCCAAATTCATGTGAAATAAAATTGAAAAAGTTGCTATGCCGGGAATAATTTAATGCCATGGTGTGAAAGTACTAATTATTATAAATTTTACCGAGCGTGTAATATACATAAGATAAATAATTTTTATCTGGCATTCAACGATCTAATTATTACGCAGGCTGAGTTCTAAATAGTGATTAGAGAAATTAAATTAAAAATTAAAATTAATAATTACTTACGTAAACCATCCTAATAAGGCAAATCAACCTTTACAGTAATTAATTTCCAACGTTTCGGCCACATTTTGGCCCTCTTCAGGGATAAATTACGGTATAATTAACCCTTAACAAAAATTAATAAATGGATTAAGTATTGTTCAATAAGAAAAGAAACTAAAGAAAAAGAAAACTAAATGGTAATTGTAGGATCATTACGATATTGATCATCTGATAAATCAGTCGTACTTACTTATTTCGGATGGTTTGACTAAAATTCCCTATTGAGGGAACCTGAAGATATTTATTACATGTCTACTCCATGTGAGACTAATACGCACTGCGAGGATCGTTATGGCGTATGTGGAAACGCAACCGAGTCAGATCCTGATCGATATAGAGGGGGTACATATGACGATGATGGCGCGAAAATTCAAATCCCTATAGGCACAAGTCAGATCTCAAAAACCATGTCGCAGAGGTCCCGACATACAGCGCATCAGGGCGACTGCGACAGGGCGTCGGATATATGTGTGTGTTAAGTTTTGAAATGAGTGAGCGGTTTGTCATGTCAATATTGATTTTCAGTTTATCTATGTGAGGTGGAAATGTCCTAGACTTTTTACATGTCAACAGAAGTAACTTTTGGTTCGTCACTGAGGCTAATTTAACAGACAAATTCGAATAATCCTTTAATATACGCGAACAATACAATCCAAATTCATGTGAAATAAAATTGAAAAAGTTGCTATGCCGGGAATAATTTAATGCCATGGTGTGAAAGTACTAATTATTATAAATTTTACCGATCGTGTAATATACATAAGATAAATAATTTTTATCTGGCATTCAACGATCTAATTATTACGCAGGCTGAGTTCTAAATAGTGATTAGAGAAATTAAATTAAAAATTAAAATTAATAATTACTTACGTAAACCATCCTGATAAGGCAAATCAACCTTAACAGTAATTAATTTCCAACGTTTCGGCCACATTTTGGCCCTCTTCAGGGATAAATTACGGTATAATTAACCCTTAACAAAAATTAATAAATGGATTAAGTATTGTTCAATAAGAAAAGAAACTAAAGAAAAAGAAAACTAAATGGTAATTGTAGGATCATTACGATATTGATCATCTGATAAATCAGTCGTACTTACTTATTTCGGATGGTTTGACTAAAATTCCCTATTGAGGGAACCTGAAGATATTTATTACATGTCTACTCCATGTGAGACTAATACGCACTGCGAGGATCGTTATGGCGTATGTGGAAACGCAACCGAGTCAGATCCTGATCGATATAGAGGGGGTACATATGACGATGATGGCGCGAAAATTCAAATCCCTATAGGCACAAGTCAGATCTCAAAAACCATGTCGCAGAGGTCCCGACATACAGCGCATCAGGGCGACTGCGACAGGGCGTCGGATATATGTGTGTGTTAAGTTTTGAAATGAGTGAGCGGTTTGTCATGTCAATATTGATTTTCAGTTTATCTATGTGAGGTGGAAATGTCCTAGACTTTTTACATGTCAACAGAAGTAACTTTTGGTTCGTCACTGAGGCTAATTTAACAGACAAATTCGAATAATCCTTTAATATACGCGAACAATACAATCCAAATTCATGTGAAATAAAATTGAAAAAGTTGCTATGCCGGGAATAATTTAATGCCATGGTGTGAAAGTACTAATTATTATAAATTTTACCGATCGTGTAATATACATAAGATAAATAATTTTTATCTGGCATTCAACGATCTAATTATTACGCAGGCTGAGTTCTAAATAGTGATTAGAGAAATTAAATTAAAAATTAAAATTAATAATTACTTACGTAAACCATCCTGATAAGGCAAATCAACCTTAACAGTAATTAATTTCCAACGTTTCGGCCACATTTTGGCCCTCTTCAGGGATAAATTACGGTATAATTAACCCTTAACAAAAATTAATAAATGGATTAAGTATTGTTCAATAAGAAAAGAAACTAAAGAAAAAGAAAACTAAATGGTAATTGTAGGATCATTACGATATTGATCATCTGATAAATCAGTCGTACTTACTTATTTCGGATGGTTTGACTAAAATTCCCTATTGAGGGAACCTGAAGATATTTATTACATGTCTACTCCATGTGAGACTAATACGCACTGCGAGGATCGTTATGGCGTATGTGGAAACGCAACCGAGTCAGATCCTGATCGATATAGAGGGGGTACATATGACGATGATGGCGCGAAAATTCAAATCCCTATAGGCACAAGTCAGATCTCAAAAACCATGTCGCAGAGGTTCCGACATACAGCGCATCAGGGCGACTGCGACAGGGCGTCGGATATATGTGTGTGTTAAGTTTTGAAATGAGTGAGCGGTTTGTCATGTCAATATTGATTTTCAGTTTATCTATGTGAGGTGGAAATGTCCTAGACTTTTTACATGTCAACAGAAGTAACTTTTGGTTCGTCACTGAGGCTAATTTAACAGACAAATTCGAATAATCCTTTAATATACGCGAACAATACAATCCAAATTCATGTGAAATAAAATTGAAAAAGTTGCTATGCCGGGAATAATTTAATGCCATGGTGTGAAAGTACTAATTATTATAAATTTTACCGATCGTGTAATATATATAAGATAAATAATTTTTATCTGGCATTCAACGATCTAATTATTACGCAGGCTGAGTTCTAAATAGTGATTAGAGAAATTAAATTAAAAATTAAAATTAATAATTACTTACGTAAACCATCCTAATAAGGCAAATCAACCTTTACAGTAATTAATTTCCAACGTTTCGGCCACATTTTGGCCCTCTTCAGGGATAAATTACGGTATAATTAACCCTTAACAAAAATTAATAAATGGATTAAGTATTGTTCAATAAGAAAAGAAACTAAAGAAAAAGAAAACTAAATGGTAATTGTAGGATCATTACGATATTGATCATCTGATAAATCAGTCGTACTTACTTATTTCGGATGGTTTGACTAAAATTCCCTATTGAGGGAACCTGAAGATATTTATTACATGTCTACTCCATGTGAGACTAATACGCACTGCGAGGATCGTTATGGCGTATGTGGAAACGCAACCGAGTCAGATCCTGATCGATATAGAGGGGGTACATATGACGATGATGGCGCGAAAATTCAAATCCCTATAGGCACAAGTCAGATCTCAAAAACCATGTCGCAGAGGTCCCGACATACAGCGCATCAGGGCGACTGCGACAGGGCGTCGGATATATGTGTGTGTTAAGTTTTGAAATGAGTGAGCGGTTTGTCATGTCAATATTGATTTTCAGTTTATCTATGTGAGGTGGAAATGTCCTAGACTTTTTACATGTCAACAGAAGTAACTTTTGGTTCGTCACTGAGGCTAATTTAACAGACAAATTCGAATAATCCTTTAATATACGCGAACAATACAATCCAAATTCATGTGAAATAAAATTGAAAAAGATGCTATGCCGGGAATAATTTAATGCCATGGTGTGAAAGTACTAATTATTATAAATTTTACCGATCGTGTAATATATATAAGATAAATAATTTTTATCTGGCATTCAACGATCTAATTATTACGCAGGCTGAGTTCTAAATAGTGATTAGAGAAATTAAATTAAAAATTAAAATTAATAATTACTTACGTAAACCATCCTAATAAGGCAAATCAACCTTTACAGTAATTAATTTCCAACGTTTCGGCCACATTTTGGCCCTCTTCAGGGATAAATTACGGTATAATTAACCCTTAACAAAAATTAATAAATGGATTAAGTATTGTTCAATAAGAAAAGAAACTAAAGAAAAAGAAAACTAAATGGTAATTGTAGGATCATTACGATATTGATCATCTGATAAATCAGTCGTACTTACTTATTTCGGATGGTTTGACTAAAATTCCCTATTGAGGGAACCTGAAGATATTTATTACATGTCTACTCCATGTGAGACTAATACGCACTGCGAGGATCGTTATGGCGTATGTGGAAACGCAACCGAGTCAGATCCTGATCGATATAGAGGGGGTACATATGACGATGATGGCGCGAAAATTCAAATCCCTATAGGCACAAGTCAGATCTCAAAAACCATGTCGCAGAGGTTCCGACATACAGCGCATCAGGGCGACTGCGACAGGGCGTCGGATATATGTGTGTGTTAAGTTTTGAAATGAGTGAGCGGTTTGTCATGTCAATATTGATTTTCAGTTTATCTATGTGAGGTGGAAATGTCCTAGACTTTTTACATGTCAACAGAAGTAACTTTTGGTTCGTCACTGAGGCTAATTTAACAGACAAATTCGAATAATCCTTTAATATACGCGAACAATACAATCCAAATTCATGTGAAATAAAATTGAAAAAGTTGCTATGCCGGGAATAATTTAATGCCATGGTGTGAAAGTACTAATTATTATAAATTTTACCGAGCGTGTAATATACATAAGATAAATAATTTTTATCTGGCATTCAACGATCTAATTATTACGCAGGCTGAGTTCTAAATAGTGATTAGAGAAATTAAATTAAAAATTAAAATTAATAATTACTTACGTAAACCATCCTAATAAGGCAAATCAACCTTTACAGTAATTAATTTCCAACGTTTCGGCCACATTTTGGCCCTCTTCAGGGATAAATTACGGTATAATTAACCCTTAACAAAAATTAATAAATGGATTAAGTATTGTTCAATAAGAAAAGAAACTAAAGAAAAAGAAAACTAAATGGTAATTGTAGGATCATTACGATATTGATCATCTGATAAATCAGTCGTACTTACTTATTTCGGATGGTTTGACTAAAATTCCCTATTGAGGGAACCTGAAGATATTTATTACATGTCTACTCCATGTGAGACTAATACGCACTGCGAGGATCGTTATGGCGTATGTGGAAACGCAACCGAGTCAGATCCTGATCGATATAGAGGGGGTACATATGACGATGATGGCGCGAAAATTCAAATCCCTATAGGCACAAGTCAGATCTCAAAAACCATGTCGCAGAGGTCCCGACATACAGCGCATCAGGGCGACTGCGACAGGGCGTCGGATATATGTGTGTGTTAAGTTTTGAAATGAGTGAGCGGTTTGTCATGTCAATATTGATTTTCAGTTTATCTATGTGAGGTGGAAATGTCCTAGACTTTTTACATGTCAACAGAAGTAACTTTTGGTTCGTCACTGAGGCTAATTTAACAGACAAATTCGAATAATCCTTTAATATACGCGAACAATACAATCCAAATTCATGTGAAATAAAATTGAAAAAGTTGCTATGCCGGGAATAATTTAATGCCATGGTGTGAAAGTACTAATTATTATAAATTTTACCGATCGTGTAATATACATAAGATAAATAATTTTTATCTGGCATTCAACGATCTAATTATTACGCAGGCTGAGTTCTAAATAGTGATTAGAGAAATTAAATTAAAAATTAAAATTAATAATTACTTACGTAAACCATCCTGATAAGGCAAATCAACCTTAACAGTAATTAATTTCCAACGTTTCGGCCACATTTTGGCCCTCTTCAGGGATAAATTACGGTATAATTAACCCTTAACAAAAATTAATAAATGGATTAAGTATTGTTCAATAAGAAAAGAAACTAAAGAAAAAGAAAACTAAATGGTAATTGTAGGATCATTACGATATTGATCATCTGATAAATCAGTCGTACTTACTTATTTCGGATGGTTTGACTAAAATTCCCTATTGAGGGAACCTGAAGATATTTATTACATGTCTACTCCATGTGAGACTAATACGCACTGCGAGGATCGTTATGGCGTATGTGGAAACGCAACCGAGTCAGATCCTGATCGATATAGAGGGGGTACATATGACGATGATGGCGCGAAAATTCAAATCCCTATAGGCACAAGTCAGATCTCAAAAACCATGTCGCAGAGGTCCCGACATACAGCGCATCAGGGCGACTGCGACAGGGCGTCGGATATATGTGTGTGTTAAGTTTTGAAATGAGTGAGCGGTTTGTCATGTCAATATTGATTTTCAGTTTATCTATGTGAGGTGGAAATGTCCTAGACTTTTTACATGTCAACAGAAGTAACTTTTGGTTCGTCACTGAGGCTAATTTAACAGACAAATTCGAATAATCCTTTAATATACGCGAACAATACAATCCAAATTCATGTGAAATAAAATTGAAAAAGTTGCTATGCCGGGAATAATTTAATGCCATGGTGTGAAAGTACTAATTATTATAAATTTTACCGATCGTGTAATATACATAAGATAAATAATTTTTATCTGGCATTCAACGATCTAATTATTACGCAGGCTGAGTTCTAAATAGTGATTAGAGAAATTAAATTAAAAATTAAAATTAATAATTACTTACGTAAACCATCCTGATAAGGCAAATCAACCTTAACAGTAATTAATTTCCAACGTTTCGGCCACATTTTGGCCCTCTTCAGGGATAAATTACGGTATAATTAACCCTTAACAAAAATTAATAAATGGATTAAGTATTGTTCAATAAGAAAAGAAACTAAAGAAAAAGAAAACTAAATGGTAATTGTAGGATCATTACGATATTGATCATCTGATAAATCAGTCGTACTTACTTATTTCGGATGGTTTGACTAAAATTCCCTATTGAGGGAACCTGAAGATATTTATTACATGTCTACTCCATGTGAGACTAATACGCACTGCGAGGATCGTTATGGCGTATGTGGAAACGCAACCGAGTCAGATCCTGATCGATATAGAGGGGGTACATATGACGATGATGGCGCGAAAATTCAAATCCCTATAGGCACAAGTCAGATCTCAAAAACCATGTCGCAGAGGTTCCGACATACAGCGCATCAGGGCGACTGCGACAGGGCGCCGGATATATGTGTGTGTTAAGTTTTGAAATGAGTGAGCGGTTTGTCATGTCAATATTGATTTTCAGTTTATCTATGTGAGGTGGAAATGTCCTAGACTTTTTACATGTCAACAGAAGTAACTTTTGGTTCGTCACTGAGGCTAATTTAACAGACAAATTCGAATAATCCTTTAATATACGCGAACAATACAATCCAAATTCATGTGAAATAAAATTGAAAAAGTTGCTATGCCGGGAATAATTTAATGCCATGGTGTGAAAGTACTAATTATTATAAATTTTACCGATCGTGTAATATATATAAGATAAATAATTTTTATCTGGCATTCAACGATCTAATTATTACGCAGGCTGAGTTCTAAATAGTGATTAGAGAAATTAAATTAAAAATTAAAATTAATAATTACTTACGTAAACCATCCTAATAAGGCAAATCAACCTTTACAGTAATTAATTTCCAACGTTTCGGCCACATTTTGGCCCTCTTCAGGGATAAATTACGGTATAATTAACCCTTAACAAAAATTAATAAATGGATTAAGTATTGTTCAATAAGAAAAGAAACTAAAGAAAAAGAAAACTAAATGGTAATTGTAGGATCATTACGATATTGATCATCTGATAAATCAGTCGTACTTACTTATTTCGGATGGTTTGACTAAAATTCCCTATTGAGGGAACCTGAAGATATTTATTACATGTCTACTCCATGTGAGACTAATACGCACTGCGAGGATCGTTATGGCGTATGTGGAAACGCAACCGAGTCAGATCCTGATCGATATAGGGGGGGTACATATGACGATGATGGCGCGAAAATTCAAATCCCTATAGGCACAAGTCAGATCTCAAAAACCATGTCGCAGAGGTCCCGACATACAGCGCATCAGGGCGACTGCGACAGGGCGTCGGATATATGTGTGTGTTAAGTTTTGAAATGAGTGAGCGGTTTGTCATGTCAATATTGATTTTCAGTTTATCTATGTGAGGTGGAAATGTCCTAGACTTTTTACATGTCAACAGAAGTAACTTTTGGTTCGTCACTGAGGCTAATTTAACAGACAAATTCGAATAATCCTTTAATATACGCGAACAATACAATCCAAATTCATGTGAAATAAAATTGAAAAAGTTGCTATGCCGGGAATAATTTAATGCCATGGTGTGAAAGTACTAATTATTATAAATTTTACCGATCGTGTAATATACATAAGATAAATAATTTTTATCTGGCATTCAACGATCTAATTATTACGCAGGCTGAGTTCTAAATAGTGATTAGAGAAATTAAATTAAAAATTAAAATTAATAATTACTTACGTAAACCATCCTGATAAGGCAAATCAACCTTAACAGTAATTAATTTCCAACGTTTCGGCCACATTTTGGCCCTCTTCAGGGATAAATTACGGTATAATTAACCCTTAACAAAAATTAATAAATGGATTAAGTATTGTTCAATAAGAAAAGAAACTAAAGAAAAAGAAAACTAAATGGTAATTGTAGGATCATTACGATATTGATCATCTGATAAATCAGTCGTACTTACTTATTTCGGATGGTTTGACTAAAATTCCCTATTGAGGGAACCTGAAGATATTTATTACATGTCTACTCCATGTGAGACTAATACGCACTGCGAGGATCGTTATGGCGTATGTGGAAACGCAACCGAGTCAGATCCTGATCGATATAGAGGGGGTACATATGACGATGATGGCGCGAAAATTCAAATCCCTATAGGCACAAGTCAGATCTCAAAAACCATGTCGCAGAGGTTCCGACATACAGCGCATCAGGGCGACTGCGACAGGGCGTCGGATATATGTGTGTGTTAAGTTTTGAAATGAGTGAGCGGTTTGTCATGTCAATATTGATTTTCAGTTTATCTATGTGAGGTGGAAATGTCCTAGACTTTTTACATGTCAACAGAAGTAACTTTTGGTTCGTCACTGAGGCTAATTTAACAGACAAATTCGAATAATCCTTTAATATACGCGAACAATACAATCCAAATTCATGTGAAATAAAATTGAAAAAGTTGCTATGCCGGGAATAATTTAATGCCATGGTGTGAAAGTACTAATTATTATAAATTTTACCGATCGTGTAATATATATAAGATAAATAATTTTTATCTGGCATTCAACGATCTAATTATTACGCAGGCTGAGTTCTAAATAGTGATTAGAGAAATTAAATTAAAAATTAAAATTAATAATTACTTACGTAAACCATCCTAATAAGGCAAATCAACCTTTACAGTAATTAATTTCCAACGTTTCGGCCACATTTTGGCCCTCTTCAGGGATAAATTACGGTATAATTAACCCTTAACAAAAATTAATAAATGGATTAAGTATTGTTCAATAAGAAAAGAAACTAAAGAAAAAGAAAACTAAATGGTAATTGTAGGATCATTACGATATTGATCATCTGATAAATCAGTCGTACTTACTTATTTCGGATGGTTTGACTAAAATTCCCTATTGAGGGAACCTGAAGATATTTATTACATGTCTACTCCATGTGAGACTAATACGCACTGCGAGGATCGTTATGGCGTATGTGGAAACGCAACCGAGTCAGATCCTGATCGATATAGGGGGGGTACATATGACGATGATGGCGCGAAAATTCAAATCCCTATAGGCACAAGTCAGATCTCAAAAACCATGTCGCAGAGGTCCCGACATACAGCGCATCAGGGCGACTGCGACAGGGCGTCGGATATATGTGTGTGTTAAGTTTTGAAATGAGTGAGCGGTTTGTCATGTCAATATTGATTTTCAGTTTATCTATGTGAGGTGGAAATGTCCTAGACTTTTTACATGTCAACAGAAGTAACTTTTGGTTCGTCACTGAGGCTAATTTAACAGACAAATTCGAATAATCCTTTAATATACGCGAACAATACAATCCAAATTCATGTGAAATAAAATTGAAAAAAGTTGCTGTGCCGGGAATAATTTAATGCCATGGTGTGAAAGTACTAATTATTATAAATTTTACCGATCGTGTAATATATATAAGATAAATAATTTTTATCTGGCATTCAACGATCTAATTATTACGCAGGCTGAGTTCTAAATAGTGATTAGAGAAATTAAATTAAAAATTAAAATTAATAATTACTTACGTAAACCATCCTAATAAGGCAAATCAACCTTTACAGTAATTAATTTTCAACGTTTCGGCCACATTTTGGCCCTCTTCAGGGATAAATTACGGTATAATTAACCCTTAACAAAAATTAATAAATGGATTAAGTATTGTTCAATAAGAAAAGAAACTAAAGAAAAAGAAAACTAAATGGTAATTGTAGGATCATTACGATATTGATCATCTGATAAATCAGTCGTACTTACTTATTTCGGATGGTTTGACTAAAATTCCCTATTGAGGGAACCTGAAGATATTTATTACATGTCTACTCCATGTGAGACTAATACGCACTGCGAGGATCGTTATGGCGTATGTGGAAACGCAACCGAGTCAGATCCTGATCGATATAGAGGGGGTACATATGACGATGATGGCGCGAAAATTCAAATCCCTATAGGCACAAGTCAGATCTCAAAAACCATGTCGCAGAGGTTCCGACATACAGCGCATCAGGGCGACTGCGACAGGGCGTCGGATATATGTGTGTGTTAAGTTTTGAAATGAGTGAGCGGTTTGTCATGTCAATATTGATTTTCAGTTTATCTATGTGAGGTGGAAATGTCCTAGACTTTTTACATGTCAACAGAAGTAACTTTTGGTTCGTCACTGAGGCTAATTTAACAGACAAATTCGAATAATCCTTTAATATACGCGAACAATACAATCCAAATTCATGTGAAATAAAATTGAAAAAGTTGCTATGCCGGGAATAATTTAATGCCATGGTGTGAAAGTACTAATTATTATAAATTTTACCGATCGTGTAATATACATAAGATAAATAATTTTTATCTGGCATTCAACGATCTAATTATTACGCAGGCTGAGTTCTAAATAGTGATTAGAGAAATTAAATTAAAAATTAAAATTAATAATTACTTACGTAAACCATCCTAATAAGGCAAATCAACCTTTACAGTAATTAATTTCCAACGTTTCGGCCACATTTTGGCCCTCTTCAGGGATAAATTACGGTATAATTAACCCTTAACAAAAATTAATAAATGGATTAAGTATTGTTCAATAAGAAAAGAAACTAAAGAAAAAGAAAACTAAATGGTAATTGTAGGATCATTACGATATTGATCATCTGATAAATCAGTCGTACTTACTTATTTCGGATGGTTTGACTAAAATTCCCTATTGAGGGAACCTGAAGATATTTATTACATGTCTACTCCATGTGAGACTAATACGCACTGCGAGGATCGTTATGGCGTATGTGGAAACGCAACCGAGTCAGATCCTGATCGATATAGAGGGGGTACATATGACGATGATGGCGCGAAAATTCAAATCCCTATAGGCACAAGTCAGATCTCAAAAACCATGTCGCAGAGGTCCCGACATACAGCGCATCAGGGCGACTGCGACAGGGCGTCGGATATATGTGTGTGTTAAGTTTTGAAATGAGTGAGCGGTTTGTCATGTCAATATTGATTTTCAGTTTATCTATGTGAGGTGGAAATGTCCTAGACTTTTTACATGTCAACAGAAGTAACTTTTGGTTCGTCACTGAGGCTAATTTAACAGACAAATTCGAATAATCCTTTAATATACGCGAACAATACAATCCAAATTCATGTGAAATAAAATTGAAAAAGATGCTATGCCGGGAATAATTTAATGCCATGGTGTGAAAGTACTAATTATTATAAATTTTACCGATCGTGTAATATATATAAGATAAATAATTTTTATCTGGCATTCAACGATCTAATTATTACGCAGGCTGAGTTCTAAATAGTGATTAGAGAAATTAAATTAAAAATTAAAATTAATAATTACTTACGTAAACCATCCTAATAAGGCAAATCAACCTTTACAGTAATTAATTTCCAACGTTTCGGCCACATTTTGGCCCTCTTCAGGGATAAATTACGGTATAATTAACCCTTAACAAAAATTAATAAATGGATTAAGTATTGTTCAATAAGAAAAGAAACTAAAGAAAAAGAAAACTAAATGGTAATTGTAGGATCATTACGATATTGATCATCTGATAAATCAGTCGTACTTACTTATTTCGGATGGTTTGACTAAAATTCCCTATTGAGGGAACCTGAAGATATTTATTACATGTCTACTCCATGTGAGACTAATACGCACTGCGAGGATCGTTATGGCGTATGTGGAAACGCAACCGAGTCAGATCCTGATCGATATAGAGGGGGTACATATGACGATGATGGCGCGAAAATTCAAATCCCTATAGGCACAAGTCAGATCTCAAAAACCATGTCGCAGAGGTTCCGACATACAGCGCATCAGGGCGACTGCGACAGGGCGTCGGATATATGTGTGTGTTAAGTTTTGAAATGAGTGAGCGGTTTGTCATGTCAATATTGATTTTCAGGTTATCTATGTGAGGTGGAAATGTCCTAGACTTTTTACATGTCAACAGAAGTAACTTTTGGTTCGTCACTGAGGCTAATTTAACAGACAAATTCGAATAATCCTTTAATATACGCGAACAATACAATCCAAATTCATGTGAAATAAAATTGAAAAAGTTGCTATGCCGGGAATAATTTAATGCCATGGTGTGAAAGTACTAATTATTATAAATTTTACCGAGCGTGTAATATACATAAGATAAATAATTTTTATCTGGCATTCAACGATCTAATTATTACGCAGGCTGAGTTCTAAATAGTGATTAGAGAAATTAAATTAAAAATTAAAATTAATAATTACTTACGTAAACCATCCTAATAAGGCAAATCAACCTTTACAGTAATTAATTTCCAATGTTTCGGCCACATTTTGGCCCTCTTCAGGGATAAATTACGGTATAATTAACCCTTAACAAAAATTAATAAATGGATTAAGTATTGTTCAATAAGAAAAGAAACTAAAGAAAAAGAAAACTAAATGGTAATTGTAGGATCATTACGATATTGATCATCTGATAAATCAGTCGTACTTACTTATTTCGGATGGTTTGACTAAAATTCCCTATTGAGGGAACCTGAAGATATTTATTACATGTCTACTCCATGTGAGACTAATACGCACTGCGAGGATCGTTATGGCGTATGTGGAAACGCAACCGAGTCAGATCCTGATCGATATAGAGGGGGTACATATGACGATGATGGCGCGAAAATTCAAATCCCTATAGGCACAAGTCAGATCTCAAAAACCATGTCGCAGAGGTCCCGACATACAGCGCATCAGGGCGACTGCGACAGGGCGTCGGATATATGTGTGTGTTAAGTTTTGAAATGAGTGAGCGGTTTGTCATGTCAATATTGATTTTCAGTTTATCTATGTGAGGTGGAAATGTCCTAGACTTTTTACATGTCAACAGAAGTAACTTTTGGTTCGTCACTGAGGCTAATTTAACAGACAAATTCGAATAATCCTTTAATATACGCGAACAATACAATCCAAATTCATGTGAAATAAAATTGAAAAAAGTTGCTGTGCCGGGAATAATTTAATGCCATGGTGTGAAAGTACTAATTATTATAAATTTTACCGATCGTGTAATATATATAAGATAAATAATTTTTATCTGGCATTCAACGATCTAATTATTACGCAGGCTGAGTTCTAAATAGTGATTAGAGAAATTAAATTAAAAATTAAAATTAATAATTACTTACGTAAACCATCCTAATAAGGCAAATCAACCTTTACAGTAATTAATTTTCAACGTTTCGGCCACATTTTGGCCCTCTTCAGGGATAAATTACGGTATAATTAACCCTTAACAAAAATTAATAAATGGATTAAGTATTGTTCAATAAGAAAAGAAACTAAAGAAAAAGAAAACTAAATGGTAATTGTAGGATCATTACGATATTGATCATCTGATAAATCAGTCGTACTTACTTATTTCGGATGGTTTGACTAAAATTCCCTATTGAGGGAACCTGAAGATATTTATTACATGTCTACTCCATGTGAGACTAATACGCACTGCGAGGATCGTTATGGCGTATGTGGAAACGCAACCGAGTCAGATCCTGATCGATATTATTAGAATGTGGTTTTATTTTGAACAAAGTTAGATGGAGAGAAATCTCTCCGTATACAATTGTTACAGAGATTGGTTCGTTTTATAAACTGAATACCGCACGTTTGCACCGCGATTGAACCTCAGAGATACTTTTATTACTATAGGCTTTATTTCGAAGCACGCATCGGGCACGTGAACGACTACCACGCAGTAACACAGAAAGAACAGAAGAAGAAAAAAGGACTTCCGTCTTTTCTCAACGGTCCGAAACAAAAGAACGCGCAGTCCCCCAACGCCATCTATTGCGAGGCCCTATTTCTAACACTTCCCCTTAAATTAAAATAACAATATTTGAATTTATATACATTTACCCAAAAAATATATATATTAGTTAACTAAACCTAATGCTTTGGTAAACTTGTTATGTTTTGGCCCATTTAAAGCTTTGGTCAACACATCTGCGACCATATCTTCCGTACGCAAATACTTAAAATTAAACCTTTTCGCACATAAAGTTTCTCTCAAAAAATAATGCTTAATTGCCATATGTTTGGTCCTCGCATGGTATACCGGATTCTCGACCAATTTTAACGCGCTCGCATTGTCGTTATAAATTGTCACATCGAGTTTGGTCTGTACTCCAAGCTCCTCAAGTGTGTTAGTAAGGTACATAGCCTCCTTAGCGGCATCCGTAATGGCAACATATTCGGCCTCAGTCGAGGATAACGCAACTGTCCGCTGCTTCCGTGCCTCCCATGTGATCGGGGCTCCGCATAAATAGAATACATAACCGGTAAATGAGCGTCGGTCAACCACACAGCCTCCCCAATCAGCATCCGTATAACCTGTCAACAAGCCGTTACCTGACCGATAAACTAAAGAATAATCATTAGTTCCCTTAAGGTACCTAAGCACCCTTTTAGCAGCTTCCCAGTGTGTCTTTCCGTAACAATTATTAAACTGGCTCAGGTAACTTACCGCGTAGCCTATGTCAGGTCTAGATACCACAGCAAGATACATCAGGCTACCTACCAATTCGCGATAAGGATACTCCTTATTTTGACTTTCTGAATTCCCCTTAACTAATGCAATCCCAGGTTCCAAAGGCATATTAACTGGGTTAGCCTCCACCATGTTGAATCTTTCAAGTAATTTTTGGACATATCCTTTTTGGCTCAACTTAATTTTTCCTTGACTGAGTGTAAACTCGATGCCTAAACAATATTCCAGATTCCCTAAATCCTTAACAGTGGAAAAAGCTTTAGATAAGCCATACTTAAGACGTTCAATTTTCTTTAAATCTTTGCACAATATTAAAATGTCGTCAACATAAACAACAGCCAATAATAGTTCTTCCCCTTGGTCACGACGGTACACACAAGGGTCGAAGTTGGATGGACTCAACCCTAAAAGTCTTAGTTCCTTGTCCAATTTTGCATGCCACTGTCGACCCGCCTGCTTTAGGCCGTATATAGCTTTCTTTAGTTAGCAAACTTTATTACCGGATTTCGCTTGCTTTAACATGTTCCTGGCCGTAATCTTGACCCGATCACGGTTGCTTTCCGAATCCGCAATATTCCTTAATATGACCTGTATGTTCTTGGGCATTTCCATATATACCTCCTCATCTAGTGAACCGTTCAGATATGCGGTGGTTATGTCGATTTGACTAATGTTCATTCCGTAGTGGGCAGCTAAGGCGGCAGCTAAACGAATCGAACTTAAACGCGCTACAGGCGCGAAAGTCTCGTTGTAATCCATTCCGGGCCTTTGACTAAATCCCCGAGCAACCAACCTGGCCTTCCTTCGGTCGATTGTCCCATCTCGTCTATATTTATTAGTCAATACCATGCGACAACCTATGACGTTCTTCCCCTCGGGTCGCTCAACCAGATCCCAAACGTCCTTTTCTAACATGGATTTTATTTCATCAACCATTGCCACAATCCATTCATCTGCGTCTGCGCCAGATGTGGCAGTATCCAAGGGTATCTCACTTGCGTATCCCAAGAAATTCTCTTGATCACTTATTCTTTCTGAGTATACCTTACGTGGTCTGCCCCGGTTGCCAGTCCTTATGATTCGAGGGCGTCCACGGCCTCTTCCAGATTCTGTGCTGCCTTCATTTCTATGATCGTTCTCTTCAATGTTGTCTTCATTACTATAATCGTTCTCTTCAACGTCGTCTTCATCCTTCTCGTGTAGGAAATCTATTTCCGTATCGTTATTTTCATTTTCCTTGGGTGAATCCCCCTCTTTATTCACATCCTGAGTTGAATCTGTGAACTTCACGTCGCGGCTAATTACGATCTTATCGGTACTGGTGTCAAGGAGCCGATACCCTTTAGAATTTTCATCCAACCCTGCGAACCTGTATTCCTTTGCCTTGTTATCGAGCTTCCTTCTTAATTCTTTTGGAATATGTGCATACGCTTTTGACCCAAAAATATGCATGTCCTTAAGGTTAGGTTTCATTCCGCACCATTTCTCCATTGGAGTGGTACCTGTAGCTTTGGTGGCTAGTCGATTCTGAAGATAGTTAGAGAAATAAACAGCCTCACCCCAGTATTTTCGTTCGAGTTCTGCATCTATTAGTAGACATCTTGCCATCTCCATTAGGGATCGGTTCTTCCTTTCAGCTACACCATTCTGTTCCGGTGTATAGCTGACTGTATATTGACACTTTATTCCTTGATTTGTGAAGAAATCCTTTAATTCCTTATTTACATACTCTGTACCTCGGTCTGACCTGAAAACTTTTGGAGTTTTACCAAACTTTGTCTTAGCTTCTTGTACAAAGTCCTTGATCCTGTCAGTTGTCTCGGATTTATGACCTAATAGATATATTGTTGTATACCTGCTAAAATCATCTATTAAAGTCAATACATAACGTTTCTGACCTGGAGTTCTGGTCTGCATTGGTCCGCACACATCAGTATGTATTAAATCCAATATCGATTTAGACTTACTGTTAGACTTTTGAGGGAAAGGTTTTCTAGCCATCTTCCCCTTAACGCAGGTGTCACATACTTGCCTTATTCCACAGTCCTTAATTTTTATCCCCTCTATTGTTCCTTTTGATATCATTTCCTGTATTGCTAGGAAGTTCCTATGACCCAGCTTTCTGTGCCATGTATGTTGGCAATTTAAAGAATGCTGATTGGTAACAGCGAGGGCCTTATTAACGCTCTTTAATTTAAATAGATCATTATCCGATTCAGCCTTTACTACAATATTGTCTCCTCTCCGTATTGTGCACATCACTTTGTTAAAATTGACCTCAAAACCCTGGTCTGTTAACCTTTTAACGGATAATAAATTTTCTTTTAAATCCGGAACATAAAGCACATCTTTTATATGAATAGCAAGGGGATTTCCCTGAGGATCCTGGCACCAAATTTGTCCTTCTCCTCTGCCTTCAATTTTTGCACAAGAACCATTTGCCAACCTCACGCTCTCATTATTGCATTTTACTAAATTAAGGAAGAAATTTTTATTATTTGACATGTGACTGGTAGCACCAGAGTCAATGCACCACCCATGTTTATTCCAAGATGTGTTGAAATCAGCATGGAAACAAGAATCACTCGAAGAAGGAAAACTTGCATGGCTTACGCATGCTCTTTCACCAACAACCTGACTAGCCTTCTGATTTGACTTGCTTGGATTCCTTTCCTTCCATCTTTGATACTTTATGCAGTCTTTCTTCAAATGACCTGACTTTTTGCAGAAATAACAGGGGTACAAACTCGGCTTTTCTGTAGTTTTTCCTGGTCTAGGTGTGTTCCTATGGGTTACTTTTAAAACTTTATCCTCTTCTTGAGTTCCATTTCTTAGATTCCGACGCCTTGCTGCTTCATCAACGAGTTTTCCTTTTACGAGTTCCAAGGTCAACTCATTTTCATTTCGGGTTTCTAGCGCTGTAATAAGTGTCCCGAAAGAATCCGGAAGGTTACTCAGCATTATAGATATGACGATTTTCTCATTCAGGGATTCCCCTATGGCGGTGAGTCGGTCTACGAGGCTCAACATCTCATGGACGTACCTTTTCATATCGCCGTTCTCGTCTAGCTTTAGGTTAATAATTCTTTTAAGCAAGTGTACCTGATTTGTTAAAGAGGCTTTCTGGTGGTATTTCCTTAGTGCTTCCCACGCGCCCTTAGCATCCGTAGCTCCCTTAAAATGCATGAACTGGTCATCTTCTAAAAGAAGTCCGATTATCGCCCTGGCCTGACCGTCAGCTTTAAACCATTTACTGTCTGCATCCGCGGGTTTTTCCTTAGCTATAGTATGCCACAAGTCCTCCTTAATCAACAATAATTCGACTTTATGTCTCCATATCTCGTAATTTGTATTGTTCAACTTTGTAATTGAAAAACGTAGGTCTGCCATTATGCAACGCCACGTGCACCTGGGCCCATAACCTATTAGAATGTGGTTTTATTTTGAACAAAGTTAGATGGAGAGAAATCTCTCCGTATACAATTGTTACAGAGATTGGTTCGTTTTATAAACTGAATACCGCACGTTTGCACCGCGATTGAACCTCAGAGATACTTTTATTACTATAGGCTTTATTTCGAAGCACGCATCGGGCACGTGAACGACTACCACGCAGTAACACAGAAAGAACAGAAGAAGAAAAAAGGACTTCCGTCTTTTCTCAACGGTCCGAAACAAAAGAACGCGCAGTCCCCCAACGCCATCTATTGCGAGGCCCTATTTCTAACAGATATAGAGGGGGTACATATGACGATGATGGCGCGAAAATTCAAATCCCTATAGGCACAAGTCAGATCTCAAAAACCATGTCGCAGAGGTCCCGACATACAGCGCATCAGGGCGACTGCGACAGGGCGTCGGATATATGTGTGTGTTAAGTTTTGAAATGAGTGAGCGGTTTGTCATGTCAATATTGATTTTCAGTTTATCTATGTGAGGTGGAAATGTCCTAGACTTTTTACATGTCAACAGAAGTAACTTTTGGTTCGTCACTGAGGCTAATTTAACAGACAAATTCGAATAATCCTTTAATATACGCGAACAATACAATCCAAATTCATGTGAAATAAAATTGAAAAAAGTTGCTGTGCCGGGAATAATTTAATGCCATGGTGTGAAAGTACTAATTATTATAAATTTTACCGATCGTGTAATATATATAAGATAAATAATTTTTATCTGGCATTCAACGATCTAATTATTACGCAGGCTGAGTTCTAAATAGTGATTAGAGAAATTAAATTAAAAATTAAAATTAATAATTACTTACGTAAACCATCCTAATAAGGCAAATCAACCTTTACAGTAATTAATTTCCAACGTTTCGGCCACATTTTGGCCCTCTTCAGGGATAAATTACGGTATAATTAACCCTTAACAAAAATTAATAAATGGATTAAGTATTGTTCAATAAGAAAAGAAACTAAAGAAAAAGAAAACTAAATGGTAATTGTAGGATCATTACGATATTGATCATCTGATAAATCAGTCGTACTTACTTATTTCGGATGGTTTGACTAAAATTCCCTATTGAGGGAACCTGAAGATATTTATTACATGTCTACTCCATGTGAGACTAATACGCACTGCGAGGATCGTTATGGCGTATGTGGAAACGCAACCGAGTCAGATCCTGATCGATATAGAGGGGGTACATATGACGATGATGGCGCGAAAATTCAAATCCCTATAGGCACAAGTCAGATCTCAAAAACCATGTCGCAGAGGTCCCGACATACAGCGCATCAGGGCGACTGCGACAGGGCGTCGGATATATGTGTGTGTTAAGTTTCGAAATGAGTGAGCGGTTTGTCATGTCAATATTGATTTTCAGTTTATCTATGTGAGGTGGAAATGTCCTAGACTTTTTACATGTCAACAGAAGTAACTTTTGGTTCGTCACTGAGGCTAATTTAACAGACAAATTCGAATAATCCTTTAATATACGCGAACAATACAATCCAAATTCATGTGAAATAAAATTGAAAAAGTTGCTATGCCGGGAATAATTTAATGCCATGGTGTGAAAGTACTAATTATTATAAATTTTACCGATCGTGTAATATACATAAGATAAATAATTTTTATCTGGCATTCAACGATCTAATTATTACGCAGGCTGAGTTCTAAATAGTGATTAGAGAAATTAAATTAAAAATTAAAATTAATAATTACTTACGTAAACCATCCTAATAAGGCAAATCAACCTTTACAGTAATTAATTTCCAACGTTTCGGCCACATTTTGGCCCTCTTCAGGGATAAATTACGGTATAATTAACCCTTAACAAAAATTAATAAATGGATTAAGTATTGTTCAATAAGAAAAGAAAACTAAATGGTAATTGTAGGATCATTACGATACTGATCATCTGATAAATCAGTCGTACTTACTTATTTCGGATGGTTTGACTAAAATTCCCTATTGAGGGAACCTGAAGATATTTATTACATGTTTACTCCATGTGAGACTAATACGCACTGCGAGGATCGTTATGGCGTATGTGGAAACGCAACCGAGTCAGATCCTGATCGATATAGAGGGGGTACATATGACGATGATGGCGCGAAAATTCAAATCCCTATAGGCACAAGTCAGATCTCAAAAACCATGTCGCAGAGGTTCCGACATACAGCGCATCAGGGCGACTGCGACAGGGCGTCGGATATATGTGTGTGTTAAGTTTTGAAATGAGTGAGCGGTTTGTCATGTCAATATTGATTTTCAGTTTATCTATGTGAGGTGGAAATGTCCTAGACTTTTTACATGTCAACAGAAGTAACTTTTGGTTCGTCACTGAGGCTAATTTAACAGACAAATTCGAATAATCCTTTAATATACGCGAACAATACAATCCAAATTCATGTGAAATAAAATTGAAAAAGTTGCTATGCCGGGAATAATTTAATGCCATGGTGTGAAAGTACTAATTATTATAAATTTTACCGATCGTGTAATATATATAAGATAAATAATTTTTATCTGGCATTCAACGATCTAATTATTACGCAGGCTGAGTTCTAAATAGTGATTAGAGAAATTAAATTAAAAATTAAAATTAATAATTACTTACGTAAACCATCCTAATAAGGCAAATCAACCTTTACAGTAATTAATTTTCAACGTTTCGGCCACATTTTGGCCCTCTTCAGGGATAAATTACGGTATAATTAACCCTTAACAAAAATTAATAAATGGATTAAGTATTGTTCAATAAGAAAAGAAACTAAAGAAAAAGAAAACTAAATGGTAATTGTAGGATCATTACGATATTGATCATCTGATAAATCAGTCGTACTTACTTATTTCGGATGGTTTGACTAAAATTCCCTATTGAGGGAACCTGAAGATATTTATTACATGTCTACTCCATGTGAGACTAATACGCACTGCGAGGATCGTTATGGCGTATGTGGAAACGCAACCGAGTCAGATCCTGATCGATATAGAGGGGGTACATATGACGATGATGGCGCGAAAATTCAAATCCCTATAGGCACAAGTCAGATCTCAAAAACCATGTCGCAGAGGTCCCGACATACAGCGCATCAGGGCGACTGCGACAGGGCGTCGGATATATGTGTGTGTTAAGTTTTGAAATGAGTGAGCGGTTTGTCATGTCAATATTGATTTTCAGTTTATCTATGTGAGGTGGAAATGTCCTAGACTTTTTACATGTCAACAGAAGTAACTTTTGGTTCGTCACTGAGGCTAATTTAACAGACAAATTCGAATAATCCTTTAATATACGCGAACAATACAATCCAAATTCATGTGAAATAACATTGAAAAAAGTTGCTGTGCCGGGAATAATTTAATGCCATGGTGTGAAAGTACTAATTATTATAAATTTTACCGATCGTGTAATATATATAAGATAAATAATTTTTATCTGGCATTCAACGATCTAATTATTACGCAGGCTGAGTTCTAAATAGTGATTAGAGAAATTAAATTAAAAATTAAAATTAATAATTACTTACGTAAACCATCCTAATAAGGCAAATCAACCTTTACAGTAATTAATTTCCAACGTTTCGGCCACATTTTGGCCCTCTTCAGGGATAAATTACGGTATAATTAACCCTTAACAAAAATTAATAAATGGATTAAGTATTGTTCAATAAGAAAAGAAACTAAAGAAAAAGAAAACTAAATGGTAATTGTAGGATCATTACGATATTGATCATCTGATAAATCAGTCGTACTTACTTATTTCGGATGGTTTGACTAAAATTCCCTATTGAGGGAACCTGAAGATATTTATTACATGTCTACTCCATGTGAGACTAATACGCACTGCGAGGATCGTTATGGCGTATGTGGAAACGCAACCGAGTCAGATCCTGATCGATATAGAGGGGGTACATATGACGATGATGGCGCGAAAATTCAAATCCCTATAGGCACAAGTCAGATCTCAAAAACCATGTCGCAGAGGTTCCGACATACAGCGCATCAGGGCGACTGCGACAGGGCGTCGGATATATGTGTGTGTTAAGTTTTGAAATGAGTGAGCGGTTTGTCATGTCAATATTGATTTTCAGTTTATCTATGTGAGGTGGAAATGTCCTAGACTTTTTACATGTCAACAGAAGTAACTTTTGGTTCGTCACTGAGGCTAATTTAACAGACAAATTCGAATAATCCTTTAATATACGCGAACAATACAATCCAAATTCATGTGAAATAAAATTGAAAAAGTTGCTATGCCGGGAATAATTTAATGCCATGGTGTGAAAGTACTAATTATTATAAATTTTACCGATCGTGTAATATACATAAGATAAATAATTTTTATCTGGCATTCAACGATCTAATTATTACGCAGGCTGAGTTCTAAATTGTGATTAGAGAAATTAAATTAAAAATTAAAATTAATAATTACTTACGTAAACCATCCTAATAAGGCAAATCAACCTTTACAGTAATTAATTTCCAACGTTTCGGCCACATTTTGGCCCTCTTCAGGGATAAATTACGGTATAATTAACCCTTAACAAAAATTAATAAATGGATTAAGTATTGTTCAATAAGAAAAGAAAACTAAATGGTAATTGTAGGATCATTACGATATTGATCATCTGATAAATCAGTCGTACTTACTTATTTCGGATGGTTTGACTAAAATTCCCTATTGAGGGAACCTGAAGATATTTATTACATGTCTACTCCATGTGAGACTAATACGCACTGCGAGGATCGTTATGGCGTATGTGGAAACGCAACCGAGTCAGATCCTGATCGATATAGAGGGGGTACATATGACGATGATGGCGCGAAAATTCAAATCCCTATAGGCACAAGTCAGATCTCAAAAACCATGTCGCAGAGGTCCCGACATACAGCGCATCAGGGCGACTGCGACAGGGCGTCGGATATATGTGTGTGTTAAGTTTTGAAATGAGTGAGCGGTTTGTCATGTCAATATTGATTTTCAGTTTATCTATGTGAGGTGGAAATGTCCTAGACTTTTTACATGTCAACAGAAGTAACTTTTGGTTCGTCACTGAGGCTAATTTAACAGACAAATTCGAATAATCCTTTAATATACGCGAACAATACAATCCAAATTCATGTGAAATAAAATTGAAAAAGATGCTATGCCGGGAATAATTTAATGCCATGGTGTGAAAGTACTAATTATTATAAATTTTACCGATCGTGTAATATATATAAGATAAATAATTTTTATCTGGCATTCAACGATCTAATTATTACGCAGGCTGAGTTCTAAATAGTGATTAGAGAAATTAAATTAAAAATTAAAATTAATAATTACTTACGTAAACCATCCTAATAAGGCAAATCAACCTTTACAGTAATTAATTTCCAACGTTTCGGCCACATTTTGGCCCTCTTCAGGGATAAATTACGGTATAATTAACCCTTAACAAAAATTAATAAATGGATTAAGTATTGTTCAATAAGAACAGAAACTAAAGAAAAAGAAAACTAAATGGTAATTGTAGGATCATTACGATATTGATCATCTGATAAATCAGTCGTACTTACTTATTTCGGATGGTTTGACTAAAATTCCCTATTGAGGGAACCTGAAGATATTTATTACATGTCTACTCCATGTGAGACTAATACGCACTGCGAGGATCGTTATGGCGTATGTGGAAACGCAACCGAGTCAGATCCTGATCGATATAGAGGGGGTACATATGACGATGATGGCGCGAAAATTCAAATCCCTATAGGCACAAGTCAGATCTCAAAAACCATGTCGCAGAGGTTCCGACATACAGCGCATCAGGGCGACTGCGACAGGGCGTCGGATATATGTGTGTGTTAAGTTTTGAAATGAGTGAGCGGTTTGTCATGTCAATATTGATTTTCAGTTTATCTATGTGAGGTGGAAATGTCCTAGACTTTTTACATGTCAACAGAAGTAACTTTTGGTTCGTCACTGAGGCTAATTTAACAGACAAATTCGAATAATCCTTTAATATACGCGAACAATACAATCCAAATTCATGTGAAATAAAATTGAAAAAGTTGCTATGCCGGGAATAATTTAATGCCATGGTGTGAAAGTACTAATTATTATAAATTTTACCGAGCGTGTAATATACATAAGATAAATAATTTTTATCTGGCATTCAACGATCTAATTATTACGCAGGCTGAGTTCTAAATAGTGATTAGAGAAATTAAATTAAAAATTAAAATTAATAATTACTTACGTAAACCATCCTAATAAGGCAAATCAACCTTTACAGTAATTAATTTCCAACGTTTCGGCCACATTTTGGCCCTCTTCAGGGATAAATTACGGTATAATTAACCCTTAACAAAAATTAATAAATGGATTAAGTATTGTTCAATAAGAAAAGAAAACTAAATGGTAATTGTAGGATCATTACGATATTGATCATCTGATAAATCAGTCGTACTTACTTATTTCGGATGGTTTGACTAAAATTCCCTATTGAGGGAACCTGAAGATATTTATTACATGTCTACTCCATGTGAGACTAATACGCACTGCGAGGATCGTTATGGCGTATGTGGAAACGCAACCGAGTCAGATCCTGATCGATATAGAGGGGGTACATATGACGATGATGGCGCGAAAATTCAAATCCCTATAGGCACAAGTCAGATCTCAAAAACCATGTCGCAGAGGTCCCGACATACAGCGCATCAGGGCGACTGCGACAGGGCGTCGGATATATGTGTGTGTTAAGTTTTGAAATGAGTGAGCGGTTTGTCATGTCAATATTGATTTTCAGTTTATCTATGTGAGGTGGAAATGTCCTAGACTTTTTACATGTCAACAGAAGTAACTTTTGGTTCGTCACTGAGGCTAATTTAACAGACAAATTCGAATAATCCTTTAATATACGCGAACAATACAATCCAAATTCATGTGAAATAAAATTGAAAAAAGTTGCTGTGCCGGGAATAATTTAATGCCATGGTGTGAAAGTACTAATTATTATAAATTTTACCGATCGTGTAATATATATAAGATAAATAATTTTTATCTGGCATTCAACGATCTAATTATTACGCAGGCTGAGTTCTAAATAGTGATTAGAGAAATTAAATTAAAAATTAAAATTAATAATTACTTACGTAAACCATCCTAATAAGGCAAATCAACCTTTACAGTAATTAATTTTCAACGTTTCGGCCACATTTTGGCCCTCTTCAGGGATAAATTACGGTATAATTAACCCTTAACAAAAATTAATAAATGGATTAAGTATTGTTCAATAAGAAAAGAAACTAAAGAAAAAGAAAACTAAATGGTAATTGTAGGATCATTACGATATTGATCATCTGATAAATCAGTCGTACTTACTTATTTCGGATGGTTTGACTAAAATTCCCTATTGAGGGAACCTGAAGATATTTATTACATGTCTACTCCATGTGAGACTAATACGCACTGCGAGGATCGTTATGGCGTATGTGGAAACGCAACCGAGTCAGATCCTGATCGATATTATTAGAATGTGGTTTTATTTTGAACAAAGTTAGATGGAGAGAAATCTCTCCGTATACAATTGTTACAGAGATTGGTTCGTTTTATAAACTGAATACCGCACGTTTGCACCGCGATTGAACCTCAGAGATACTTTTATTACTATAGGCTTTATTTCGAAGCACGCATCGGGCACGTGAACGACTACCACGCAGTAACACAGAAAGAACAGAAGAAGAAAAAAGGACTTCCGTCTTTTCTCAACGGTCCGAAACAAAAGAACGCGCAGTCCCCCAACGCCATCTATTGCGAGGCCCTATTTCTAACACTTCCCCTTAAATTAAAATAACAATATTTGAATTTATATACATTTACCCAAAAAATATATATATTAGTTAACTAAACCTAATGCTTTGGTAAACTTGTTATGTTTTGGCCCATTTAAAGCTTTGGTCAACACATCTGCGACCATATCTTCCGTACGCAAATACTTAAAATTAAACCTTTTCGCACATAAAGTTTCTCTCAAAAAATAATGCTTAATTGCCATATGTTTGGTCCTCGCATGGTATACCGGATTCTCGACCAATTTTAACGCGCTCGCATTGTCGTTATAAATTGTCACATCGAGTTTGGTCTGTACTCCAAGCTCCTCAAGTGTGTTAGTAAGGTACATAGCCTCCTTAGCGGCATCCGTAATGGCAACATATTCGGCCTCAGTCGAGGATAACGCAACTGTCCGCTGCTTCCGTGCCTCCCATGTGATCGGGGCTCCGCATAAATAGAATACATAACCGGTAAATGAGCGTCGGTCAACCACACAGCCTCCCCAATCAGCATCCGTATAACCTGTCAACAAGCCGTTACCTGACCGATAAACTAAAGAATAATCATTAGTTCCCTTAAGGTACCTAAGCACCCTTTTAGCAGCTTCCCAGTGTGTCTTTCCGTAACAATTATTAAACTGGCTCAGGTAACTTACCGCGTAGCCTATGTCAGGTCTAGATACCACAGCAAGATACATCAGGCTACCTACCAATTCGCGATAAGGATACTCCTTATTTTGACTTTCTGAATTCCCCTTAACTAATGCAATCCCAGGTTCCAAAGGCATATTAACTGGGTTAGCCTCCACCATGTTGAATCTTTCAAGTAATTTTTGGACATATCCTTTTTGGCTCAACTTAATTTTTCCTTGACTGAGTGTAAACTCGATGCCTAAACAATATTCCAGATTCCCTAAATCCTTAACAGTGGAAAAAGCTTTAGATAAGCCATACTTAAGACGTTCAATTTTCTTTAAATCTTTGCACAATATTAAAATGTCGTCAACATAAACAACAGCCAATAATAGTTCTTCCCCTTGGTCACGACGGTACACACAAGGGTCGAAGTTGGATGGACTCAACCCTAAAAGTCTTAGTTCCTTGTCCAATTTTGCATGCCACTGTCGACCCGCCTGCTTTAGGCCGTATATAGCTTTCTTTAGTTAGCAAACTTTATTACCGGATTTCGCTTGCTTTAACATGTTCCTGGCCGTAATCTTGACCCGATCACGGTTGCTTTCCGAATCCGCAATATTCCTTAATATGACCTGTATGTTCTTGGGCATTTCCATATATACCTCCTCATCTAGTGAACCGTTCAGATATGCGGTGGTTATGTCGATTTGACTAATGTTCATTCCGTAGTGGGCAGCTAAGGCGGCAGCTAAACGAATCGAACTTAAACGCGCTACAGGCGCGAAAGTCTCGTTGTAATCCATTCCGGGCCTTTGACTAAATCCCCGAGCAACCAACCTGGCCTTCCTTCGGTCGATTGTCCCATCTCGTCTATATTTATTAGTCAATACCATGCGACAACCTATGACGTTCTTCCCCTCGGGTCGCTCAACCAGATCCCAAACGTCCTTTTCTAACATGGATTTTATTTCATCAACCATTGCCACAATCCATTCATCTGCGTCTGCGCCAGATGTGGCAGTATCCAAGGGTATCTCACTTGCGTATCCCAAGAAATTCTCTTGATCACTTATTCTTTCTGAGTATACCTTACGTGGTCTGCCCCGGTTGCCAGTCCTTATGATTCGAGGGCGTCCACGGCCTCTTCCAGATTCTGTGCTGCCTTCATTTCTATGATCGTTCTCTTCAATGTTGTCTTCATTACTATAATCGTTCTCTTCAACGTCGTCTTCATCCTTCTCGTGTAGGAAATCTATTTCCGTATCGTTATTTTCATTTTCCTTGGGTGAATCCCCCTCTTTATTCACATCCTGAGTTGAATCTGTGAACTTCACGTCGCGGCTAATTACGATCTTATCGGTACTGGTGTCAAGGAGCCGATACCCTTTAGAATTTTCATCCAACCCTGCGAACCTGTATTCCTTTGCCTTGTTATCGAGCTTCCTTCTTAATTCTTTTGGAATATGTGCATACGCTTTTGACCCAAAAATATGCATGTCCTTAAGGTTAGGTTTCATTCCGCACCATTTCTCCATTGGAGTGGTACCTGTAGCTTTGGTGGCTAGTCGATTCTGAAGATAGTTAGAGAAATAAACAGCCTCACCCCAGTATTTTCGTTCGAGTTCTGCATCTATTAGTAGACATCTTGCCATCTCCATTAGGGATCGGTTCTTCCTTTCAGCTACACCATTCTGTTCCGGTGTATAGCTGACTGTATATTGACACTTTATTCCTTGATTTGTGAAGAAATCCTTTAATTCCTTATTTACATACTCTGTACCTCGGTCTGACCTGAAAACTTTTGGAGTTTTACCAAACTTTGTCTTAGCTTCTTGTACAAAGTCCTTGATCCTGTCAGTTGTCTCGGATTTATGACCTAATAGATATATTGTTGTATACCTGCTAAAATCATCTATTAAAGTCAATACATAACGTTTCTGACCTGGAGTTCTGGTCTGCATTGGTCCGCACACATCAGTATGTATTAAATCCAATATCGATTTAGACTTACTGTTAGACTTTTGAGGGAAAGGTTTTCTAGCCATCTTCCCCTTAACGCAGGTGTCACATACTTGCCTTATTCCACAGTCCTTAATTTTTATCCCCTCTATTGTTCCTTTTGATATCATTTCCTGTATTGCTAGGAAGTTCCTATGACCCAGCTTTCTGTGCCATGTATGTTGGCAATTTAAAGAATGCTGATTGGTAACAGCGAGGGCCTTATTAACGCTCTTTAATTTAAATAGATCATTATCCGATTCAGCCTTTACTACAATATTGTCTCCTCTCCGTATTGTGCACATCACTTTGTTAAAATTGACCTCAAAACCCTGGTCTGTTAACCTTTTAACGGATAATAAATTTTCTTTTAAATCCGGAACATAAAGCACATCTTTTATATGAATAGCAAGGGGATTTCCCTGAGGATCCTGGCACCAAATTTGTCCTTCTCCTCTGCCTTCAATTTTTGCACAAGAACCATTTGCCAACCTCACGCTCTCATTATTGCATTTTACTAAATTAAGGAAGAAATTTTTATTATTTGACATGTGACTGGTAGCACCAGAGTCAATGCACCACCCATGTTTATTCCAAGATGTGTTGAAATCAGCATGGAAACAAGAATCACTCGAAGAAGGAAAACTTGCATGGCTTACGCATGCTCTTTCACCAACAACCTGACTAGCCTTCTGATTTGACTTGCTTGGATTCCTTTCCTTCCATCTTTGATACTTTATGCAGTCTTTCTTCAAATGACCTGACTTTTTGCAGAAATAACAGGGGTACAAACTCGGCTTTTCTGTAGTTTTTCCTGGTCTAGGTGTGTTCCTATGGGTTACTTTTAAAACTTTATCCTCTTCTTGAGTTCCATTTCTTAGATTCCGACGCCTTGCTGCTTCATCAACGAGTTTTCCTTTTACGAGTTCCAAGGTCAACTCATTTTCATTTCGGGTTTCTAGCGCTGTAATAAGTGTCCCGAAAGAATCCGGAAGGTTACTCAGCATTATAGATATGACGATTTTCTCATTCAGGGATTCCCCTATGGCGGTGAGTCGGTCTACGAGGCTCAACATCTCATGGACGTACCTTTTCATATCGCCGTTCTCGTCTAGCTTTAGGTTAATAATTCTTTTAAGCAAGTGTACCTGATTTGTTAAAGAGGCTTTCTGGTGGTATTTCCTTAGTGCTTCCCACGCGCCCTTAGCATCCGTAGCTCCCTTAAAATGCATGAACTGGTCATCTTCTAAAAGAAGTCCGATTATCGCCCTGGCCTGACCGTCAGCTTTAAACCATTTACTGTCTGCATCCGCGGGTTTTTCCTTAGCTATAGTATGCCACAAGTCCTCCTTAATCAACAATAATTCGACTTTATGTCTCCATATCTCGTAATTTGTATTGTTCAACTTTGTAATTGAAAAACGTAGGTCTGCCATTATGCAACGCCACGTGCACCTGGGCCCATAACCTATTAGAATGTGGTTTTATTTTGAACAAAGTTAGATGGAGAGAAATCTCTCCGTATACAATTGTTACAGAGATTGGTTCGTTTTATAAACTGAATACCGCACGTTTGCACCGCGATTGAACCTCAGAGATACTTTTATTACTATAGGCTTTATTTCGAAGCACGCATCGGGCACGTGAACGACTACCACGCAGTAACACAGAAAGAACAGAAGAAGAAAAAAGGACTTCCGTCTTTTCTCAACGGTCCGAAACAAAAGAACGCGCAGTCCCCCAACGCCATCTATTGCGAGGCCCTATTTCTAACAGATATAGAGGGGGTACATATGACGATGATGGCGCGAAAATTCAAATCCCTATAGGCACAAGTCAGATCTCAAAAACCATGTCGCAGAGGTCCCGACATACAGCGCATCAGGGCGACTGCGACAGGGCGTCGGATATATGTGTGTGTTAAGTTTTGAAATGAGTGAGCGGTTTGTCATGTCAATATTGATTTTCAGTTTATCTATGTGAGGTGGAAATGTCCTAGACTTTTTACATGTCAACAGAAGTAACTTTTGGTTCGTCACTGAGGCTAATTTAACAGACAAATTCGAATAATCCTTTAATATACGCGAACAATACAATCCAAATTCATGTGAAATAAAATTGAAAAAAGTTGCTGTGCCGGGAATAATTTAATGCCATGGTGTGAAAGTACTAATTATTATAAATTTTACCGATCGTGTAATATATATAAGATAAATAATTTTTATCTGGCATTCAACGATCTAATTATTACGCAGGCTGAGTTCTAAATAGTGATTAGAGAAATTAAATTAAAAATTAAAATTAATAATTACTTACGTAAACCATCCTAATAAGGCAAATCAACCTTTACAGTAATTAATTTCCAACGTTTCGGCCACATTTTGGCCCTCTTCAGGGATAAATTACGGTATAATTAACCCTTAACAAAAATTAATAAATGGATTAAGTATTGTTCAATAAGAAAAGAAACTAAAGAAAAAGAAAACTAAATGGTAATTGTAGGATCATTACGATATTGATCATCTGATAAATCAGTCGTACTTACTTATTTCGGATGGTTTGACTAAAATTCCCTATTGAGGGAACCTGAAGATATTTATTACATGTCTACTCCATGTGAGACTAATACGCACTGCGAGGATCGTTATGGCGTATGTGGAAACGCAACCGAGTCAGATCCTGATCGATATAGAGGGGGTACATATGACGATGATGGCGCGAAAATTCAAATCCCTATAGGCACAAGTCAGATCTCAAAAACCATGTCGCAGAGGTCCCGACATACAGCGCATCAGGGCGACTGCGACAGGGCGTCGGATATATGTGTGTGTTAAGTTTCGAAATGAGTGAGCGGTTTGTCATGTCAATATTGATTTTCAGTTTATCTATGTGAGGTGGAAATGTCCTAGACTTTTTACATGTCAACAGAAGTAACTTTTGGTTCGTCACTGAGGCTAATTTAACAGACAAATTCGAATAATCCTTTAATATACGCGAACAATACAATCCAAATTCATGTGAAATAAAATTGAAAAAGTTGCTATGCCGGGAATAATTTAATGCCATGGTGTGAAAGTACTAATTATTATAAATTTTACCGATCGTGTAATATACATAAGATAAATAATTTTTATCTGGCATTCAACGATCTAATTATTACGCAGGCTGAGTTCTAAATAGTGATTAGAGAAATTAAATTAAAAATTAAAATTAATAATTACTTACGTAAACCATCCTAATAAGGCAAATCAACCTTTACAGTAATTAATTTCCAACGTTTCGGCCACATTTTGGCCCTCTTCAGGGATAAATTACGGTATAATTAACCCTTAACAAAAATTAATAAATGGATTAAGTATTGTTCAATAAGAAAAGAAAACTAAATGGTAATTGTAGGATCATTACGATACTGATCATCTGATAAATCAGTCGTACTTACTTATTTCGGATGGTTTGACTAAAATTCCCTATTGAGGGAACCTGAAGATATTTATTACATGTTTACTCCATGTGAGACTAATACGCACTGCGAGGATCGTTATGGCGTATGTGGAAACGCAACCGAGTCAGATCCTGATCGATATAGAGGGGGTACATATGACGATGATGGCGCGAAAATTCAAATCCCTATAGGCACAAGTCAGATCTCAAAAACCATGTCGCAGAGGTTCCGACATACAGCGCATCAGGGCGACTGCGACAGGGCGTCGGATATATGTGTGTGTTAAGTTTTGAAATGAGTGAGCGGTTTGTCATGTCAATATTGATTTTCAGTTTATCTATGTGAGGTGGAAATGTCCTAGACTTTTTACATGTCAACAGAAGTAACTTTTGGTTCGTCACTGAGGCTAATTTAACAGACAAATTCGAATAATCCTTTAATATACGCGAACAATACAATCCAAATTCATGTGAAATAAAATTGAAAAAGTTGCTATGCCGGGAATAATTTAATGCCATGGTGTGAAAGTACTAATTATTATAAATTTTACCGATCGTGTAATATACATAAGATAAATAATTTTTATCTGGCATTCAACGATCTAATTATTACGCAGGCTGAGTTCTAAATAGTGATTAGAGAAATTAAATTAAAAATTAAAATTAATAATTACTTACGTAAACCATCCTAATAAGGCAAATCAACCTTTACAGTAATTAATTTCCAACGTTTCGGCCACATTTTGGCCCTCTTCAGGGATAAATTACGGTATAATTAACCCTTAACAAAAATTAATAAATGGATTAAGTATTGTTCAATAAGAAAAGAAAACTAAATGGTAATTGTAGGATCATTACGATACTGATCATCTGATAAATCAGTCGTACTTACTTATTTCGGATGGTTTGACTAAAATTCCCTATTGAGGGAACCTGAAGATATTTATTACATGTTTACTCCATGTGAGACTAATACGCACTGCGAGGATCGTTATGGCGTATGTGGAAACGCAACCGAGTCAGATCCTGATCGATATAGAGGGGGTACATATGACGATGATGGCGCGAAAATTCAAATCCCTATAGGCACAAGTCAGATCTCAAAAACCATGTCGCAGAGGTTCCGACATACAGCGCATCAGGGCGACTGCGACAGGGCGTCGGATATATGTGTGTGTTAAGTTTTGAAATGAGTGAGCGGTTTGTCATGTCAATATTGATTTTCAGTTTATCTATGTGAGGTGGAAATGTCCTAGACTTTTTACATGTCAACAGAAGTAACTTTTGGTTCGTCACTGAGGCTAATTTAACAGACAAATTCGAATAATCCTTTAATATACGCGAACAATACAATCCAAATTCATGTGAAATAAAATTGAAAAAGTTGCTATGCCGGGAATAATTTAATGCCATGGTGTGAAAGTACTAATTATTATAAATTTTACCGATCGTGTAATATATATAAGATAAATAATTTTTATCTGGCATTCAACGATCTAATTATTACGCAGGCTGAGTTCTAAATAGTGATTAGAAAAATTAAATTAAAAATTAAAATTAATAATTACTTACGTAAACCATCCTAATAAGGCAAATCAACCTTTACAGTAATTAATTTCCAACGTTTCGGCCACATTTTGGCCCTCTTCAGGGATAAATTACGGTATAATTAACCCTTAACAAAAATTAATAAATGGATTAAGTATTGTTCAATAACAAAAGAAACTAAAGAAAAAGAAAACTAAATGGTAATTGTAGGATCATTACGATATTGATCATCTGATAAATCAGTCGTACTTACTTATTTCGGATGGTTTGACTAAAATTCCCTATTGAGGGAACCTGAAGATATTTATTACATGTCTACTCCATGTAAGACTAATACGCACTGCGAGGATCGTTATGGCGTATGTGGAAACGCAACCGAGTCAGATCCTGATCGATATAGAGGGGGTACATATGACGATGATGGCGCGAAAATTCAAATCCCTATAGGCACAAGTCAGATCTCAAAAACCATGTCGCAGAGGTTCCGACATACAGCGCATCAGGGCGACTGCGACAGGGCGTCGGATATATGTGTGTGTTAAGTTTTGAAATGAGTGAGCGGTTTGTCATGTCAATATTGATTTTCAGTTTATCTATGTGAGGTGGAAATGTCCTAGACTTTTTACATGTCAACAGAAGTAACTTTTGGTTCGTCACTGAGGCTAATTTAACAGACAAATTCGAATAATCCTTTAATATACGCGAACAATACAATCCAAATTCATGTGAAATAAAATTGAAAAAGTTGCTATGCCGGGAATAATTTAATGCCATGGTGTGAAAGTACTAATTATTATAAATTTTACCGATCGTGTAATATATATAAGATAAATAATTTTTATCTGGCATTCAACGATCTAATTATTACGCAGGCTGAGTTCTAAATAGTGATTAGAGAAATTAAATTAAAAATTAAAATTAATAATTACTTACGTAAACCATCCTAATAAGGCAAATCAACCTTTACAGTAATTAATTTTCAACGTTTCGGCCACATTTTGGCCCTCTTCAGGGATAAATTACGGTATAATTAACCCTTAACAAAAATTAATAAATGGATTAAGTATTGTTCAATAAGAAAAGAAACTAAAGAAAAAGAAAACTAAATGGTAATTGTAGGATCATTACGATATTGATCATCTGATAAATCAGTCGTACTTACTTATTTCGGATGGTTTGACTAAAATTCCCTATTGAGGGAACCTGAAGATATTTATTACATGTCTACTCCATGTGAGACTAATACGCACTGCGAGGATCGTTATGGCGTATGTGGAAACGCAACCGAGTCAGATCCTGATCGATATAGAGGGGGTACATATGACGATGATGGCGCGAAAATTCAAATCCCTATAGGCACAAGTCAGATCTCAAAAACCATGTCGCAGAGGTCCCGACATACAGCGCATCAGGGCGACTGCGACAGGGCGTCGGATATATGTGTGTGTTAAGTTTTGAAATGAGTGAGCGGTTTGTCATGTCAATATTGATTTTCAGTTTATCTATGTGAGGTGGAAATGTCCTAGACTTTTTACATGTCAACAGAAGTAACTTTTGGTTCGTCACTGAGGCTAATTTAACAGACAAATTCGAATAATCCTTTAATATACGCGAACAATACAATCCAAATTCATGTGAAATAAAATTGAAAAAAGTTGCTGTGCCGGGAATAATTTAATGCCATGGTGTGAAAGTACTAATTATTATAAATTTTACCGATCGTGTAATATATATAAGATAAATAATTTTTATCTGGCATTCAACGATCTAATTATTACGCAGGCTGAGTTCTAAATAGTGATTAGAGAAATTAAATTAAAAATTAAAATTAATAATTACTTACGTAAACCATCCTAATAAGGCAAATCAACCTTTACAGTAATTAATTTCCAACGTTTCGGCCACATTTTGGCCCTCTTCAGGGATAAATTACGGTATAATTAACCCTTAACAAAAATTAATAAATGGATTAAGTATTGTTCAATAAGAAAAGAAACTAAAGAAAAAGAAAACTAAATGGTAATTGTAGGATCATTACGATATTGATCATCTGATAAATCAGTCGTACTTACTTATTTCGGATGGTTTGACTAAAATTCCCTATTGAGGGAACCTGAAGATATTTATTACATGTCTACTCCATGTGAGACTAATACGCACTGCGAGGATCGTTATGGCGTATGTGGAAACGCAACCGAGTCAGATCCTGATCGATATAGAGGGGGTACATATGACGATGATGGCGCGAAAATTCAAATCCCTATAGGCACAAGTCAGATCTCAAAAACCATGTCGCAGAGGTCCCGACATACAGCGCATCAGGGCGACTGCGACAGGGCGTCGGATATATGTGTGTGTTAAGTTTTGAAATGAGTGAGCGGTTTGTCATGTCAATATTGATTTTCAGTTTATCTATGTGAGGTGGAAATGTCCTAGACTTTTTACATGTCAACAGAAGTAACTTTTGGTTCGTCACTGAGGCTAATTTAACAGACAAATTCGAATAATCCTTTAATATACGCGAACAATACAATCCAAATTCATGTGAAATAAAATTGAAAAAGTTGCTATGCCGGGAATAATTTAATGCCATGGTGTGAAAGTACTAATTATTATAAATTTTACCGATCGTGTAATATACATAAGATAAATAATTTTTATCTGGCATTCAACGATCTAATTATTACGCAGGCTGAGTTCTAAATAGTGATTAGAGAAATTAAATTAAAAATTAAAATTAATAATTACTTACGTAAACCATCCTAATAAGGCAAATCAACCTTTACAGTAATTAATTTCCAACGTTTCGGCCACATTTTGGCCCTCTTCAGGGATAAATTACGGTATAATTAACCCTTAACAAAAATTAATAAATGGATTAAGTATTGTTCAATAAGAAAAGAAACTAAAGAAAAAGAAAACTAAATGGTAATTGTAGGATCATTACGATATTGATCATCTGATAAATCAGTCGTACTTACTTATTTCGGATGGTTTGACTAAAATTCCCTATTGAGGGAACCTGAAGATATTTATTACATGTCTACTCCATGTGAGACTAATACGCACTGCGAGGATCGTTATGGCGTATGTGGAAACGCAACCGAGTCAGATCCTGATCGATATAGAGGGGGTACATATGACGATGATGGCGCGAAAATTCAAATCCCTATAGGCACAAGTCAGATCTCAAAAACCATGTCGCAGAGGTCCCGACATACAGCGCATCAGGGCGACTGCGACAGGGCGTCGGATATATGTGTGTGTTAAGTTTTGAAATGAGTGAGCGGTTTGTCATGTCAATATTGATTTTCAGTTTATCTATGTGAGGTGGAAATGTCCTAGACTTTTTACATGTCAACAGAAGTAACTTTTGGTTCGTCACTGAGGCTAATTTAACAGACAAATTCGAATAATCCTTTAATATACGCGAACAATACAATCCAAATTCATGTGAAATAAAATTGAAAAAAGTTGCTGTGCCGGGAATAATTTAATGCCATGGTGTGAAAGTACTAATTATTATAAATTTTACCGATCGTGTAATATATATAAGATAAATAATTTTTATCTGGCATTCAACGATCTAATTATTACGCAGGCTGAGTTCTAAATAGTGATTAGAGAAATTAAATTAAAAATTAAAATTAATAATTACTTACGTAAACCATCCTAATAAGGCAAATCAACCTTTACAGTAATTAATTTCCAACGTTTCGGCCACATTTTGGCCCTCTTCAGGGATAAATTACGGTATAATTAACCCTTAACAAAAATTAATAAATGGATTAAGTATTGTTCAATAAGAAAAGAAACTAAAGAAAAAGAAAACTAAATGGTAATTGTAGGATCATTACGATATTGATCATCTGATAAATCAGTCGTACTTACTTATTTCGGATGGTTTGACTAAAATTCCCTATTGAGGGAACCTGAAGATATTTATTACATGTCTACTCCATGTGAGACTAATACGCACTGCGAGGATCGTTATGGCGTATGTGGAAACGCAACCGAGTCAGATCCTGATCGATATAGAGGGGGTACATATGACGATGATGGCGCGAAAATTCAAATCCCTATAGGCACAAGTCAGATCTCAAAAACCATGTCGCAGAGGTCCCGACATACAGCGCATCAGGGCGACTGCGACAGGGCGTCGGATATATGTGTGTGTTAAGTTTTGAAATGAGTGAGCGGTTTGTCATGTCAATATTGATTTTCAGTTTATCTATGTGAGGTGGAAATGTCCTAGACTTTTTACATGTCAGCAGAAGTAACTTTTGGTTCGTCACTGAGGCTAATTTAACAGACAAATTCGAATAATCCTTTAATATACGCGAACAATACAATCCAAATTCATGTGAAATAAAATTGAAAAAGTTGCTATGCCGGGAATAATTTAATGCCATGGTGTGAAAGTACTAATTATTATAAATTTTACCGATCGTGTAATATACATAAGATAAATAATTTTTATCTGGCATTCAACGATCTAATTATTACGCAGGCTGAGTTCTAAATAGTGATTAGAGAAATTAAATTAAAAATTAAAATTAATAATTACTTACGTAAACCATCCTGATAAGGCAAATCAACCTTAACAGTAATTAATTTCCAACGTTTCGGCCACATTTTGGCCCTCTTCAGGGATAAATTACGGTATAATTAACCCTTAACAAAAATTAATAAATGGATTAAGTATTGTTCAATAAGAAAAGAAACTAAAGAAAAAGAAAACTAAATGGTAATTGTAGGATCATTACGATATTGATCATCTGATAAATCAGTCGTACTTACTTATTTCGGATGGTTTGACTAAAATTCCCTATTGAGGGAACCTGAAGATATTTATTACATGTCTACTCCATGTGAGACTAATACGCACTGCGAGGATCGTTATGGCGTATGTGGAAACGCAACCGAGTCAGATCCTGATCGATATAGAGGGGGTACATATGACGATGATGGCGCGAAAATTCAAATCCCTATAGGCACAAGTCAGATCTCAAAAACCATGTCGCAGAGGTTCCGACATACAGCGCATCAGGGCGACTGCGACAGGGCGTCGGATATATGTGTGTGTTAAGTTTTGAAATGAGTGAGCGGTTTGTCATGTCAATATTGATTTTCAGTTTATCTATGTGAGGTGGAAATGTCCTAGACTTTTTACATGTCAACAGAAGTAACTTTTGGTTCGTCACTGAGGCTAATTTAACAGACAAATTCGAATAATCCTTTAATATACGCGAACAATACAATCCAAATTCATGTGAAATAAAATTGAAAAAGTTGCTATGCCGGGAATAATTTAATGCCATGGTGTGAAAGTAGTAATTATTATAAATTTTACCGAGCGTGTAATATACATAAGATAAATAATTTTTATCTGGCATTCAACGATCTAATTATTACGCAGGCTGAGTTCTAAATAGTGATTAGAGAAATTAAATTAAAAATTAAAATTAATAATTACTTACGTAAACCATCCTAATAAGGCAAATCAACCTTTACAGTAATTAATTTCCAACGTTTCGGCCACATTTTGGCCCTCTTCAGGGATAAATTACGGTATAATTAACCCTTAACAAAAATTAATAAATGGATTAAGTATTGTTCAATAAGAAAAGAAACTAAAGAAAAAGAAAACTAAATGGTAATTGTAGGATCATTACGATATTGATCATCTGATAAATCAGTCGTACTTACTTATTTCGGATGGTTTGACTAAAATTCCCTATTGAGGGAACCTGAAGATATTTATTACATGTCTACTCCATGTGAGACTAATACGCACTGCGAGGATCGTTATGGCGTATGTGGAAACGCAACCGAGTCAGATCCTGATCGATATAGAGGGGGTACATATGACGATGATGGCGCGAAAATTCAAATCCCTATAGGCACAAGTCAGATCTCAAAAACCATGTCGCAGAGGTCCCGACATACAGCGCATCAGGGCGACTGCGACAGGGCGTCGGATATATGTGTGTGTTAAGTTTTGAAATGAGTGAGCGGTTTGTCATGTCAATATTGATTTTCAGTTTATCTATGTGAGGTGGAAATGTCCTAGACTTTTTACATGTCAACAGAAGTAACTTTTGGTTCGTCACTGAGGCTAATTTAACAGACAAATTCGAATAATCCTTTAATATACGCGAACAATACAATCCAAATTCATGTGAAATAAAATTGAAAAAGTTGCTATGCCGGGAATAATTTAATGCCATGGTGTGAAAGTACTAATTATTATAAATTTTACCGATCGTGTAATATACATAAGATAAATAATTTTTATCTGGCATTCAACGATCTAATTATTACGCAGGCTGAGTTCTAAATAGTGATTAGAGAAATTAAGTTAAAAATTAAAATTAATAATTACTTACGTAAACCATCCTAATAAGGCAAATCAACCTTTACAGTAATTAATTTCCAACGTTTCGGCCACATTTTGGCCCTCTTCAGGGATAAATTACGGTATAATTAACCCTTAACAAAAATTAATAAATGGATTAAGTATTGTTCAATAAGAAAAGAAACTAAAGAAAAAGAAAACTAAATGGTAATTGTAGGATCATTACGATATTGATCATCTGATAAATCAGTCGTACTTACTTATTTCGGATGGTTTGACTAAAATTCCCTATTGAGGGAACCTGAAGATATTTATTACATGTCTACTCCATGTGAGACTAATACGCACTGCGAGGATCGTTATGGCGTATGTGGAAACGCAACCGAGTCAGATCCTGATCGATATAGAGGGGGTACATATGACGATGATGGCGCGAAAATTCAAATCCCTATAGGCACAAGTCAGATCTCAAAAACCATGTCGCAGTGGTCCCGACATACAGCGCATCAGGGCGACTGCGACAGGGCGTCGGATATATGTGTGTGTTAAGTTTTGAAATGAGTGAGCGGTTTGTCATGTCAATATTGATTTTCAGTTTATCTATGTGAGGTGGAAATGTCCTAGACTTTTTACATGTCAGCAGAAGTAACTTTTGGTTCGTCACTGAGGCTAATTTAACAGACAAATTCGAATAATCCTTTAATATACGCGAACAATACAATCCAAATTCATGTGAAATAAAATTGAAAAAGTTGCTATGCCGGGAATAATTTAACGCCATGGTGTGAAAGTACTAATTATTATAAATTTTACCGATCGTGTAATATATATAAGATAAATAATTTTTATCTGGCATTCAACGATCTAATTATTACGCAGGCTGAGTTCTAAATAGTGATTAGAGAAATTAAATTAAAAATTAAAATTAATAATTACTTACGTAAACCATCCTAATAAGGCAAATCAACCTTTACAGTAATTAATTTCCAACGTTTCGGCCACATTTTGGCCCTCTTCAGGGATAAATTACGGTATAATTAACCCTTAACAAAAATTAATAAATGGATTAAGTATTGTTCAATAAGAAAAGAAACTAAAGAAAAAGAAAACTAAATGGTAATTGTAGGATCATTACGATATTGATCATCTGATAAATCAGTCGTACTTACTTATTTCGGATGGTTTGACTAAAATTCCCTATTGAGGGAACCTGAAGATATTTATTACATGTCTACTCCATGTGAGACTAATACGCACTGCGAGGATCGTTATGGCGTATGTGGAAACGCAACCGAGTCAGATCCTGATCGATATAGAGGGGGTACATATGACGATGATGGCGCGAAAATTCAAATCCCTATAGGCACAAGTCAGATCTCAAAAACCATGTCGCAGAGGTCCCGACATACAGCGCATCAGGGCGACTGCGACAGGGCGTCGGATATATGTGTGTGTTAAGTTTTGAAATGAGTGAGCGGTTTGTCATGTCAATATTGATTTTCAGTTTATCTATGTGAGGTGGAAATGTCCTAGACTTTTTACATGTCAGCAGAAGTAACTTTTGGTTCGTCACTGAGGCTAATTTAACAGACAAATTCGAATAATCCTTTAATATACGCGAACAATACAATCCAAATTCATGTGAAATAAAATTGAAAAAGTTGCTATGCCGGGAATAATTTAACGCCATGGTGTGAAAGTACTAATTATTATAAATTTTACCGATCGTGTAATATATATAAGATAAATAATTTTTATCTGGCATTCAACGATCTAATTATTACGCAGGCTGAGTTCTAAATAGTGATTAGAGAAATTAAATTAAAAATTAAAATTAATAATTACTTACGTAAACCATCCTAATAAGGCAAATCAACCTTTACAGTAATTAATTACCAACGTTTCGGCCACATTTTGGCCCTCTTCAGGGATAAATTACGGTATAATTAACCCTTAACGAAAATTAATAAATGGATTAAGTATTGTTCAATAAGAAAAGAAACTAACGAAAAAGAAAACTAAATGGTAATTGTAGGATCATTACGATATTGATCATCTGATAAATCAGTCGTACTTACTTATTTCGGATGGTTTGACTAAAATTCCCTATTGAGGGAACCTGAAGATATTTATTACATGTCTACTCCGTGTGAGACTAATACGCACTGCGAGGATCGTTATGGCGTATGTGGAAACGCAACCGAGTCAGATCCTGATCGATATAGAGGGGGTACATATGACGATGATGGCGCGAAAATTCAAATCCCTATAGGCACAAGTCAGATCTCAAAAACCATGTCGCAGAGGTTCCGACATACAGCGCATCAGGGCGACTGCGACAGGGCGTCGGATATATGTGTGTGTTAAGTTTTGAAATGAGTGAGCGGTTTGTCATGTCAATATTGATTTTCAGTTTATCTATGTGAGGTGGAAATGTCCTAGACTTTTTACATGTCAACAGAAGTAACTTTTGGTTCGTCACTGAGGCTAATTTAACAGACAAATTCGAATAATCCTTTAATATACGCGAACAATACAATCCAAATTCATGTGAAATAAAATTGAAAAAGTTGCTATGCCGGGAATAATTTAATGCCATGGTGTGAAAGTACTAATTATTATAAATTTTACCGATCGTGTAATATACATAAGATAAATAATTTTTATCTGGCATTCAACGATCTAATTATTACGCAGGCTGAGTTGTAAATAGTGATTAGAGAAATTAAATTAAAAATTAAAATTAATAATTACTTACGTAAACCATCCTAATAAGGCAAATCAACCTTTACAGTAATTAATTTCCAACGTTTCGGCCACATTTTGGCCCTCTTCAGGGATAAATTACGGTATAATTAACCCTTAACAAAAATTAATAAATGGATTAAGTATTGTTCAATAAGAAAAGAAAACTAAATGGTAATTGTAGGATCATTACGATATTGATCATCTGATAAATCAGTCGTACTTACTTATTTCGGATGGTTTGACTAAAATTCCCTATTGAGGGAACCTGAAGATATTTATTACATGTCTACTCCATGTGAGACTAATACGCACTGCGAGGATCGTTATGGCGTATGTGGAAACGCAACCGAGTCAGATCCTGATCGATATAGAGGGGGTACATATGACGATGATGGCGCGAAAATTCAAATCCCTATAGGCACAAGTCAGATCTCAAAAACCATGTCGCAGAGGTTCCGACATACAGCGCATCAGGGCGACTGCGACAGGGCGTCGGATATATGTGTATGTTAAGTTTTGAAATGAGTGAGCGGTTTGTCATGTCAATATTGATTTTCAGTTTATCTATGTGAGGTGGAAATGTCCTAGACTTTTTACATGTCAACAGAAGTAACTTTTGGTTCGTCACTGAGGCTAATTTAACAGACAAATTCGAATAATCCTTTAATATACGCGAACAATACAATCCAAATTCATGTGAAATAAAATTGAAAAAGTTGCTATGCCGGGAATAATTTAATGCCATGGTGTGAAAGTACTAATTATTATAAATTTTACCGATCGTGTAATATATATAAGATAAATAATTTTTATCTGGCATTCAACGATCTAATTATTACGCAGGCTGAGTTCTAAATAGTGATTAGAGAAATTAAATTAAAAATTAAAATTAATAATTACTTACGTAAACCATCCTAATAAGGCAAATCAACCTTTACAGTAATTAATTTCCAACGTTTCGGCCACATTTTGGCCCTCTTCAGGGATAAATTACGGTATAATTAACCCTTAACAAAAATTAATAAATGGATTAAGTATTGTTCAATAAGAAAAGAAACTAAAGAAAAAGAAAACTAAATGGTAATTGTAGGATCATTACGATATTGATCATCTGATAAATCAGTCGTACTTACTTATTTCGGATGGTTTGACTAAAATTCCCTATTGAGGGAACCTGAAGATATTTATTACATGTCTACTCCATGTGAGACTAATACGCACTGCGAGGATCGTTATGGCGTATGTGGAAACGCAACCGAGTCAGATGCTGATCGATATAGAGGGGGTACATATGACGATGATGGCGCGAAAATTCAAATCCCTATAGGCACAAATCAGATCTCAAAAACCATGTCGCAGAGGTCCCGACATACAGCGCATCAGGGCGACTGCGACAGGGCGTCGGATATATGTGTGTGTTAAGTTTTGAAATGAGTGAGCGGTTTGTCATGTCAATATTGATTTTCAGTTTATCTATGTGAGGTGGAAATGTCCTAGACTTTTTACATGTCAACAGAAGTAACTTTTGGTTCGTCACTGTGGCTAATTTAACAGACAAATTCGAATAATCCTTTAATATACGCGAACAATACAATCCAAATTCATGTGAAATAAAATTGAAAAAGTTGCTATGCCGGGAATAATTTAATGCCATGGTGTGAAAGTACTAATTATTATAAATTTTACCGATCGTGTAATATATATAAGATAAATAATTTTTATCTGGCATTCAACGATCTAATTATTACGCAGGCTGAGTTGTAAATAGTGATTAGAGAAATTAAATTAAAAATTAAAATTAATAATTACTTACGTAAACCATCCTAATAAGGCAAATCAACCTTTACAGTAATTAATTTCCAACGTTTCGGCCACATTTTGGCCCTCTTCAGGGATAAATTACGGTATAATTAACCCTTAACAAAAATTAATAAATGGATTAAGTATTGTTCAATAAGAAAAGAAAACTAAATGGTAATTGTAGGATCATTACGATATTGATCATCTGATAAATCAGTCGTACTTACTTATTTCGGATGGTTTGACTAAAATTCCCTATTGAGGGAACCTGAAGATATTTATTACATGTCTACTCCATGTGAGACTAATACGCACTGCGAGGATCGTAATGGCGTATGTGGAAACGCAACCGAGTCAGATCCTGATCGATATAGAGGGGGTACATATGACGATGATGGCGCGAAAATTCAAATCCCTATAGGCACAAGTCAGATCTCAAAAACCATGTCGCAGAGGTTCCGACATACAGCGCATCAGGGCGACTGCGACAGGGCGTCGGATATATGTGTGTGTTAAGTTTTGAAATGAGTGAGCGGTTTGTCATGTCAATATTGATTTTCAGTTTATCTATGTGAGGTGGAAATGTCCTAGACTTTTTACATGTCAACAGAAGTAACTTTTGGTTCGTCACTGAGGCTAATTTAACAGACAAATTCGAATAATCCTTTAATATACGCGAACAATACAATCCAAATTCATGTGAAATAAAATTGAAAAAGTTGCTATGCCGGGAATAATTTAATGCCATGGTGTGAAAGTACTAATTATTATAAATTTTACCGATCGTGTAATATACATAAGATAAATAATTTTTATCTGGCATTCAACGATCTAATTATTACGCAGGCTGAGTTCTAAATAGTGATTAGAGAAATTAAATTAAAAATTAAAATTAATAATTACTTACGTAAACCATCCTGATAAGGCAAATCAACCTTAACAGTAATTAATTTCCAACGTTTCGGCCACATTTTGGCCCTCTTCAGGGATAAATTACGGTATAATTAACCCTTAACAAAAATTAATAAATGGATTAAGTATTGTTCAATAAGAAAAGAAAACTAAATGGTAATTGTAGGATCATTACGATATTGATCATCTGATAAATCAGTCGTACTTACTTATTTCGGATGGTTTGACTAAAATTCCCTATTGAGGGAACCTGAAGATATTTATTACATGTCTACTCCATGTGAGACTAATACGCACTGCGAGGATCGTTATGGCGTATGTGGAAACGCAACCGAGTCAGATCCTGATCGATATAGAGGGGGTACATATGACGATGATGGCGCGAAAATTCAAATCCCTATAGGCACAAGTCAGATCTCAAAAACCATGTCGCAGAGGTTCCGACATACAGCGCATCAGGGCGACTGCGACAGGGCGTCGGATATATGTGTGTGTTAAGTTTTGAAATGAGTGAGCGGTTTGTCATGTCAATATTGATTTTCAGTTTATCTATGTGAGGTGGAAATGTCCTAGACTTTTTACATGTCAACAGAAGTAACTTTTGGTTCGTCACTGAGGCTAATTTAACAGACAAATTCGAATAATCCTTTAATATACGCGAACAATACAATCCAAATTCATGTGAAATAAAATTGAAAAAGTTGCTATGCCGGGAATAATTTAATGCCATGGTGTGAAAGTACTAATTATTATAAATTTTACCGATCGTGTAATATACATAAGATAAATAATTTTTATCTGGCATTCAACGATCTAATTATTACGCAGGCTGAGTTCTAAATAGTGATTAGAGAAATTAAATTAAAAATTAAAATTAATAATTACTTACGTAAACCATCCTGATAAGGCAAATCAACCTTAACAGTAATTAATTTCCAACGTTTCGGCCACATTTTGGCCCTCTTCAGGGATAAATTACGGTATAATTAACCCTTAACAAAAATTAATAAATGGATTAAGTATTGTTCAATAAGAAAAGAAAACTAAATGGTAATTGTAGGATCATTACGATATTGATCATCTGATAAATCAGTCGTACTTACTTATTTCGGATGGTTTGACTAAAATTCCCTATTGAGGGAACCTGAAGATATTTATTACATGTCTACTCCATGTGAGACTAATACGCACTGCGAGGATCGTTATGGCGTATGTGGAAACGCAACCGAGTCAGATCCTGATCGATATAGAGGGGGTACATATGACGATGATGGCGCGAAAATTCAAATCCCTATAGGCACAAGTCAGATCTCAAAAACCATGTCGCAGAGGTCCCGACATACAGCGCATCAGGGCGACTGCGACAGGGCGTCGGATATATGTGTGTGTTAAGTTTTGAAATGAGTGAGCGGTTTGTCATGTCAATATTGATTTTCAGTGTATCTATGTGAGGTGGAAATGTCCTAGACTTTTTACATGTCAACAGAAGTAACTTTTGGTTCGTCACTGAGGCTAATTTAACAGACAAATTCGAATAATCCTTTAATATACGCGAACAATACAATCCAAATTCATGTGAAATAAAATTGAAAAAGTTGCTATGCCGGGAATAATTTAATGCCATGGTGTGAAAGTACTAATTATTATAAATTTTACCGATCGTGTAATATATATAAGATAAATAATTTTTATCTGGCATTCAACGATCTAATTATTACGCAGGCTGAGTTCTAAATAGTGATTAGAGAAATTAAATTAAAAATTAAAATTAATAATTACTTACGTAAACCATCCTAATAAGGCAAATCAACCTTTACAGTAATTAATTTCCAACGTTTCGGCCACATTTTGGCCCTCTTCAGGGATAAATTACGGTATAATTAACCCTTAACAAAAATTAATAAATGGATTAAGTATTGTTCAATAAGAAAAGAAACTAAAGAAAAAGAAAACTAAATGGTAATTGTAGGATCATTACGATATTGATCATCTGATAAATCAGTCGTACTTACTTATTTCGGATGGTTTGACTAAAATTCCCTATTGAGGGAACCTGAAGATATTTATTACATGTCTACTCCATGTGAGACTAATACGCACTGCGAGGATCGTTATGGCGTATGTGGAAACGCAACCGAGTCAGATGCTGATCGATATAGAGGGGGTACATATGACGATGATGGCGCGAAAATTCAAATCCCTATAGGCACAAATCAGATCTCAAAAACCATGTCGCAGAGGTCCCGACATACAGCGCATCAGGGCGACTGCGACAGGGCGTCGGATATATGTGTGTGTTAAGTTTTGAAATGAGTGAGCGGTTTGTCATGTCAATATTGATTTTCAGTTTATCTATGTGAGGTGGAAATGTCCTAGACTTTTTACATGTCAACAGAAGTAACTTTTGGTTCGTCACTGTGGCTAATTTAACAGACAAATTCGAATAATCCTTTAATATACGCGAACAATACAATCCAAATTCATGTGAAATAAAATTGAAAAAGTTGCTATGCCGGGAATAATTTAATGCCATGGTGTGAAAGTACTAATTATTATAAATTTTACCGATCGTGTAATATATATAAGATAAATAATTTTTATCTGGCATTCAACGATCTAATTATTACGCAGGCTGAGTTGTAAATAGTGATTAGAGAAATTAAATTAAAAATTAAAATTAATAATTACTTACGTAAACCATCCTAATAAGGCAAATCAACCTTTACAGTAATTAATTTCCAACGTTTCGGCCACATTTTGGCCCTCTTCAGGGATAAATTACGGTATAATTAACCCTTAACAAAAATTAATAAATGGATTAAGTATTGTTCAATAAGAAAAGAAAACTAAATGGTAATTGTAGGATCATTACGATATTGATCATCTGATAAATCAGTCGTACTTACTTATTTCGGATGGTTTGACTAAAATTCCCTATTGAGGGAACCTGAAGATATTTATTACATGTCTACTCCATGTGAGACTAATACGCACTGCGAGGATCGTAATGGCGTATGTGGAAACGCAACCGAGTCAGATCCTGATCGATATAGAGGGGGTACATATGACGATGATGGCGCGAAAATTCAAATCCCTATAGGCACAAGTCAGATCTCAAAAACCATGTCGCAGAGGTTCCGACATACAGCGCATCAGGGCGACTGCGACAGGGCGTCGGATATATGTGTGTGTTAAGTTTTGAAATGAGTGAGCGGTTTGTCATGTCAATATTGATTTTCAGTTTATCTATGTGAGGTGGAAATGTCCTAGACTTTTTACATGTCAACAGAAGTAACTTTTGGTTCGTCACTGAGGCTAATTTAACAGACAAATTCGAATAATCCTTTAATATACGCGAACAATACAATCCAAATTCATGTGAAATAAAATTGAAAAAGTTGCTATGCCGGGAATAATTTAATGCCATGGTGTGAAAGTACTAATTATTATAAATTTTACCGATCGTGTAATATACATAAGATAAATAATTTTTATCTGGCATTCAACGATCTAATTATTACGCAGGCTGAGTTCTAAATAGTGATTAGAGAAATTAAATTAAAAATTAAAATTAATAATTACTTACGTAAACCATCCTGATAAGGCAAATCAACCTTAACAGTAATTAATTTCCAACGTTTCGGCCACATTTTGGCCCTCTTCAGGGATAAATTACGGTATAATTAACCCTTAACAAAAATTAATAAATGGATTAAGTATTGTTCAATAAGAAAAGAAAACTAAATGGTAATTGTAGGATCATTACGATATTGATCATCTGATAAATCAGTCGTACTTACTTATTTCGGATGGTTTGACTAAAATTCCCTATTGAGGGAACCTGAAGATATTTATTACATGTCTACTCCATGTGAGACTAATACGCACTGCGAGGATCGTTATGGCGTATGTGGAAACGCAACCGAGTCAGATCCTGATCGATATAGAGGGGGTACATATGACGATGATGGCGCGAAAATTCAAATCCCTATAGGCACAAGTCAGATCTCAAAAACCATGTCGCAGAGGTCCCGACATACAGCGCATCAGGGCGACTGCGACAGGGCGTCGGATATATGTGTGTGTTAAGTTTTGAAATGAGTGAGCGGTTTGTCATGTCAATATTGATTTTCAGTGTATCTATGTGAGGTGGAAATGTCCTAGACTTTTTACATGTCAACAGAAGTAACTTTTGGTTCGTCACTGAGGCTAATTTAACAGACAAATTCGAATAATCCTTTAATATACGCGAACAATACAATCCAAATTCATGTGAAATAAAATTGAAAAAGTTGCTATGCCGGGAATAATTTAATGCCATGGTGTGAAAGTACTAATTATTATAAATTTTACCGATCGTGTAATATATATAAGATAAATAATTTTTATCTGGCATTCAACGATCTAATTATTACGCAGGCTGAGTTCTAAATAGTGATTAGAGAAATTAAATTAAAAATTAAAATTAATAATTACTTACGTAAACCATCCTAATAAGGCAAATCAACCTTTACAGTAATTAATTTCCAACGTTTCGGCCACATTTTGGCCCTCTTCAGGGATAAATTACGGTATAATTAACCCTTAACAAAAATTAATAAATGGATTAAGTATTGTTCAATAAGAAAAGAAACTAAAGAAAAAGAAAACTAAATGGTAATTGTAGGATCATTACGATATTGATCATCTGATAAATCAGTCGTACTTACTTATTTCGGATGGTTTGACTAAAATTCCCTATTGAGGGAACCTGAAGATATTTATTACATGTCTACTCCATGTGAGACTAATACGCACTGCGAGGATCGTTATGGCGTATGTGGAAACGCAACCGAGTCAGATGCTGATCGATATAGAGGGGGTACATATGACGATGATGGCGCGAAAATTCAAATCCCTATAGGCACAAATCAGATCTCAAAAACCATGTCGCAGAGGTCCCGACATACAGCGCATCAGGGCGACTGCGACAGGGCGTCGGATATATGTGTGTGTTAAGTTTTGAAATGAGTGAGCGGTTTGTCATGTCAATATTGATTTTCAGTTTATCTATGTGAGGTGGAAATGTCCTAGACTTTTTACATGTCAACAGAAGTAACTTTTGGTTCGTCACTGTGGCTAATTTAACAGACAAATTCGAATAATCCTTTAATATACGCGAACAATACAATCCAAATTCATGTGAAATAAAATTGAAAAAGTTGCTATGCCGGGAATAATTTAATGCCATGGTGTGAAAGTACTAATTATTATAAATTTTACCGATCGTGTAATATATATAAGATAAATAATTTTTATCTGGCATTCAACGATCTAATTATTACGCAGGCTGAGTTGTAAATAGTGATTAGAGAAATTAAATTAAAAATTAAAATTAATAATTACTTACGTAAACCATCCTAATAAGGCAAATCAACCTTTACAGTAATTAATTTCCAACGTTTCGGCCACATTTTGGCCCTCTTCAGGGGTAATTACGGTATAATTAACCCTTAACAAAAATTAATAAATGGATTAAGTATTGTTCAATAAGAAAAGAAAACTAAATGGTAATTGTAGGATCATTACGATATTGATCATCTGATAAATCAGTCGTACTTACTTATTTCGGATGGTTTGACTAAAATTCCCTATTGAGGGAACCTGAAGATATTTATTACATGTCTACTCCATGTGAGACTAATACGCACTGCGAGGATCGTAATGGCGTATGTGGAAACGCAACCGAGTCAGATCCTGATCGATATAGAGGGGGTACATATGACGATGATGGCGCGAAAATTCAAATCCCTATAGGCACAAGTCAGATCTCAAAAACCATGTCGCAGAGGTTCCGACATACAGCGCATCAGGGCGACTGCGACAGGGCGTCGGATATATGTGTGTGTTAAGTTTTGAAATGAGTGAGCGGTTTGTCATGTCAATATTGATTTTCAGTTTATCTATGTGAGGTGGAAATGTCCTAGACTTTTTACATGTCAACAGAAGTAACTTTTGGTTCGTCACTGAGGCTAATTTAACAGACAAATTCGAATAATCCTTTAATATACGCGAACAATACAATCCAAATTCATGTGAAATAAAATTGAAAAAGTTGCTATGCCGGGAATAATTTAATGCCATGGTGTGAAAGTACTAATTATTATAAATTTTACCGATCGTGTAATATACATAAGATAAATAATTTTTATCTGGCATTCAACGATCTAATTATTACGCAGGCTGAGTTCTAAATAGTGATTAGAGAAATTAAATTAAAAATTAAAATTAATAATTACTTACGTAAACCATCCTGATAAGGCAAATCAACCTTAACAGTAATTAATTTCCAACGTTTCGGCCACATTTTGGCCCTCTTCAGGGATAAATTACGGTATAATTAACCCTTAACAAAAATTAATAAATGGATTAAGTATTGTTCAATAAGAAAAGAAAACTAAATGGTAATTGTAGGATCATTACGATATTGATCATCTGATAAATCAGTCGTACTTACTTATTTCGGATGGTTTGACTAAAATTCCCTATTGAGGGAACCTGAAGATATTTATTACATGTCTACTCCATGTGAGACTAATACGCACTGCGAGGATCGTTATGGCGTATGTGGAAACGCAACCGAGTCAGATCCTGATCGATATAGAGGGGGTACATATGACGATGATGGCGCGAAAATTCAAATCCCTATAGGCACAAGTCAGATCTCAAAAACCATGTCGCAGAGGTTCCGACATACAGCGCATCAGGGCGACTGCGACAGGGCGTCGGATATATGTGTGTGTTAAGTTTTGAAATGAGTGAGCGGTTTGTCATGTCAATATTGATTTTCAGTTTATCTATGTGAGGTGGAAATGTCCTAGACTTTTTACATGTCAACAGAAGTAACTTTTGGTTCGTCACTGAGGCTAATTTAACAGACAAATTCGAATAATCCTTTAATATACGCGAACAATACAATCCAAATTCATGTGAAATAAAATTGAAAAAGTTGCTATGCCGGGAATAATTTAATGCCATGGTGTGAAAGTACTAATTATTATAAATTTTACCGATCGTGTAATATACATAAGATAAATAATTTTTATCTGGCATTCAACGATCTAATTATTACGCAGGCTGAGTTCTAAATAGTGATTAGAGAAATTAAATTAAAAATTAAAATTAATAATTACTTACGTAAACCATCCTGATAAGGCAAATCAACCTTAACAGTAATTAATTTCCAACGTTTCGGCCACATTTTGGCCCTCTTCAGGGATAAATTACGGTATAATTAACCCTTAACAAAAATTAATAAATGGATTAAGTATTGTTCAATAAGAAAAGAAAACTAAATGGTAATTGTAGGATCATTACGATATTGATCATCTGATAAATCAGTCGTACTTACTTATTTCGGATGGTTTGACTAAAATTCCCTATTGAGGGAACCTGAAGATATTTATTACATGTCTACTCCATGTGAGACTAATACGCACTGCGAGGATCGTTATGGCGTATGTGGAAACGCAACCGAGTCAGATCCTGATCGATATAGAGGGGGTACATATGACGATGATGGCGCGAAAATTCAAATCCCTATAGGCACAAGTCAGATCTCAAAAACCATGTCGCAGAGGTCCCGACATACAGCGCATCAGGGCGACTGCGACAGGGCGTCGGATATATGTGTGTGTTAAGTTTTGAAATGAGTGAGCGGTTTGTCATGTCAATATTGATTTTCAGTGTATCTATGTGAGGTGGAAATGTCCTAGACTTTTTACATGTCAACAGAAGTAACTTTTGGTTCGTCACTGAGGCTAATTTAACAGACAAATTCGAATAATCCTTTAATATACGCGAACAATACAATCCAAATTCATGTGAAATAAAATTGAAAAAAGTTGCTGTGCCGGGAATAATTTAATGCCATGGTGTGAAAGTACTAATTATTATAAATTTTACCGATCGTGTAATATATATAAGATAAATAATTTTTATCTGGCATTCAACGATCTAATTATTACGCAGGCTGAGTTCTAAATAGTGATTAGAGAAATTAAATTAAAAATTAAAATTAATAATTACTTACGTAAACCATCCTAATAAGGCAAATCAACCTTTACAGTAATTAATTTCCAACGTTTCGGCCACATTTTGGCCCTCTTCAGGGATAAATTACGGTATAATTAACCCTTAACAAAAATTAATAAATGGATTAAGTATTGTTCAATAAGAAAAGAAACTAAAGAAAAAGAAAACTAAATGGTAATTGTAGGATCATTACGATATTGATCATCTGATAAATCAGTCGTACTTACTTATTTCGGATGGTTTGACTAAAATTCCCTATTGAGGGAACCTGAAGATATTTATTACATGTCTACTCCATGTGAGACTAATACGCACTGCGAGGATCGTTATGGCGTATGTGGAAACGCAACCGAGTCAGATCCTGATCGATATAGAGGGGGTACATATGACGATGATGGCGCGAAAATTCAAATCCCTATAGGCACAAGTCAGATCTCAAAAACCATGTCGCAGAGGTTCCGACATACAGCGCATCAGGGCGACTGCGACAGGGCGTCGGATATATGTGTGTGTTAAGTTTTGAAATGAGTGAGCGGTTTGTCATGTCAATATTGATTTTCAGTTTATCTATGTGAGGTGGAAATGTCCTAGACTTTTTACATGTCAGCAGAAGTAACTTTTGGTTCGTCACTGAGGCTAATTTAATAGACAAATTCGAATAATCCTTTAATATACGCGAACAATACAATCCAAATTCATGTGAAATAAAATTAAAAAAGTTGCTATGCCGGGAATAATTTAATGCCATGGTGTGAAAGTACTAATTATTATAAATTTTACCGATCGTGTAATATATATAAGATAAATAATTTTTATCTGGCATTCAACGATCTAATTATTACGCAGGCTGAGTTCTAAATAGTGATTAGAGAAATTAAATTAAAAATTAAAATTAATAATTACTTACGTAAACCATCCTAATAAGGCAAATCAACCTTTACAGTAATTAATTTCCAACGTTTCGGCCACATTTTGGCCCTCTTCAGGGATAAATTACGGTCTAATTAACCCTTAACAAAAATTAATAAATGGATTAAGTATTGTTCAATAAGAAAAGAAACTAAAGAAAAAGAAAACTAAATGGTAATTGTAGGATCATTACGATATTGATCATCTGATAAATCAGTCGTACTTACTTATTTCGGATGGTTTGACTAAAATTCCCTATTGAGGGAACCTGAAGATATTTATTACATGTCTACTCCATGTGAGACTAATACGCACTGCGAGGATCGTTATGGCGTATGTGGAAACGCAACCGAGTCAGATCCTGATCGATATAGAGGGGTACATATGACGATGATGGCGCGAAAATTCAAATCCCTATAGGCACAAGTCAGATCTCAAAAACCATGTCGCAGAGGTTCCGACATACAGCGCATCAGGGCGACTGCGACAGGGCGTCGGATATATGTGTGTGTTAAGTTTTGAAATGAGTGAGCGGTTTGTCATGTCAATATTGATTTTCAGTGTATCTATGTGAGGTGGAAATGTCCTAGACTTTTTACATGTCAACAGAAGTAACTTTTGGTTCGTCACTGAGGCTAATTTAACAGACAAATTCGAATAATCCTTTAATATACGCGAACAATACAATCCAAATTCATGTGAAATAAAATTGAAAAAAGTTGCTGTGCCGGGAATAATTTAATGCCATGGTGTGAAAGTACTAATTATTATAAATTTTACCGATCGTGTAATATATATAAGATAAATAATTTTTATCTGGCATTCAACGATCTAATTATTACGCAGGCTGAGTTCTAAATAGTGATTAGAGAAATTAAATTAAAAATTAAAATTAATAATTACTTACGTAAACCATCCTAATAAGGCAAATCAACCTTTACAGTAATTAATTTCCAACGTTTCGGCCACATTTTGGCCCTCTTCAGGGATAAATTACGGTATAATTAACCCTTAACAAAAATTAATAAATGGATTAAGTATTGTTCAATAAGAAAAGAAACTAAAGAAAAAGAAAACTAAATGGTAATTGTAGGATCATTACGATATTGATCATCTGATAAATCAGTCGTACTTACTTATTTCGGATGGTTTGACTAACATTCCCTATTGAGGGAACCTGAAGATATTTATTACATGTCTACTCCATGTGAGACTAATACGCACTGCGAGGATCGTTATGGCGTATGTGGAAACGCAACCGAGTCAGATCCTGATCGATATAGAGGGGGTACATATGACGATGATGGCGCGAAAATTCAAATCCCTATAGGCACAAGTCAGATCTCAAAAACCATGTCGCAGAGGTTCCGACATACAGCGCATCAGGGCGACTGCGACAGGGCGTCGGATATATGTGTGTGTTAAGTTTTGAAATGAGTGAGCGGTTTGTCATGTCAATATTGATTTTCAGTTTATCTATGTGAGGTGGAAATGTCCTAGACTTTTTACATGTCAACAGAAGTAACTTTTGGTTCGTCACTGAGGCTAATTTAACAGACAAATTCGAATAATCCTTTAATATACGCGAACAATACAATCCAAATTCATGTGAAATAAAATTGAAAAAGTTGCTATGCCGGGAATAATTTAATGCCATGGTGTGAAAGTACTAATTATTATAAATTTTACCGATCGTGTAATATATATAAGATAAATAATTTTTATCTGGCATTCAACGATCTAATTATTACGCAGGCTGAGTTCTAAATAGTGATTAGAAAAATTAAATTAAAAATTAAAATTAATAATTACTTACGTAAACCATCCTAATAAGGCAAATCAACCTTTACAGTAATTAATTTCCAACGTTTCGGCCACATTTTGGCCCTCTTCAGGGATAAATTACGGTATAATTAACCCTTAACAAAAATTAATAAATGGATTAAGTATTGTTCAATAACAAAAGAAACTAAAGAAAAAGAAAACTAAATGGTAATTGTAGGATCATTACGATATTGATCATCTGATAAATCAGTCGTACTTACTTATTTCGGATGGTTTGACTAAAATTCCCTATTGAGGGAACCTGAAGATATTTATTACATGTCTACTCCATGTAAGACTAATACGCACTGCGAGGATCGTTATGGCGTATGTGGAAACGCAACCGCGTCAGATCCTGATCGATATAGAGGGGGTACATATGACGATGATGGCGCGAAAATTCAAATCCCTATAGGCACAAGTCAGATCTCAAAAACCATGTCGCAGAGGTCCCGACATACAGCGCATCAGGGCGACTGCGACAGGGTGTCGGATATATGTGTGTGTTAAGTTTTGAAATGAGTGAGCGGTTTGTCATGTCAATATTGATTTTCAGTTTATCTATGTGAGGTGGAAATGTCCTAGACTTTTTACATGTCAACAGAAGTAACTTTTGGTTCGTCACTGAGGCTAATTTAACAGACAAATTCGAATAATCCTTTAATATACGCGAACAATACAATCCAAATTCATGTGAAATAAAATTGAAAAAAGTTGCTGTGCCGGGAATAATTTAATGCCATGGTGTGAAAGTACTAATTATTATAAATTTTACCGATCGTGTAATATATATAAGATAAATAATTTTTATCTGGCATTCAACGATCTAATTATTACGCAGGCTGAGTTCTAAATAGTGATTAGAGAAATTAAATTAAAAATTAAAATTAATAATTACTTACGTAAACCATCCTAATAAGGCAAATCAACCTTTACAGTAATTAATTTCCAACGTTTCGGCCACATTTTGGCCCTCTTCAGGGATAAATTACGGTATAATTAACCCTTAACAAAAATTAATAAATGGATTAAGTATTGTTCAATAAGAAAAGAAACTAAAGAAAAAGAAAACTAAATGGTAATTGTAGGATCATTACGATATTGATCATCTGATAAATCAGTCGTACTTACTTATTTCGGATGGTTTGACTAAAATTCCCTATTGAGGGAACCTGAAGATATTTATTACATGTCTACTCCATGTGAGACTAATACGCACTGCGAGGATCGTTATGGCGTATGTGGAAACGCAACCGAGTCAGATCCTGATCGATATAGAGGGGGTACATATGACGATGATGGCGCGAAAATTCAAATCCCTATAGGCACAAGTCAGATCTCAAAAACCATGTCGCAGAGGTTCCGACATACAGCGCATCAGGGCGACTGCGACAGGGCGTCGGATATATGTGTGTGTTAAGTTTTGAAATGAGTGAGCGGTTTGTCATGTCAATATTGATTTTCAGTTTATCTATGTGAGGTGGAAATGTCCTAGACTTTTTACATGTCAACAGAAGTAACTTTTGGTTCGTCACTGAGGCTAATTTAACAGACAAATTCGAATAATCCTTTAATATACGCGAACAATACAATCCAAATTCATGTGAAATAAAATTGAAAAAGTTGCTATGCCGGGAATAATTTAATGCCATGGTGTGAAAGTACTAATTATTATAAATTTTACCGATCGTGTAATATATATAAGATAAATAATTTTTATCTGGCATTCAACGATCTAATTATTACGCAGGCTGAGTTCTAAATAGTGATTAGAAAAATTAAATTAAAAATTAAAATTAATAATTACTTACGTAAACCATCCTAATAAGGCAAATCAACCTTTACAGTAATTAATTTCCAACGTTTCGGCCACATTTTGGCCCTCTTCAGGGATAAATTACGGTATAATTAACCCTTAACAAAAATTAATAAATGGATTAAGTATTGTTCAATAACAAAAGAAACTAAAGAAAAAGAAAACTAAATGGTAATTGTAGGATCATTACGATATTGATCATCTGATAAATCAGTCGTACTTACTTATTTCGGATGGTTTGACTAAAATTCCCTATTGAGGGAACCTGAAGATATTTATTACATGTCTACTCCATGTAAGACTAATACGCACTGCGAGGATCGTTATGGCGTATGTGGAAACGCAACCGCGTCAGATCCTGATCGATATAGAGGGGGTACATATGACGATGATGGCGCGAAAATTCAAATCCCTATAGGCACAAGTCAGATCTCAAAAACCATGTCGCAGAGGTCCCGACATACAGCGCATCAGGGCGACTGCGACAGGGTGTCGGATATATGTGTGTGTTAAGTTTTGAAATGAGTGAGCGGTTTGTCATGTCAATATTGATTTTCAGTTTATCTATGTGAGGTGGAAATGTCCTAGACTTTTTACATGTCAACAGAAGTAACTTTTGGTTCGTCACTGAGGCTAATTTAACAGACAAATTCGAATAATCCTTTAATATACGCGAACAATACAATCCAAATTCATGTGAAATAAAATTGAAAAAGTTGCTATGCCGGGAATAATTTAATGCCATGGTGTGAAAGTACTAATTATTATAAATTTTACCGATCGTGTAATATACATAAGATAAATAATTTTTATCTGGCATTCAACGATCTAATTATTACGCAGGCTGAGTTCTAAATAGTGATTAGAGAAATTAAATTAAAAATTAAAATTAATAATTACTTACGTAAACCATCCTAATAAGGCAAATCAACCTTTACAGTAATTAATTTCCAACGTTTCGGCCACATTTTGGCCCTCTTCAGGGATAAATTACGGTATAATTAACCCTTAACAAAAATTAATAAATGGATTAAGTATTGTTCAATAAGAAAAGAAACTAAAGAAAAAGAAAACTAAATGGTAATTGTAGGATCATTACGATATTGATCATCTGATAAATCAGTCGTACTTACTTATTTCGGATGGTTTGACTAAAATTCCCTATTGAGGGAACCTGAAGATATTTATTACATGTCTACTCCATGTGAGACTAATACGCACTGCGAGGATCGTTATGGCGTATGTGGAAACGCAACCGAGTCAGATCCTGATCGATATAGAGGGGGTACATATGACGATGATGGCGCGAAAATTCAAATCCCTATAGGCACAAGTCAGATCTCAAAAACCATGTCGCAGAGGTCCCGACATACAGCGCATCAGGGCGACTGCGACAGGGCGTCGGATATATGTGTGTGTTAAGTTTTGAAATGAGTGAGCGGTTTGTCATGTCAATATTGATTTTCAGTTTATCTATGTGAGGTGGAAATGTCCTAGACTTTTTACATGTCAGCAGAAGTAACTTTTGGTTCGTCACTGAGGCTAATTTAATAGACAAATTCGAATAATCCTTTAATATACGCGAACAATACAATCCAAATTCATGTGAAATAAAATTGAAAAAGTTGCTATGCCGGGAATAATTTAATGCCATGGTGTGAAAGTACTAATTATTATAAATTTTACCGATCGTGTAATATATATAAGATAAATAATTTTTATCTGGCATTCAACGATCTAATTATTACGCAGGCTGAGTTCTAAATAGTGATTAGAGAAATTAAATTAAAAATTAAAATTAATAATTACTTACGTAAACCATCCTAATAAGGCAAATCAACCTTTACAGTAATTAATTTCCAACGTTTCGGCCACATTTTGGCCCTCTTCAGGGATAAATTACGGTCTAATTAACCCTTAACAAAAATTAATAAATGGATTAAGTATTGTTCAATAAGAAAAGAAACTAAAGAAAAAGAAAACTAAATGGTAATTGTAGGATCATTACGATATTGATCATCTGATAAATCAGTCGTACTTACTTATTTCGGATGGTTTGACTAAAATTCCCTATTGAGGGAACCTGAAGATATTTATTACATGTCTACTCCATGTGAGACTAATACGCACTGCGAGGATCGTTATGGCGTATGTGGAAACGCAACCGAGTCAGATCCTGATCGATATAGAGGGGTACATATGACGATGATGGCGCGAAAATTCAAATCCCTATAGGCACAAGTCAGATCTCAAAAACCATGTCGCAGAGGTTCCGACATACAGCGCATCAGGGCGACTGCGACAGGGCGTCGGATATATGTGTGTGTTAAGTTTTGAAATGAGTGAGCGGTTTGTCATGTCAATATTGATTTTCAGTGTATCTATGTGAGGTGGAAATGTCCTAGACTTTTTACATGTCAACAGAAGTAACTTTTGGTTCGTCACTGAGGCTAATTTAACAGACAAATTCGAATAATCCTTTAATATACGCGAACAATACAATCCAAATTCATGTGAAATAAAATTGAAAAAGTTGCTATGCCGGGAATAATTTAATGCCATGGTGTGAAAGTACTAATTATTATAAATTTTACCGATCGTGTAATATACATAAGATAAATAATTTTTATCTGGCATTCAACGATCTAATTATTACGCAGGCTGAGTTCTAAATAGTGATTAGAGAAATTAAATTAAAAATTAAAATTAATAATTACTTACGTAAACCATCCTAATAAGGCAAATCAACCTTTACAGTAATTAATTTCCAACGTTTCGGCCACATTTTGGCCCTCTTCAGGGATAAATTACGGTATAATTAACCCTTAACAAAAATTAATAAATGGATTAAGTATTGTTCAATAAGAAAAGAAAACTAAATGGTAATTGTAGGATCATTACGATACTGATCATCTGATAAATCAGTCGTACTTACTTATTTCGGATGGTTTGACTAAAATTCCCTATTGAGGGAACCTGAAGATATTTATTACATGTTTACTCCATGTGAGACTAATACGCACTGCGAGGATCGTTATGGCGTATGTGGAAACGCAACCGAGTCAGATCCTGATCGATATAGAGGGGGTACATATGACGATGATGGCGCGAAAATTCAAATCCCTATAGGCACAAGTCAGATCTCAAAAACCATGTCGCAGAGGTTCCGACATACAGCGCATCAGGGCGACTGCGACAGGGCGTCGGATATATGTGTGTGTTAAGTTTTGAAATGAGTGAGCGGTTTGTCATGTCAATATTGATTTTCAGTTTATCTATGTGAGGTGGAAATGTCCTAGACTTTTTACATGTCAACAGAAGTAACTTTTGGTTCGTCACTGAGGCTAATTTAACAGACAAATTCGAATAATCCTTTAATATACGCGAACAATACAATCCAAATTCATGTGAAATAAAATTGAAAAAGTTGCTATGCCGGGAATAATTTAATGCCATGGTGTGAAAGTACTAATTATTATAAATTTTACCGATCGTGTAATATATATAAGATAAATAATTTTTATCTGGCATTCAACGATCTAATTATTACGCAGGCTGAGTTCTAAATAGTGATTAGAGAAATTAAATTAAAAATTAAAATTAATAATTACTTACGTAAACCATCCTAATAAGGCAAATCAACCTTTACAGTAATTAATTTCCAACGTTTCGGCCACATTTTGGCCCTCTTCAGGGATAAATTACGGTATAATTAACCCTTAACAAAAATTAATAAATGGATTAAGTATTGTTCAATAAGAAAAGAAACTAAAGAAAAAGAAAACTAAATGGTAATTGTAGGATCATTACGATATTGATCATCTGATAAATCAGTCGTACTTACTTATTTCGGATGGTTTGACTAAAATTCCCTATTGAGGGAACCTGAAGATATTTATTACATGTCTACTCCATGTGAGACTAATACGCACTGCGAGGATCGTTATGGCGTATGTGGAAACGCAACCGAGTCAGATGCTGATCGATATAGAGGGGGTACATATGACGATGATGGCGCGAAAATTCAAATCCCTATAGGCACAAATCAGATCTCAAAAACCATGTCGCAGAGGTCCCGACATACAGCGCATCAGGGCGACTGCGACAGGGCGTCGGATATATGTGTGTGTTAAGTTTTGAAATGAGTGAGCGGTTTGTCATGTCAATATTGATTTTCAGTTTATCTATGTGAGGTGGAAATGTCCTAGACTTTTTACATGTCAACAGAAGTAACTTTTGGTTCGTCACTGAGGCTAATTTAACAGACAAATTCGAATAATCCTTTAATATACGCGAACAATACAATCCAAATTCATGTGAAATAAAATTGAAAAAGTTGCTATGCCGGGAATAATTTAATGCCATGGTGTGAAAGTACTAATTATTATAAATTTTACCGATCGTGTAATATATATAAGATAAATAATTTTTATCTGGCATTCAACGATCTAATTATTACGCAGGCTGAGTTCTAAATAGTGATTAGAGAAATTAAATTAAAAATTAAAATTAATAATTACTTACGTAAACCATCCTAATAAGGCAAATCAACCTTTACAGTAATTAATTTCCAACGTTTCGGCCACATTTTGGCCCTCTTCAGGGATAAATTACGGTATAATTAACCCTTAACAAAAATTAATAAATGGATTAAGTATTGTTCAATAAGAAAAGAAACTAAAGAAAAAGAAAACTAAATGGTAATTGTAGGATCATTTCGATATTGATCATCTGATAAATCAGTCGTACTTACTTATTTCGGATGGTTTGACTAAAATTCCCTATTGAGGGAACCTGAAGATATTTATTACATGTCTACTCCATGTGAGACTAATACGCACTGCGAGGATCGTTATGGCGTATGTGGAAACGCAACCGAGTCAGATCCTGATCGATATAGAGGGGGTACATATGACGATGATGGCGCGAAAATTCAAATCCCTATAGGCACAAGTCAGATCTCAAAAACCATGTCGCAGAGGTTCCGACATACAGCGCATCAGGGCGTCGGATATATGTGTGTGTTAAGTTTTGAAATGAGTGAGCGGTTTGTCATGTCAATATTGATTTTCAGTTTATCTATGTGAGGTGGAAATGTCCTAGACTTTTTACATGTCAACAGAAGTAACTTTTGGTTCGTCACTGAGGCTAATTTAACAGACAAATTCGAATAATCCTTTAATATACGCGAACAATACAATCCAAATTCATGTGAAATAAAATTGAAAAAGTTGCTATGCCGGGAATAATTTAATGCCATGGTGTGAAAGTACTAATTATTATAAATTTTACCGATCGTGTAATATATATAAGATAAATAATTTTTATCTGGCATTCAACGATCTAATTATTACGCAGGCTGAGTTCTAAATAGTGATTAGAGAAATTAAATTAAAAATTAAAATTAATAATTACTTACGTAAACCATCCTAATAAGGCAAATCAACCTTTACAGTAATTAATTTCCAACGTTTCGGCCACATTTTGGCCCTCTTCAGGGATAAATTACGGTATAATTAACCCTTAACAAAAATTAATAAATGGATTAAGTATTGTTCAATAAGAAAAGAAAACTAAATGGTAATTGTAGGATCATTACGATATTGATCATCTGATAAATCAGTCGTACTTACTTATTTCGGATGGTTTGACTAAAATTCCCTATTGAGGGAACCTGAAGATATTTATTACATGTCTACTCCATGTGAGACTAATACGCACTGCGAGGATCGTTATGGCGTATGTGGAAACGCAACCGAGTCAGATCCTGATCGATATAGAGGGGGTACATATGACGATGATGGCGCGAAAATTCAAATCCCTATAGGCACAAGTCAGATCTCAAAAACCATGTCGCAGAGGTCCCGACATACAGCGCATCAGGGCGACTGCGACAGGGCGTCGGATATATGTGTGTGTTAAGTTTTGAAATGAGTGAGCGGTTTGTCATGTCAATATTGATTTTCAGTTTATCTATGTGAGGTGGAAATGTCCTAGACTTTTTACATGTCAACAGAAGTAACTTTTGGTTCGTCACTGAGGCTAATTTAACAGACAAATTCGAATAATCCTTTAATATACGCGAACAATACAATCCAAATTCATGTGAAATAAAATTGAAAAAGTTGCTATGCCGGGAATAATTTAATGCCATGGTGTGAAAGTACTAATTATTATAAATTTTACCGATCGTGTAATATATATAAGATAAATAATTTTTATCTGGCATTCAACGATCTAATTATTACGCAGGCTGAGTTCTAAATAGTGATTAGAGAAATTAAATTAAAAATTAAAATTAATAATTACTTACGTAAACCATCCTAATAAGGCAAATCAACCTTTACAGTAATTAATTTCCAACGTTTCGGCCACATTTTGGCCCTCTTCAGGGATAAATTACGGTCTAATTAACCCTTAACAAAAATTAATAAATGGATTAAGTATTGTTCAATAAGAAAAGAAAACTAAATGGTAATTGTAGGATCATTACGATATTGATCATCTGATAAATCAGTCGTACTTACTTATTTCGGATGGTTTGACTAAAATTCCCTATTGAGGGAACCTGAAGATATTTATTACATGTCTACTCCACGTGAGACTAATACGCACTGCGAGGATCGTTATGGCGTATGTGGAAACGCAACCGAGTCAGATCCTGATCGATATAGAGGGGGTACATATGACGATGATGGCGCGAAAATTCAAATCCCTATAGGCACAAGTCAGATCTCAAAAACCATGTCGCAGAGGTCCCGACATACAGCGCATCAGGGCGACTGCGACAGGGCGTCGGATATATGTGTGTGTTAAGTTTTGAAATGAGTGAGCGGTTTGTCATGTCAATATTGATTTTCAGTTTATCTATGTGAGGTGGAAATGTCCTAGACTTTTTACATGTCAACAGAAGTAACTTTTGGTTCGTCACTGAGGCTAATTTAACAGACAAATTCGAATAATCCTTTAATATACGCGAACAATACAATCCAAATTCATGTGAAATAAAATTGAAAAAGTTGCTATGCCGGGAATAATTTAATGCCATGGTGTGAAAGTACTAATTATTATAAATTTTACCGATCGTGTAATATATATAAGATAAATAATTTTTATCTGGCATTCAACGATCTAATTATTACGCAGGCTGAGTTCTAAATAGTGATTAGAGAAATTAAATTAAAAATTAAAATTAATAATTACTTACGTAAACCATCCTAATAAGGCAAATCAACCTTAACAGTAATTAATTTCCAACGTTTCGGCCACATTTTGGCCCTCTTCAGGGATAAATTACGGTATAATTAACCCTTAACAAAAATTAATAAATGGATTAAGTATTGTTCAATAAGAAAAGAAACTAAAGAAAAAGAAAACTAAATGGTAATTGTAGGATCATTACGATATTGATCATCTGATAAATCAGTCGTACTTACTTATTTCGGATGGTTTGACTAAAATTCCCTATTGAGGGAACCTGAAGATATTTATTACATGTCTACTCCATGTGAGACTAATACGCACTGCGAGGATCGTTATGGCGTATGTGGAAACGCAACCGAGTCAGATGCTGATCGATATAGAGGGGGTACATATGACGATGATGGCGCGAAAATTCAAATCCCTATAGGCACAAATCAGATCTCAAAAACCATGTCGCAGAGGTCCCGACATACAGCGCATCAGGGCGACTGCGACAGGGCGTCGGATATATGTGTGTGTTAAGTTTTGAAATGAGTGAGCGGTTTGTCATGTCAATATTGATTTTCAGTTTATCTATGTGAGGTGGAAATGTCCTAGACTTTTTACATGTCAACAGAAGTAACTTTTGGTTCGTCACTGAGGCTAATTTAACAGACAAATTCGAATAATCCTTTAATATACGCGAACAATACAATCCAAATTCATGTGAAATAAAATTGAAAAAGTTGCTATGCCGGGAATAATTTAATGCCATGGTGTGAAAGTACTAATTATTATAAATTTTACCGATCGTGTAATATATATAAGATAAATAATTTTTATCTGGCATTCAACGATCTAATTATTACGCAGGCTGAGTTCTAAATAGTGATTAGAGAAATTAAATTAAAAATTAAAATTAATAATTACTTACGTAAACCATCCTAATAAGGCAAATCAACCTTTACAGTAATTAATTTCCAACGTTTCGGCCACATTTTGGCCCTCTTCAGGGATAAATTACGGTATAATTAACCCTTAACAAAAATTAATAAATGGATTAAGTATTGTTCAATAAGAAAAGAAACTAAAGAAAAAGAAAACTAAATGGTAATTGTAGGATCATTACGATATTGATCATCTGATAAATCAGTCGTACTTACTTATTTCGGATGGTTTGACTAAAATTCCCTATTGAGGGAACCTGAAGATATTTATTACATGTCTACTCCATGTGAGACTAATACGCACTGCGAGGATCGTTATGGCGTATGTGGAAACGCAACCGAGTCAGATCCTGATCGATATAGAGGGGGTACATATGACGATGATGGCGCGAAAATTCAAATCCCTATAGGCACAAGTCAGATCTCAAAAACCATGTCGCAGAGGTTCCGACATACAGCGCATCAGGGCGTCGGATATATGTGTGTGTCAAGTTTTGAAATGAGTGAGCGGTTTGTCATGTCAATATTGATTTTCAGTTTATCTATGTGAGGTGGAAATGTCCTAGACTTTTTACATGTCAACAGAAGTAACTTTTGGTTCGTCACTGAGGCTAATTTAACAGACAAATTCGAATAATCCTTTAATATACGCGAACAATACAATCCAAATTCATGTGAAATAAAATTGAAAAAGTTGCTATGCCGGGAATAATTTAATGCCATGGTGTGAAAGTACTAATTATTATAAATTTTACCGATCGTGTAATATATATAAGATAAATAATTTTTATCTGGCATTCAACGATCTAATTATTACGCAGGCTGAGTTCTAAATAGTGATTAGAGAAATTAAATTAAAAATTAAAATTAATAATTACTTACGTAAACCATCCTAATAAGGCAAATCAACCTTTACAGTAATTAATTTCCAACGTTTCGGCCACATTTTGGCCCTCTTCAGGGATAAATTACGGTCTAATTAACCCTTAACAAAAATTAATAAATGGATTAAGTATTGTTCAATAAGAAAAGAAAACTAAATGGTAATTGTAGGATCATTACGATATTGATCATCTGATAAATCAGTCGTACTTACTTATTTCGGATGGTTTGACTAAAATTCCCTATTGAGGGAACCTGAAGATATTTATTACATGTCTACTCCACGTGAGACTAATACGCACTGCGAGGATCGTTATGGCGTATGTGGAAACGCAACCGAGTCAGATCCTGATCGATATAGAGGGGGTACATATGACGATGATGGCGCGAAAATTCAAATCCCTATAGGCACAAGTCAGATCTCAAAAACCATGTCGCAGAGGTCCCGACATACAGCGCATCAGGGCGACTGCGACAGGGCGTCGGATATATGTGTGTGTTAAGTTTTGAAATGAGTGAGCGGTTTGTCATGTCAATATTGATTTTCAGTTTATCTATGTGAGGTGGAAATGTCCTAGACTTTTTACATGTCAACAGAAGTAACTTTTGGTTCGTCACTGAGGCTAATTTAACAGACAAATTCGAATAATCCTTTAATATACGCGAACAATACAATCCAAATTCATGTGAAATAAAATTGAAAAAGTTGCTATGCCGGGAATAATTTAATGCCATGGTGTGAAAGTACTAATTATTATAAATTTTACCGATCGTGTAATATATATAAGATAAATAATTTTTATCTGGCATTCAACGATCTAATTATTACGCAGGCTGAGTTCTAAATAGTGATTAGAGAAATTAAATTAAAAATTAAAATTAATAATTACTTACGTAAACCATCCTAATAAGGCAAATCAACCTTAACAGTAATTAATTTCCAACGTTTCGGCCACATTTTGGCCCTCTTCAGGGATAAATTACGGTATAATTAACCCTTAACAAAAATTAATAAATGGATTAAGTATTGTTCAATAAGAAAAGAAAACTAAATGGTAATTGTAGGATCATTACGATACTGATCATCTGATAAATCAGTCGTACTTACTTATTTCGGATGGTTTGACTAAAATTCCCTATTGAGGGAACCTGAAGATATTTATTACATGTTTACTCCATGTGAGACTAATACCAGGGAGGGCAAGCTCTTATGGAAAAATTAAACTCAAGTTACGCCGACTTAATATCCAGGCGGCAGGACCGTCGCAGTCGATAGTAGCGCCTCTTACGGCTGCCTCGCATATTATTTCGGATTTCACCTCGCTTTTCACGCGCGGGAAGTTGATCCTAAACAATCTTAACTGTACCGAAGGATCCAGCCAGGACTAATAGACATCGTGGGGAGGATTGACAAGGACTCAGGACTGCTGAGGACAGGAACCAGAATAAGGGCTTGTATTAACATCTTTTTTACTCGAATATAAGTTGTACCTTGCTTATTTTTGTTACTATATACGTATATGCATGTACCCCAGCCATAATAACAAATTTATATATTCGAAACATATATGTACATATTTCTTTTAGGCCTCAGCTGTATTCTAGTTATTTAAGGATTTCTCAATAAATGGATTTATATTTTAATAAACTGTCAGTAATTTTGTACCTCATTTTAATTTTAATATAGATTAGGTTAGTTTTAATACATATACATATATATGAAGTGGGCAATACAAAATTTTAATAACATAGTACCTAGTTCGGCCACTATGTCGTCTCGATCGTTGCGACGGTCCTGCCGTCTGGATATTAAGTCGGCGTAACTTGAATTTAATTTTTCCATAAGAGCTTGCCCTCCCTGGACTAATACGCACTGCGAGGATCGTTATGGCGTATGTGGAAACGCAACCGAGTCAGATCCTGATCGATATAGAGGGGGTACATATGACGATGATGGCGCGAAAATTCAAATCCCTATAGGCACAAGTCAGATCTCAAAAACCATGTCGCAGAGGTTCCGACATACAGCGCATCAGGGCGACTGCGACAGGGCGTCGGATATATGTGTGTGTTAAGTTTTGAAATGAGTGAGCGGTTTGTCATGTCAATATTGATTTTCAGTTTATCTATGTGAGGTGGAAATGTCCTAGACTTTTTACATGTCAACAGAAGTAACTTTTGGTTCGTCACTGAGGCTAATTTAACAGACAAATTCGAATAATCCTTTAATATACGCGAACAATACAATCCAAATTCATGTGAAATAAAATTGAAAAAGTTGCTATGCCGGGAATAATTTAATGCCATGGTGTGAAAGTACTAATTATTATAAATTTTACCGATCGTGTAATATATATAAGATAAATAATTTTTATCTGGCATTCAACGATCTAATTATTACGCAGGCTGAGTTCTAAATAGTGATTAGAGAAATTAAATTAAAAATTAAAATTAATAATTACTTACGTAAACCATCCTAATAAGGCAAATCAACCTTTACAGTAATTAATTTCCAACGTTTCGGCCACATTTTGGCCCTCTTCAGGGATAAATTACGGTATAATTAACCCTTAACAAAAATTAATAAATGGATTAAGTATTGTTCAATAAGAAAAGAAAACTAAATGGTAATTGTAGGATCATTACGATATTGATCATCTAATAAATCAGTCGTACTTACTTATTTCGGATGGTTTGACTAAAATTCCCTATTGAGGGAACCTGAAGATATTTATTACATGTCTACTCCATGTGAGACTAATACGCACTGCGAGGATCGTTATGGCGTATGTGGAAACGCAACCGAGTCAGATCCTGATCGATATAGAGGGGGTACATATGACGATGATGGCGCGAAAATTCAAATCCCTATAGGCACAAGTCAGATCTCAAAAACCATGTCGCAGAGGTCCCGACATACAGCGCATCAGGGCGACTGCGACAGGGCGTCGGATATATGTGTGTGTTAAGTTTTGAAATGAATGAGCGGTTTGTCATGTCAATATTGATTTTCAGTTTATCTATGTGAGGTGGAAATGTCCTAGACTTTTTACATGTCAACAGAAGTAACTTTTGGTTCGTCACTGAGGCTAATTTAACAGACAAATTCGAATAATCCTTTAATATACGCGAACAATACAATCCAAATTCATGTGAAATAAAATTGAAAAAGATGCTATGCCGGGAATAATTTAATGCCATGGTGTGAAAGTACTAATTATTATAAATTTTACCGATCGTGTAATATATATAAGATAAATAATTTTTATCTGGCATTCAACGATCTAATTATTACGCAGGCTGAGTTCTAAATAGTGATTAGAGAAATTAAATTAAAAATTAAAATTAATAATTACTTACGTAAACCATCCTAATAAGGCAAATCAACCTTTACAGTAATTAATTTCCAACGTTTCGGCCACATTTTGGCCCTCTTCAGGGATAAATTACGGTATAATTAACCCTTAACAAAAATTAATAAATGGATTAAGTATTGTTCAATAAGAAAAGAAACTAAAGAAAAAGAAAACTAAATGGTAATTGTAGGATCATTACGATATTGATCATCTGATAAATCAGTCGTACTTACTTATTTCGGATGGTTTGACTAAAATTCCCTATTGAGGGAACCTGAAGATATTTATTACATGTCTACTCCATGTGAGACTAATACGCACTGCGAGGATCGTTATGGCGTATGTGGAAACGCAACCGAGTCAGATCCTGATCGATATAGAGGGGTACATATGACGATGATGGCGCGAAAATTCAAATCCCTATAGGCACAAGTCAGATCTCAAAAACCATGTCGCAGAGGTTCCGACATACAGCGCATCAGGGCGACTGCGACAGGGCGTCGGATATATGTGTGTGTTAAGTTTTGAAATGAGTGAGCGGTTTGTCATGTCAATATTGATTTTCAGTTTATCTATGTGAGGTGGAAATGTCCTAGACTTTTTACATGTCAACAGAAGTAACTTTTGGTTCGTCACTGAGGCTAATTTAACAGACAAATTCGAATAATCCTTTAATATACGCGAACAATACAATCCAAATTCATGTGAAATAAAATTGAAAAAGTTGCTATGCCGGGAATAATTTAATGCCATGGTGTGAAAGTACTAATTATTATAAATTTTACCGATCGTGTAATATATATAAGATAAATAATTTTTATCTGGCATTCAACGATCTAATTATTACGCAGGCTGAGTTCTAAATAGTGATTAGAGAAATTAAATTAAAAATTAAAATTAATAATTACTTACGTAAACCATCCTAATAAGGCAAATCAACCTTAACAGTAATTAATAAATGGATTAAGTATTGTTCAATAAGAAAAGAAACTAAAGAAAAAGAAAACTAAATGGTAATTGTAGGATCATTACGATATTGATCATCTGATAAATCAGTCGTACTTACTTATTTCGGATGGTTTGACTAAAATTCCCTATTGAGGGAACCTGAAGATATTTATTACATGTCTACTCCATGTGAGACTAATACGCACTGCGAGGATCGTTATGGCGTATGTGGAAACGCAACCGAGTCAGATCCTGATCGATATAGAGGGGGTACATATGACGATGATGGCGCGAAAATTCAAATCCCTATAGGCACAAGTCAGATCTCAAAAACCATGTCGCAGAGGTTCCGACATACAGCGCATCAGGGCGACTGCGACAGGGCGTCGGATATATGTGTGTGTTAAGTTTTGAAATGAGTGAGCGGTTTGTCATGTCAATATTGATTTTCAGTTTATCTATGTGAGGTGGAAATGTCCTAGACTTTTTACATGTCAACAGAAGTAACTTTTGGTTCGTCACTGAGGCTAATTTAACAGACAAATTCGAATAATCCTTTAATATACGCGAACAATACAATCCAAATTCATGTGAAATAAAATTGAAAAAGTTGCTATGCCGGGAATAATTTAATGCCATGGTGTGAAAGTACTAATTATTATAAATTTTACCGAGCGTGTAATATACATAAGATAAATAATTTTTATCTGGCATTCAACGATCTAATTATTACGCAGGCTGAGTTCTAAATAGTGATTAGAGAAATTAAATTAAAAATTAAAATTAATAATTACTTACGTAAACCATCCTAATAAGGCAAATCAACCTTTACAGTAATTAATTTCCAACGTTTCGGCCACATTTTGGCCCTCTTCAGGGATAAATTACGGTATAATTAACCCTTAACAAAAATTAATAAATGGATTAAGTATTGTTCAATAAGAAAAGAAACTAAAGAAAAAGAAAACTAAATGGTAATTGTAGGATCATTACGATATTGATCATCTGATAAATCAGTCGTACTTACTTATTTCGGATGGTTTGACTAAAATTCCCTATTGAGGGAACCTGAAGATATTTATTACATGTCTACTCCATGTGAGACTAATACGCACTGCGAGGATCGTTATGGCGTATGTGGAAACGCAACCGAGTCAGATCCTGATCGATATAGAGGGGGTACATATGACGATGATGGCGCGAAAATTCAAATCCCTATAGGCACATGTCAGATCTCAAAAACCATGTCGCAGAGGTCCCGACATACAGCGCATCAGGGCGACTGCGACAGGGCGTCGGATATATGTGTGTGTTAAGTTTTGAAATGAGTGAGCGGTTTGTCATGTCAATATTGATTTTCAGTTTATCTATGTGAGGTGGAAATGTCCTAGACTTTTTACATGTCAACAGAAGTAACTTTTGGTTCGTCACTGAGGCTAATTTAACAGACAAATTCGAATAATCCTTTAATATACGCGAACAATACAATCCAAATTCATGTGAAATAAAATTGAAAAAGTTGCTATGCCGGGAATAATTTAATGCCATGGTGTGAAAGTACTAATTATTATAAATTTTACCGATCGTGTAATATATATAAGATAAATAATTTTTATCTGGCATTCAACGATCTAATTATTACGCAGGCTGAGTTCTAAATAGTGATTAGAGAAATTAAATTAAAAATTAAAATTAATAATTACTTACGTAAACCATCCTAATAAGGCAAATCAACCTTTACAGTAATTAATTACCAACGTTTCGGCCACATTTTGGCCCTCTTCAGGGATAAATTACGGTATAATTAACCCTTAACAAAAATTAATAAATGGATTAAGTATTGTTCAATAAGAAAAGAAACTAACGAAAAAGAAAACTAAATGGTAATTGTAGGATCATTACGATATTGATCATCTGATAAATCAGTCGTACTTACTTATTTCGGATGGTTTGACTAAAATTCCCTATTGAGGGAACCTGAAGATATTTATTACATGTCTACTCCATGTGAGACTAATACGCACTGCGAGGATCGTTATGGCGTATGTGGAAACGCAACCGAGTCAGATCCTGATCGATATAGAGGGGGTACATATGACGATGATGGCGCGAAAATTCAAATCCCTATAGGCACAAGTCAGATCTCAAAAACCATGTCGCAGAGGTCCCGACATACAGCGCATCAGGGCGACTGCGACAGGGCGTCGGATATATGTGTGTGTTAAGTTTTGAAATGAGTGAGCGGTTTGTCATGTCAATATTGATTTTCAGTTTATCTATGTGAGGTGGAAATGTCCTAGACTTTTTACATGTCAACAGAAGTAACTTTTGGTTCGTCACTGAGGCTAATTTAACAGACAAATTCGAATAATCCTTTAATATACGCGAACAATACAATCCAAATTCATGTGAAATAAAATTGAAAAAGTTGCTATGCCGGGAATAATTTAATGCCATGGTGTGAAAGTACTAATTATTATAAATTTTACCGATCGTGTAATATATATAAGATAAATAATTTTTATCTGGCATTCAACGATCTAATTATTACGCAGGCTGAGTTCTAAATAGTGATTAGAGAAATTAAATTAAAAATTAAAATTAATAATTACTTACGTAAACCATCCTAATAAGGCAAATCAACCTTTACAGTAATTAATTACCAACGTTTCGGCCACATTTTGGCCCTCTTCAGGGATAAATTACGGTATAATTAACCCTTAACAAAAATTAATAAATGGATTAAGTATTGTTCAATAAGAAAAGAAACTAACGAAAAAGAAAACTAAATGGTAATTGTAGGATCATTACGATATTGATCATCTGATAAATCAGTCGTACTTACTTATTTCGGATGGTTTGACTAAAATTCCCTATTGAGGGAACCTGAAGATATTTATTACATGTCTACTCCATGTGAGACTAATACGCACTGCGAGGATCGTTATGGCGTATGTGGAAACGCAACCGAGTCAGATCCTGATCGATATAGAGGGGGTACATATGACGATGATGGCGCGAAAATTCAAATCCCTATAGGCACAAGTCAGATCTCAAAAACCATGTCGCAGAGGTCCCGACATACAGCGCATCAGGGCGACTGCGACAGGGCGTCGGATATATGTGTGTGTTAAGTTTTGAAATGAGTGAGCGGTTTGTCATGTCAATATTGATTTTCAGTTTATCTATGTGAGGTGGAAATGTCCTAGACTTTTTACATGTCAGCAGAAGTAACTTTTGGTTCGTCACTGAGGCTAATTTAACAGACAAATTCGAATAATCCTTTAATATACACGAACAATACAATCCAAATTCATGTGAAATAAAATTGAAAAAGTTGCTATGCCGGGAATAATTTAACGCCATGGTGTGAAAGTACTAATTATTATAAATTTTACCGATCGTGTAATATATATAAGATAAATAATTTTTATCTGGCATTCAACGATCTAATTATTACGCAGGCTGAGTTCTAAATAGTGATTAGAGAAATTAAATTAAAAATTAAAATTAATAATTACTTACGTAAACCATCCTAATAAGGCAAATCAACCTTTACAGTAATTAATTACCAACGTTTCGGCCACATTTTGGCCCTCTTCAGGGATAAATTACGGTATAATTAACCCTTAACGAAAATTAATAACTGGATTAAGTATTGTTCAATAAGAAAAGAAACTAACGAAAAAGAAAACTAAATGGTAATTGTAGGATCATTACGATATTGATCATCTGATAAATCAGTCGTACTTACTTATTTCGGATGGTTTGACTAAAATTCCCTATTGAGGGAACCTGAAGATATTTATTACATGTCTACTCCGTGTGAGACTAATACGCACTGCGAGGATCGTTATGGCGTATGTGGAAACGCAACCGAGTCAGATCCTGATCGATATAGAGGGGGTACATATGACGATGATGGCGCGAAAATTCAAATCCCTATAGGCACAAGTCAGATCTCAAAAACCATGTCGCAGAGGTTCCGACATACAGCGCATCAGGGCGACTGCGACAGGGCGTCGGATATATGTGTGTGTTAAGTTTTGAAATGAGTGAGCGGTTTGTCATGTCAATATTGATTTTCAGTTTATCTATGTGAGGTGGAAATGTCCTAGACTTTTTACATGTCAACAGAAGTAACTTTTGGTTCGTCACTGAGGCTAATTTAACAGACAAATTCGAATAATCCTTTAATATACGCGAACAATACAATCCAAATTCATGTGAAATAAAATTGAAAAAGTTGCTATGCCGGGAATAATTTAATGCCATGGTGTGAAAGTACTAATTATTATAAATTTTACCGATCGTGTAATATACATAAGATAAATAATTTTTATCTGGCATTCAACGATCTAATTATTACGCAGGCTGAGTTGTAAATAGTGATTAGAGAAATTAAATTAAAAATTAAAATTAATAATTACTTACGTAAACCATTCTAATAAGGCAAATCAACCTTTACAGTAATTAATTTCCAACGTTTCGGCCACATTTTGGCCCTCTTCAGGGATAAATTACGGTATAATTAACCCTTAACAAAAATTAATAAATGGATTAAGTATTGTTCAATAAGAAAAGAAAACTAAATGGTAATTGTAGGATCATTACGATATTGATCATCTGATAAATCAGTCGTACTTACTTATTTCGGATGGTTTGACTAAAATTCCCTATTGAGGGAACCTGAAGATATTTATTACATGTCTACTCCATGTGAGACTAATACGCACTGCGAGGATCGTAATGGCGTATGTGGAAACGCAACCGAGTCAGATCCTGATCGATATAGAGGGGGTACATATGACGATGATGGCGCGAAAATTCAAATCCCTATAGGCACAAGTCAGATCTCAAAAACCATGTCGCAGAGGTTCCGACATACAGCGCATCAGGGCGACTGCGACAGGGCGTCGGATATATGTGTGTGTTAAGTTTTGAAATGAGTGAGCGGTTTGTCATGTCAATATTGATTTTCAGTTTATCTATGTGAGGTGGAAATGTCCTAGACTTTTTACATGTCAACAGAAGTAACTTTTGGTTCGTCACTGAGGCTAATTTAACAGACAAATTCGAATAATCCTTTAATATACGCGAACAATACAATCCAAATTCATGTGAAATAAAATTGAAAAAGTTGCTATGCCGGGAATAATTTAATGCCATGGTGTGAAAGTACTAATTATTATAAATTTTACCGATCGTGTAATATACATAAGATAAATAATTTTTATCTGGCATTCAACGATCTAATTATTACGCAGGCTGAGTTCTAAATAGTGATTAGAGAAATTAAATTAAAAATTAAAATTAATAATTACTTACGTAAACCATCCTGATAAGGCAAATCAACCTTAACAGTAATTAATTTCCAACGTTTCGGCCACATTTTGGCCCTCTTCAGGGATAAATTACGGTATAATTAACCCTTAACAAAAATTAATAAATGGATTAAGTATTGTTCAATAAGAAAAGAAAACTAAATGGTAATTGTAGGATCATTACGATATTGATCATCTGATAAATCAGTCGTACTTACTTATTTCGGATGGTTTGACTAAAATTCCCTATTGAGGGAACCTGAAGATATTTATTACATGTCTACTCCATGTGAGACTAATACGCACTGCGAGGATCGTTATGGCGTATGTGGAAACGCAACCGAGTCAGATCCTGATCGATATAGAGGGGGTACATATGACGATGATGGCGCGAAAATTCAAATCCCTATAGGCACAAGTCAGATCTCAAAAACCATGTCGCAGAGGTCCCGACATACAGCGCATCAGGGCGACTGCGACAGGGCGTCGGATATATGTGTGTGTTAAGTTTTGAAATGAGTGAGCGGTTTGTCATGTCAATATTGATTTTCAGTTTATCTATGTGAGGTGGAAATGTCCTAGACTTTTTACATGTCAGCAGAAGTAACTTTTGGTTCGTCACTGAGGCTAATTTAACAGACAAATTCGAATAATCCTTTAATATACGCGAACAATACAATCCAAATTCATGTGAAATAAAATTGAAAAAGTTGCTATGCCGGGAATAATTTAACGCCATGGTGTGAAAGTACTAATTATTATAAATTTTACCGATCGTGTAATATATATAAGATAAATAATTTTTATCTGGCATTCAACGATCTAATTATTACGCAGGCTGAGTTCTAAATAGTGATTAGAGAAATTAAATTAAAAATTAAAATTAATAATTACTTACGTAAACCATCCTAATAAGGCAAATCAACCTTTACAGTAATTAATTACCAACGTTTCGGCCACATTTTGGCCCTCTTCAGGGATAAATTACGGTATAATTAACCCTTAACGAAAATTAATAACTGGATTAAGTATTGTTCAATAAGAAAAGAAACTAACGAAAAAGAAAACTAAATGGTAATTGTAGGATCATTACGATATTGATCATCTGATAAATCAGTCGTACTTACTTATTTCGGATGGTTTGACTAAAATTCCCTATTGAGGGAACCTGAAGATATTTATTACATGTCTACTCCGTGTGAGACTAATACGCACTGCGAGGATCGTTATGGCGTATGTGGAAACGCAACCGAGTCAGATCCTGATCGATATAGAGGGGGTACATATGACGATGATGGCGCGAAAATTCAAATCCCTATAGGCACAAGTCAGATCTCAAAAACCATGTCGCAGAGGTTCCGACATACAGCGCATCAGGGCGACTGCGACAGGGCGTCGGATATATGTGTGTGTTAAGTTTTGAAATGAGTGAGCGGTTTGTCATGTCAATATTGATTTTCAGTTTATCTATGTGAGGTGGAAATGTCCTAGACTTTTTACATGTCAACAGAAGTAACTTTTGGTTCGTCACTGAGGCTAATTTAACAGACAAATTCGAATAATCCTTTAATATACGCGAACAATACAATCCAAATTCATGTGAAATAAAATTGAAAAAGTTGCTATGCCGGGAATAATTTAATGCCATGGTGTGAAAGTACTAATTATTATAAATTTTACCGATCGTGTAATATACATAAGATAAATAATTTTTATCTGGCATTCAACGATCTAATTATTACGCAGGCTGAGTTGTAAATAGTGATTAGAGAAATTAAATTAAAAATTAAAATTAATAATTACTTACGTAAACCATCCTAATAAGGCAAATCAACCTTTACAGTAATTAATTTCCAACGTTTCGGCCACATTTTGGCCCTCTTCAGGGATAAATTACGGTATAATTAACCCTTAACAAAAATTAATAAATGGATTAAGTATTGTTCAATAAGAAAAGAAAACTAAATGGTAATTGTAGGATCATTACGATATTGATCATCTGATAAATCAGTCGTACTTACTTATTTCGGATGGTTTGACTAAAATTCCCTATTGAGGGAACCTGAAGATATTTATTACATGTCTACTCCATGTGAGACTAATACGCACTGCGAGGATCGTAATGGCGTATGTGGAAACGCAACCGAGTCAGATCCTGATCGATATAGAGGGGGTACATATGACGATGATGGCGCGAAAATTCAAATCCCTATAGGCACAAGTCAGATCTCAAAAACCATGTCGCAGAGGTTCCGACATACAGCGCATCAGGGCGACTGCGACAGGGCGTCGGATATATGTGTGTGTTAAGTTTTGAAATGAGTGAGCGGTTTGTCATGTCAATATTGATTTTCAGTTTATCTATGTGAGGTGGAAATGTCCTAGACTTTTTACATGTCAACAGAAGTAACTTTTGGTTCGTCACTGAGGCTAATTTAACAGACAAATTCGAATAATCCTTTAATATACGCGAACAATACAATCCAAATTCATGTGAAATAAAATTGAAAAAGTTGCTATGCCGGGAATAATTTAATGCCATGGTGTGAAAGTACTAATTATTATAAATTTTACCGATCGTGTAATATACATAAGATAAATAATTTTTATCTGGCATTCAACGATCTAATTATTACGCAGGCTGAGTTCTAAATAGTGATTAGAGAAATTAAATTAAAAATTAAAATTAATAATTACTTACGTAAACCATCCTGATAAGGCAAATCAACCTTAACAGTAATTAATTTCCAACGTTTCGGCCACATTTTGGCCCTCTTCAGGGATAAATTACGGTATAATTAACCCTTAACAAAAATTAATAAATGGATTAAGTATTGTTCAATAAGAAAAGAAAACTAAATGGTAATTGTAGGATCATTACGATATTGATCATCTGATAAATCAGTCGTACTTACTTATTTCGGATGGTTTGACTAAAATTCCCTATTGAGGGAACCTGAAGATATTTATTACATGTCTACTCCATGTGAGACTAATACGCACTGCGAGGATCGTTATGGCGTATGTGGAAACGCAACCGAGTCAGATCCTGATCGATATAGAGGGGGTACATATGACGATGATGGCGCGAAAATTCAAATCCCTATAGGCACAAGTCAGATCTCAAAAACCATGTCGCAGAGGTCCCGACATACAGCGCATCAGGGCGACTGCGACAGGGCGTCGGATATATGTGTGTGTTAAGTTTTGAAATGAGTGAGCGGTTTGTCATGTCAATATTGATTTTCAGTTTATCTATGTGAGGTGGAAATGTCCTAGACTTTTTACATGTCAGCAGAAGTAACTTTTGGTTCGTCACTGAGGCTAATTTAATAGACAAATTCGAATAATCCTTTAATATACGCGAACAATACAATCCAAATTCATGTGAAATAAAATTGAAAAAGTTGCTATGCCGGGAATAATTTAACGCCATGCTGTGAAAGTACTAATTATTATAAATTTTACCGATCGTGTAATATATATAAGATAAATAATTTTTATCTGGCATTCAACGATCTAATTATTACGCAGGCTGAGTTCTAAATAGTGATTAGAGAAATTAAATTAAAAATTAAAATTAATAATTACTTACGTAAACCATCCTGATAAGGCAAATCAACCTTAACAGTAATTAATTTCCAACGTTTCGGCCACATTTTGGCCCTCTTCAGGGATAAATTACGGTATAATTAACCCTTAACAAAAATTAATAAATGGATTAAGTATTGTTCAATAAGAAAAGAAAACTAAATGGTAATTGTAGGATCATTACGATATTGATCATCTGATAAATCAGTCGTACTTACTTATTTCGGATGGTTTGACTAAAATTCCCTATTGAGGGAACCTGAAGATATTTATTACATGTCTACTCCATGTGAGACTAATACGCACTGCGAGGATCGTTATGGCGTATGTGGAAACGCAACCGAGTCAGATCCTGATCGATATAGAGGGGGTACATATGACGATGATGGCGCGAAAATTCAAATCCCTATAGGCACAAGTCAGATCTCAAAAACCATGTCGCAGAGGTCCCGACATACAGCGCATCAGGGCGACTGCGACAGGGCGTCGGATATATGTGTGTGTTAAGTTTTGAAATGAGTGAGCGGTTTGTCATGTCAATATTGATTTTCAGTTTATCTATGTGAGGTGGAAATGTCCTAGACTTTTTACATGTCAGCAGAAGTAACTTTTGGTTCGTCACTGAGGCTAATTTAACAGACAAATTCGAATAATCCTTTAATATACGCGAACAATACAATCCAAATTCATGTGAAATAAAATTGAAAAAGTTGCTATGCCGGGAATAATTTAACGCCATGGTGTGAAAGTACTAATTATTATAAATTTTACCGATCGTGTAATATATATAAGATAAATAATTTTTATCTGGCATTCAACGATCTAATTATTACGCAGGCTGAGTTCTAAATAGTGATTAGAGAAATTAAATTAAAAATTAAAATTAATAATTACTTACGTAAACCATCCTAATAAGGCAAATCAACCTTTACAGTAATTAATTTCCAACGTTTCGGCCACATTTTGGCCCTCTTCAGGGATAAATTACGGTATAATTAACCCTTAACAAAAATTAATAAATGGATTAAGTATTGTTCAATAAGAAAAGAAACTAAAGAAAAAGAAAACTAAATGGTAATTGTAGGATCATTACGATATTGATCATCTGATAAATCAGTCGTACTTACTTATTTCGGATGGTTTGACTAAAATTCCCTATTGAGGGAACCTGAAGATATTTATTACATGTCTACTCCATGTGAGACTAATACGCACTGCGAGGATCGTTATGGCGTATGTGGAAACGCAACCGAGTCAGATCCTGATCGATATAGAGGGGGTACATATGACGATGATGGCGCGAAAATTCAAATCCCTATAGGCACAAGTCAGATCTCAAAAACCATGTCGCAGAGGTTCCGACATACAGCGCATCAGGGCGACTGCGACAGGGCGTCGGATATATGTGTGTGTTAAGTTTTGAAATGAGTGAGCGGTTTGTCATGTCAATATTGATTTTCAGTTTATCTATGTGAGGTGGAAATGTCCTAGACTTTTTACATGTCAACAGAAGTAACTTTTGGTTCGTCACTGAGGCTAATTTAACAGACAAATTCGAATAATCCTTTAATATACGCGAACAATACAATCCAAATTCATGTGAAATAAAATTGAAAAAGTTGCTATGCCGGGAATAATTTAATGCCATGGTGTGAAAGTACTAATTATTATAAATTTTACCGATCGTGTAATATACATAAGATAAATAATTTTTATCTGGCATTCAACGATCTAATTATTACGCAGGCTGAGTTCTAAATAGTGATTAGAGAAATTAAATTAAAAATTAAAATTAATAATTACTTACGTAAACCATCCTGATAAGGCAAATCAACCTTAACAGTAATTAATTTCCAACGTTTCGGCCACATTTTGGCCCTCTTCAGGGATAAATTACGGTATAATTAACCCTTAACAAAAATTAATAAATGGATTAAGTATTGTTCAATAAGAAAAGAAAACTAAATGGTAATTGTAGGATCATTACGATATTGATCATCTGATAAATCAGTCGTACTTACTTATTTCGGATGGTTTGACTAAAATTCCCTATTGAGGGAACCTGAAGATATTTATTACATGTCTACTCCATGTGAGACTAATACGCACTGCGAGGATCGTTATGGCGTATGTGGAAACGCAACCGAGTCAGATCCTGATCGATATAGAGGGGGTACATATGACGATGATGGCGCGAAAATTCAAATCCCTATAGGCACAAGTCAGATCTCAAAAACCATGTCGCAGAGGTCCCGACATACAGCGCATCAGGGCGACTGCGACAGGGCGTCGGATATATGTGTGTGTTAAGTTTTGAAATGAGTGAGCGGTTTGTCATGTCAATATTGATTTTCAGTTTATCTATGTGAGGTGGAAATGTCCTAGACTTTTTACATGTCAGCAGAAGTAACTTTTGGTTCGTCACTGAGGCTAATTTAATAGACAAATTCGAATAATCCTTTAATATACGCGAACAATACAATCCAAATTCATGTGAAATAAAATTGAAAAAGTTGCTATGCCGGGAATAATTTAACGCCATGCTGTGAAAGTACTAATTATTATAAATTTTACCGATCGTGTAATATATATAAGATAAATAATTTTTATCTGGCATTCAACGATCTAATTATTACGCAGGCTGAGTTCTAAATAGTGATTAGAGAAATTAAATTAAAAATTAAAATTAATAATTACTTACGTAAACCATCCTAATAAGGCAAATCAACCTTTACAGTAATTAATTTCCAACGTTTCGGCCACATTTTGGCCCTCTTCAGGGATAAATTACGGTATAATTAACCCTTAACAAAAATTAATAAATGGATTAAGTATTGTTCAATAAGAAAAGAAACTAAAGAAAAAGAAAACTAAATGGTAATTGTAGGATCATTACGATATTGATCATCTGATAAATCAATCGTACTTACTTATTTCGGATGGTTTGACTAAAATTCCCTATTGAGGGAACCTGAAGATATTTATTACATGTCTACTCCATGTGAGACTAATACGCACTGCGAGGATCGTTATGGCGTATGTGGAAACGCAACCGAGTCAGATCCTGATCGATATAGAGGGGGTACATATGACGATGATGGCGCGAAAATTCAAATCCCTATAGGCACAAGTCAGATCTCAAAAACCATGTCGCAGAGGTCCCGACATACAGCGCATCAGGGCGACTGCGACAGGGCGTCGGATATATGTGTGTGTTAAGTTTTGAAATGAGTGAGCGGTTTGTCATGTCAATATTGATTTTCAGTTTATCTATGTGAGGTGGAAATGTCCTAGACTTTTTACATGTCAACAGAAGTAACTTTTGGTTCGTCACTGAGGCTAATTTAACAGACAAATTCGAATAATCCTTTAATATACGCGAACAATACAATCCAAATTCATGTGAAATAAAATTGAAAAAGTTGCTATGCCGGGAATAATTTAATGCCATGGTGTGAAAGTACTAATTATTATAAATTTTACCGATCGTGTAATATATATAAGATAAATAATTTTTATCTGGCATTCAACGATCTAATTATTACGCAGGCTGAGTTCTAAATAGTGATTAGAGAAATTAAATTAAAAATTAAAATTAATAATTACTTACGTAAACCATCCTGATAAGGCAAATCAACCTTAACAGTAATTAATTTCCAACGTTTCGGCCACATTTTGGCCCTCTTCAGGGATAAATTACGGTATAATTAACCCTTAACAAAAATTAATAAATGGATTAAGTATTGTTCAATAAGAAAAGAAAACTAAATGGTAATTGTAGGATCATTACGATATTGATCATCTGATAAATCAGTCGTACTTACTTATTTCGGATGGTTTGACTAAAATTCCCTATTGAGGGAACCTGAAGATATTTATTACATGTCTACTCCATGTGAGACTAATACGCACTGCGAGGATCGTTATGGCGTATGTGGAAACGCAACCGAGTCAGATCCTGATCGATATAGAGGGGGTACATATGACGATGATGGCGCGAAAATTCAAATCCCTATAGGCACAAGTCAGATCTCAAAAACCATGTCGCAGAGGTCCCGACATACAGCGCATCAGGGCGACTGCGACAGGGCGTCGGATATATGTGTGTGTTAAGTTTTGAAATGAGTGAGCGGTTTGTCATGTCAATATTGATTTTCAGTTTATCTATGTGAGGTGGAAATGTCCTAGACTTTTTACATGTCAGCAGAAGTAACTTTTGGTTCGTCACTGAGGCTAATTTAACAGACAAATTCGAATAATCCTTTAATATACGCGAACAATACAATCCAAATTCATGTGAAATAAAATTGAAAAAGTTGCTATGCCGGGAATAATTTAACACCATGGTGTGAAAGTACTAATTATTATAAATTTTACCGATCGTGTAATATATATAAGATAAATAATTTTTATCTGGCATTCAACGATCTAATTATTACGCAGGCTGAGTTCTAAATAGTGATTAGAGAAATTAAATTAAAAATTAAAATTAATAATTACTTACGTAAACCATCCTGATAAGGCAAATCAACCTTAACAGTAATTAATTTCCAACGTTTCGGCCACATTTTGGCCCTCTTCAGGGATAAATTACGGTATAATTAACCCTTAACAAAAATTAATAAATGGATTAAGTATTGTTCAATAAGAAAAGAAAACTAAATGGTAATTGTAGGATCATTACGATATTGATCATCTGATAAATCAGTCGTACTTACTTATTTCGGATGGTTTGACTAAAATTCCCTATTGAGGGAACCTGAAGATATTTATTACATGTCTACTCCATGTGAGACTAATACGCACAGCGAGGATCGTTATGGCGTATGTGGAAACGCAACCGAGTCAGATCCTGATCGATATAGAGGGGGTACATATGACGATGATGGCGCGAAAATTCAAATCCCTATAGGCACAAGTCAGATCTCAAAAACCATGTCGCAGAGGTCCCGACATACAGCGCATCAGGGCGACTGCGACAGGGCGTCGGATATATGTGTGTGTTAAGTTTTGAAATGAGTGAGCGGTTTGTCATGTCAATATTGATTTTCAGTTTATCTATGTGAGGTGGAAATGTCCTAGACTTTTTACATGTCAGCAGAAGTAACTTTTGGTTCGTCACTGAGGCTAATTTAACAGACAAATTCGAATAATCCTTTAATATACGCGAACAATACAATCCAAATTCATGTGAAATAAAATTGAAAAAGTTGCTATGCCGGGAATAATTTAACGCCATGGTGTGAAAGTACTAATTATTATAAATTTTACCGATCGTGTAATATATATAAGATAAATAATTTTTATCTGGCATTCAACGATCTAATTATTACGCAGGCTGAGTTCTAAATAGTGATTAGAGAAATTAAATTAAAAATTAAAATTAATAATTACTTACGTAAACCATCCTAATAAGGCAAATCAACCTTTACAGTAATTAATTACCAACGTTTCGGCCACATTTTGGCCCTCTTCAGGGATAAATTACGGTATAATTAACCCTTAACGAAAATTAATAACTGGATTAAGTATTGTTCAATAAGAAAAGAAACTAACGAAAAAGAAAACTAAATGGTAATTGTAGGATCATTACGATATTGATCATCTGATAAATCAGTCGTACTTACTTATTTCGGATGGTTTGACTAAAATTCCCTATTGAGGGAACCTGAAGATATTTATTACATGTCTACTCCGTGTGAGACTAATACGCACTGCGAGGATCGTTATGGCGTATGTGGAAACGCAACCGAGTCAGATCCTGATCGATATAGAGGGGGTACATATGACGATGATGGCGCGAAAATTCAAATCCCTATAGGCACAAGTCAGATCTCAAAAACCATGTCGCAGAGGTTCCGACATACAGCGCATCAGGGCGACTGCGACAGGGCGTCGGATATATGTGTGTGTTAAGTTTTGAAATGAGTGAGCGGTTTGTCATGTCAATATTGATTTTCAGTTTATCTATGTGAGGTGGAAATGTCCTAGACTTTTTACATGTCAACAGAAGTAACTTTTGGTTCGTCACTGAGGCTAATTTAACAGACAAATTCGAATAATCCTTTAATATACGCGAACAATACAATCCAAATTCATGTGAAATAAAATTGAAAAAGTTGCTATGCCGGGAATAATTTAATGCCATGGTGTGAAAGTACTAATTATTATAAATTTTACCGATCGTGTAATATACATAAGATAAATAATTTTTATCTGGCATTCAACGATCTAATTATTACGCAGGCTGAGTTGTAAATAGTGATTAGAGAAATTAAATTAAAAATTAAAATTAATAATTACTTACGTAAACCATCCTAATAAGGCAAATCAACCTTTACAGTAATTAATTTCCAACGTTTCGGCCACATTTTGGCCCTCTTCAGGGATAAATTACGGTATAATTAACCCTTAACAAAAATTAATAAATGGATTAAGTATTGTTCAATAAGAAAAGAAAACTAAATGGTAATTGTAGGATCATTACGATATTGATCATCTGATAAATCAGTCGTACTTACTTATTTCGGATGGTTTGACTAAAATTCCCTATTGAGGGAACCTGAAGATATTTATTACATGTCTACTCCATGTGAGACTAATACGCACTGCGAGGATCGTAATGGCGTATGTGGAAACGCAACCGAGTCAGATCCTGATCGATATAGAGGGGGTACATATGACGATGATGGCGCGAAAATTCAAATCCCTATAGGCACAAGTCAGATCTCAAAAACCATGTCGCAGAGGTTCCGACATACAGCGCATCAGGGCGACTGCGACAGGGCGTCGGATATATGTGTGTGTTAAGTTTTGAAATGAGTGAGCGGTTTGTCATGTCAATATTGATTTTCAGTGTATCTATGTGAGGTGGAAATGTCCTAGACTTTTTACATGTCAACAGAAGTAACTTTTGGTTCGTCACTGAGGCTAATTTAAAAGACAAATTCGAATAATCCTTTAATATACGCGAACAATACAATCCAAATTCATGTGAAATAAAATTGAAAAAGTTGCTATGCCGGGAATAATTTAATGCCATGGTGTGAAAGTACTAATTATTATAAATTTTACCGATCGTGTAATATACATAAGATAAATAATTTTTATCTGGCATTCAACGATCTAATTATTACGCAGGCTGAGTTCTAAATAGTGATTAGAGAAATTAAATTAAAAATTAAAATTAATAATTACTTACGTAAACCATCCTGATAAGGCAAATCAACCTTAACAGTAATTAATTTCCAACGTTTCGGCCACATTTTGGCCCTCTTCAGGGATAAATTACGGTATAATTAACCCTTAACAAAAATTAATAAATGGATTAAGTATTGTTCAATAAGAAAAGAAAACTAAATGGTAATTGTAGGATCATTACGATATTGATCATCTGATAAATCAGTCGTACTTACTTATTTCGGATGGTTTGACTAAAATTCCCTATTGAGGGAACCTGAAGATATTTATTACATGTCTACTCCATGTGAGACTAATACGCACTGCGAGGATCGTTATGGCGTATGTGGAAACGCAACCGAGTCAGATCCTGATCGATATAGAGGGGGTACATATGACGATGATGGCGCGAAAATTCAAATCCCTATAGGCACAAGTCAGATCTCAAAAACCATGTCGCAGAGGTCCCGACATACAGCGCATCAGGGCGACTGCGACAGGGCATCGGATATATGTGTGTGTTAAGTTTTGAAATGAGTGAGCGGTTTGTCATGTCAATATTGATTTTCAGTTTATCTATGTGAGGTGGAAATGTCCTAGACTTTTTACATGTCAGCAGAAGTAACTTTTGGTTCGTCACTGAGGCTAATTTAATAGACAAATTCGAATAATCCTTTAATATACGCGAACAATACAATCCAAATTCATGTGAAATAAAATTGAAAAAGTTGCTATGCCGGGAATAATTTAACGCCATGCTGTGAAAGTACTAATTATTATAAATTTTACCGATCGTGTAATATATATAAGATAAATAATTTTTATCTGGCATTCAACGATCTAATTATTACGCAGGCTGAGTTCTAAATAGTGATTAGAGAAATTAAATTAAAAATTAAAATTAATAATTACTTACGTAAACCATCCTAATAAGGCAAATCAACCTTTACAGTAATTAATTTCCAACGTTTCGGCCACATTTTGGCCCTCTTCAGGGATAAATTACGGTATAATTAACCCTTAACAAAAATTAATAAATGGATTAAGTATTGTTCAATAAGAAAAGAAACTAAAGAAAAAGAAAACTAAATGGTAATTGTAGGATCATTACGATATTGATCATCTGATAAATCAATCGTACTTACTTATTTCGGATGGTTTGACTAAAATTCCCTATTGAGGGAACCTGAAGATATTTATTACATGTCTACTCCATGTGAGACTAATACGCACTGCGAGGATCGTTATGGCGTATGTGGAAACGCAACCGAGTCAGATCCTGATCGATATAGAGGGGGTACATATGACGATGATGGCGCGAAAATTCAAATCCCTATAGGCACAAGTCAGATCTCAAAAACCATGTCGCAGAGGTTCCGACATACAGCGCATCAGGGCGACTGCGACAGGGCGTCGGATATATGTGTGTGTTAAGTTTTGAAATGAGTGAGCGGTTTGTCATGTCAATATTGATTTTCAGTTTATCTATGTGAGGTGGAAATGTCCTAGACTTTTTACATGTCAGCAGAAGTAACTTTTGGTTCGTCACTGAGGCTAATTTAATAGACAAATTCGAATAATCCTTTAATATACGCGAACAATACAATCCAAATTCATGTGAAATAAAATTGAAAAAGTTGCTATGCCGGGAATAATTTAATGCCATGGTGTGAAAGTACTAATTATTATAAATTTTACCGATCGTGTAATATATATAAGATAAATAATTTTTATCTGGCATTCAACGATCTAATTATTACGCAGGCTGAGTTCTAAATAGTGATTAGAGAAATTAAATTAAAAATTAAAATTAATAATTACTTACGTAAACCATCCTAATAAGGCAAATCAACCTTTACAGTAATTAATTTCCAACGTTTCGGCCACATTTTGGCCCTCTTCAGGGATAAATTACGGTCTAATTAACCCTTAACAAAAATTAATAAATGGATTAAGTATTGTTCAATAAGAAAAGAAACTAAAGAAAAAGAAAACTAAATGGTAATTGTAGGATCATTACGATATTGATCATCTGATAAATCAGTCGTACTTACTTATTTCGGATGGTTTGACTAAAATTCCCTATTGAGGGAACCTGAAGATATTTATTACATGTCTACTCCATGTGAGACTAATACGCACTGCGAGGATCGTTATGGCGTATGTGGAAACGCAACCGAGTCAGATCCTGATCGATATAGAGGGGTACATATGACGATGATGGCGCGAAAATTCAAATCCCTATAGGCACAAGTCAGATCTCAAAAACCATGTCGCAGAGGTTCCGACATACAGCGCATCAGGGCGACTGCGACAGGGCGTCGGATATATGTGTGTGTTAAGTTTTGAAATGAGTGAGCGGTTTGTCATGTCAATATTGATTTTCAGTGTATCTATGTGAGGTGGAAATGTCCTAGACTTTTTACATGTCAACAGAAGTAACTTTTGGTTCGTCACTGAGGCTAATTTAACAGACAAATTCGAATAATCCTTTAATATACGCGAACAATACAATCCAAATTCATGTGAAATAAAATTGAAAAAAGTTGCTGTGCCGGGAATAATTTAATGCCATGGTGTGAAAGTACTAATTATTATAAATTTTACCGATCGTGTAATATATATAAGATAAATAATTTTTATCTGGCATTCAACGATCTAATTATTACGCAGGCTGAGTTCTAAATAGTGATTAGAGAAATTAAATTAAAAATTAAAATTAATAATTACTTACGTAAACCATCCTAATAAGGCAAATCAACCTTTACAGTAATTAATTTCCAACGTTTCGGCCACATTTTGGCCCTCTTCAGGGATAAATTACGGTATAATTAACCCTTAACAAAAATTAATAAATGGATTAAGTATTGTTCAATAAGAAAAGAAACTAAAGAAAAAGAAAACTAAATGGTAATTGTAGGATCATTACGATATTGATCATCTGATAAATCAGTCGTACTTACTTATTTCGGATGGTTTGACTAAAATTCCCTATTGAGGGAACCTGAAGATATTTATTACATGTCTACTCCATGTGAGACTAATACGCACTGCGAGGATCGTTATGGCGTATGTGGAAACGCAACCGAGTCAGATCCTGATCGATATAGAGGGGGTACATATGACGATGATGGCGCGAAAATTCAAATCCCTATAGGCACAAGTCAGATCTCAAAAACTATGTCGCAGAGGTTCCGACATACAGCGCATCAGGGCGACTGCGACAGGGCGTCGGATATATGTGTGTGTTAAGTTTTGAAATGAGTGAGCGGTTTGTCATGTCAATATTGATTTTCAGTTTATCTATGTGAGGTGGAAATGTCCTAGACTTTTTACATGTCAGCAGAAGTAACTTTTGGTTCGTCACTGAGGCTAATTTAATAGACAAATTCGAATAATCCTTTAATATACGCGAACAATACAATCCAAATTCATGTGAAATAAAATTGAAAAAGTTGCTATGCCGGGAATAATTTAATGCCATGGTGTGAAAGTACTAATTATTATAAATTTTACCGATCGTGTAATATATATAAGATAAATAATTTTTATCTGGCATTCAACGATCTAATTATTACGCAGGCTGAGTTCTAAATAGTGATTAGAGAAATTAAATTAAAAATTAAAATTAATAATTACTTACGTAAACCATCCTAATAAGGCAAATCAACCTTTACAGTAATTAATTTCCAACGTTTCGGCCACATTTTGGCCCTCTTCAGGGATAAATTACGGTATAATTAACCCTTAACAAAAATTAATAAATGGATTAAGTATTGTTCAATAAGAAAAGAAAACTAAATGGTAATTGTAGGATCATTACGATATTGATCATCTAATAAATCAGTCGTACTTACTTATTTCGGATGGTTTGACTAAAATTCCCTATTGAGGGAACCTGAAGATATTTATTACATGTCTACTCCATGTGAGACTAATACGCACTGCGAGGATCGTTATGGCGTATGTGGAAACGCAACCGAGTCAGATCCTGATCGATATAGAGGGGGTACATATGACGATGATGGCGCGAAAATTCAAATCCCTATAGGCACAAGTCAGATCTCAAAAACCATGTCGCAGAGGTCCCGACATACAGCGCATCAGGGCGACTGCGACAGGGCGTCGGATATATGTGTGTGTTAAGTTTTGAAATGAGTGAGCGGTTTGTCATGTCAATATTGATTTTCAGTTTATCTATGTGAGGTGGAAATGTCCTAGACTTTTTACATGTCAACAGAAGTAACTTTTGGTTCGTCACTGAGGCTAATTTAACAGACAAATTCGAATAATCCTTTAATATACGCGAACAATACAATCCAAATTCATGTGAAATAAAATTGAAAAAAGTTGCTGTGCCGGGAATAATTTAATGCCATGGTGTGAAAGTACTAATTATTATAAATTTTACCGATCGTGTAATATATATAAGATAAATAATTTTTATCTGGCATTCAACGATCTAATTATTACGCAGGCTGAGTTCTAAATAGTGATTAGAGAAATTAAATTAAAAATTAAAATTAATAATTACTTACGTAAACCATCCTAATAAGGCAAATCAACCTTTACAGTAATTAATTTCCAACGTTTCGGCCACATTTTGGCCCTCTTCAGGGATAAATTACGGTATAATTAACCCTTAACAAAAATTAATAAATGGATTAAGTATTGTTCAATAAGAAAAGAAAACTAAATGGTAATTGTAGGATCATTACGATATTGATCATCTGATAAATCAGTCGTACTTACTTATTTCGGATGGTTTGACTAAAATTCCCTATTGAGGGAACCTGAAGATATTTATTACATGTCTACTCCATGTGAGACTAATACGCACTGCGAGGATCGTTATGGCGTATGTGGAAACGCAACCGAGTCAGATCCTGATCGATATAGAGGGGGTACATATGACGATGATGGCGCGAAAATTCAAATCCCTATAGGCACAAGTCAGATCTCAAAAACCATGTCGCAGAGGTCCCGACATACAGCGCATCAGGGCGACTGCGACAGGGCGTCGGATATATGTGTGTGTTAAGTTTTGAAATGAGTGAGCGGTTTGTCATGTCAATATTGATTTTCAGTTTATCTATGTGAGGTGGAAATGTCCTAGACTTTTTACATGTCAACAGAAGTAACTTTTGGTTCGTCACTGAGGCTAATTTAACAGACAAATTCGAATAATCCTTTAATATACGCGAACAATACAATCCAAATTCATGTGAAATAAAATTGAAAAAGTTGCTATGCCGGGAATAATTTAATGCCATGGTGTGAAAGTACTAATTATTATAAATTTTACCGATCGTGTAATATATATAAGATAAATAATTTTTATCTGGCATTCAACGATCTAATTATTACGCAGGCTGAGTTCTAAATAGTGATTAGAGAAATTAAATTAAAAATTAAAATTAATAATTACTTACGTAAACCATCCTAATAAGGCAAATCAACCTTAACAGTAATTAATTTCCAACGTTTCGGCCACATTTTGGCCCTCTTCAGGGATAAATTACGGTCTAATTAACCCTTAACAAAAATTAATAAATGGATTAAGTATTGTTCAATAAGAAAAGAAACTAAAGAAAAAGAAAACTAAATGGTAATTGTAGGATCATTACGATATTGATCATCTGATAAATCAGTCGTACTTACTTATTTCGGATGGTTTGACTAAAATTCCCTATTGAGGGAACCTGAAGATATTTATTACATGTCTACTCCATGTGAGACTAATACGCACTGCGAGGATCGTTATGGCGTATGTGGAAACGCAACCGAGTCAGATCCTGATCGATATAGAGGGGGTACATATGACGATGATGGCGCGAAAATTCAAATCCCTATAGGCACAAGTCAGATCTCAAAAACCATGTCGCAGAGGTCCCGACATACAGCGCATCAGGGCGACTGCGACAGGGCGTCGGATATATGTGTGTGTTAAGTTTTGAAATGAGTGAGCGGTTTGTCATGTCAATATTGATTTTCAGTTTATCTATGTGAGGTGGAAATGTCCTAGACTTTTTACATGTCAACAGAAGTAACTTTTGGTTCGTCACTGAGGCTAATTTAACAGACAAATTCGAATAATCCTTTAATATACGCGAACAATACAATCCAAATTCATGTGAAATAAAATTGAAAAAGTTGCTATGCCGGGAATAATTTAATGCCATGGTGTGAAAGTACTAATTATTATAAATTTTACCGATCGTGTAATATATATAAGATAAATAATTTTTATCTGGCATTCAACGATCTAATTATTACGCAGGCTGAGTTCTAAATAGTGATTAGAGAAATTAAATTAAAAATTAAAATTAATAATTACTTACGTAAACCATCCTGATAAGGCAAATCAACCTTTACAGTAATTAATTTCCAACGTTTCGGCCACATTTTGGCCCTCTTCAGGGATAAATTACGGTATAATTAACCCTTAACAAAAATTAATAAATGGATTAAGTATTGTTCAATAAGAAAAGAAAACTAAATGGTAATTGTAGGATCATTACGATATTGATCATCTGATAAATCAGTCGTACTTACTTATTTCGGATGGTTTGACTAAAATTCCCTATTGAGGGAACCTGAAGATATTTATTACATGTCTACTCCATGTGAGACTAATACGCACTGCGAGGATCGTAATGGCGTATGTGGAAACGCAACCGAGTCAGATCCTGATCGATATAGAGGGGGTACATATGACGATGATGGCGCGAAAATTCAAATCCCTATAGGCACAAGTCAGATCTCAAAAACCATGTCGCAGAGGTTCCGACATACAGCGCATCAGGGCGACTGCGACAGGGCGTCGGATATATGTGTGTGTTAAGTTTTGAAATGAGTGAGCGGTTTGTCATGTCAATATTGATCTTCAGTTTATCTATGTGAGGTGGAAATGTCCTAGACTTTTTACATGTCAACAGAAGTAACTTTTGGTTCGTCACTGAGGCTAATTTAACAGACAAATTCGAATAATCCTTTAATATACGCGAACAATACAATCCAAATTCATGTGAAATAAAATTGAAAAAGTTGCTATGCCGGGAATAATTTAATGCCATGGTGTGAAAGTACTAATTATTATAAATTTTACCGATCGTGTAATATATATAAGATAAATAATTTTTATCTGGCATTCAACGATCTAATTATTACGCAGGCTGAGTTCTAAATAGTGATTAGAGAAATTAAATTAAAAATTAAAATTAATAATTACTTACGTAAACCATCCTAATAAGGCAAATCAACCTTAACAGTAATTAATAAATGGATTAAGTATTGTTCAATAAGAAAAGAAACTAAAGAAAAAGAAAACTAAATGGTAATTGTAGGATCATTACGATATTGATCATCTGATAAATCAGTCGTACTTACTTATTTCGGATGGTTTGACTAAAATTCCCTATTGAGGGAACCTGAAGATATTTATTACATGTCTACTCCATGTGAGACTAATACGCACTGCGAGGATCGTTATGGCGTATGTGGAAACGCAACCGAGTCAGATCCTGATCGATATAGAGGGGGTACATATGACGATGATGGCGCGAAAATTCAAATCCCTATAGGCACAAGTCAGATCTCAAAAACCATGTCGCAGAGGTTCCGACATACAGCGCATCAGGGCGACTGCGACAGGGCGTCGGATATATGTGTGTGTTAAGTTTTGAAATGAGTGAGCGGTTTGTCATGTCAATATTGATTTTCAGTTTATCTATGTGAGGTGGAAATGTCCTAGACTTTTTACATGTCAACAGAAGTAACTTTTGGTTCGTCACTGAGGCTAATTTAACAGACAAATTCGAATAATCCTTTAATATACGCGAACAATACAATCCAAATTCATGTGAAATAAAATTGAAAAAGTTGCTATGCCGGGAATAATTTAATGCCATGGTGTGAAAGTACTAATTATTATAAATTTTACCGATCGTGTAATATATATAAGATAAATAATTTTTATCTGGCATTCAACGATCTAATTATTACGCAGGCTGAGTTCTAAATAGTGATTAGAGAAATTAAATTAAAAATTAAAATTAATAATTACTTACGTAAACCATCCTAATAAGGCAAATCAACCTTTACAGTAATTAATTTCCAACGTTTCGGCCACATTTTGGCCCTCTTCAGGGATAAATTACGGTATAATTAACCCTTAACAAAAATTAATAAATGGATTAAGTATTGTTCAATAAGAAAAGAAAACTAAATGGTAATTGTAGGATCATTACGATATTGATCATCTGATAAATCAGTCGTACTTACTTATTTCGGATGGTTTGACTAAAATTCCCTATTGAGGGAACCTGAAGATATTTATTACATGTCTACTCCATGTGAGACTAATACGCACTGCGAGGATCGTTATTGCGTATGTGGAAACGCAACCGAGTCAGATCCTGATCGATATAGAGGGGGTACATATGACGATGATGGCGCGAAAATTCAAATCCCTATAGGCACAAGTCAGATCTCAAAAACCATGTCGCAGAGGTCCCGACATACAGCGCATCAGGGCGACTGCGACAGGGCGTCGGATATATGTGTGTGTTAAGTTTTGAAATGAGTGAGCGGTTTGTCATGTCAATATTGATTTTCAGTTTATCTATGTGAGGTGGAAATGTCCTAGACTTTTTACATGTCAACAGAAGTAACTTTTGGTTCGTCACTGAGGCTAATTTAACAGACAAATTCGAATAATCCTTTAATATACGCGAACAATACAATCCAAATTCATGTGAAATAAAATTGAAAAAGTTGCTATGCCGGGAATAATTTAATGCCATGGTGTGAAAGTACTAATTATTATAAATTTTACCGATCGTGTAATATATATAAGATAAATAATTTTTATCTGGCATTCAACGATCTAATTATTACGCAGGCTGAGTTCTAAATAGTGATTAGAGAAATTAAATTAAAAATTAAAATTAATAATTACTTACGTAAACCATCCTAATAAGGCAAATCAACCTTAACAGTAATTAATTTCCAACGTCTCGGCCACATTTTGGCCCTCTTCAGGGATAAATTACGGTATAATTAACCCTTAACAAAAATTAATAAATGGATTAAGTATTGTTCAATAAGAAAAGAAACTAAAGAAAAAGAAAACTAAATGGTAATTGTAGGATCATTACGATATTGATCATCTGATAAATCAGTCGTACTTACTTATTTCGGATGGTTTGACTAAAATTCCCTATTGAGGGAACCTGAAGATATTTATTACATGTCTACTCCATGTGAGACTAATACGCACTGCGAGGATCGTTATGGCGTATGTGGAAACGCAACCGAGTCAGATCCTGATCGATATAGAGCGGGTACATATGACGATGATGGCGCGAAAATTCAAATCCCTATAGGCACAAGTCAGATCTCAAAAACCATGTCGCAGAGGTCCCGACATACAGCGCATCAGGGCGACTGCGACAGGGCGTCGGATATATGTGTGTGTTAAGTTTTGAAATGAGTGAGCGGTTTGTCATGTCAATATTGATTTTCAGTTTATCTATGTGAGGTGGAAATGTCCTAGACTTTTTACATGTCAACAGAAGTAACTTTTGGTTCGTCACTGAGGCTAATTTAACAGACAAATTCGAATAATCCTTTAATATACGCGAACAATACAATCCAAATTCATGTGAAATAAAATTGAAAAAGTTGCTATGCCGGGAATAATTTAATGCCATGGTGTGAAAGTACTAATTATTATAAATTTTACCGATCGTGTATTATATATAAGATAAATAATTTTTATCTGGCATTCAACGATCTAATTATTACGCAGGCTGAGTTCTAAATAGTGATTAGAGAAATTAAATTAAAAATTAAAATTAATAATTACTTACGTAAACCATCCTAATAAGGCAAATCAACCTTAACAGTAATTAATTTCCAACGTTTCGGCCACATTTTGGCCCTCTTCAGGGATAAATTACGGTATAATTAACCCTTAACAAAAATTAATAAATGGATTAAGTATTGTTCAATAAGAAAAGAAACTAAAGAAAAAGAAAACTAAATGGTAATTGTAGGATCATTACGATATTGATCATCTGATAAATCAGTCGTACTTACTTATTTCGGATGGTTTGACTAAAATTCCCTATTGAGGGAACCTGAAGATATTTATTACATGTCTACTCCATGTGAGACTAATACGCACTGCGAGGATCGTTATGGCGTATGTGGAAACGCAACCGAGTCAGATCCTGATCGATATAGAGGGGGTACATATGACGATGATGGCGCGAAAATTCAAATCCCTATAGGCACAAGTCAGATCTCAAAAACCATGTCGCAGAGGTCCCGACATACAGCGCATCAGGGCGACTGCGACAGGGCGTCGGATATATGTGTGTGTTAAGTTTTGAAATGAGTGAGCGGTTTGTCATGTCAATATTGATTTTCAGTTTATCTATGTGAGGTGGAAATGTCCTAGACTTTTTACATGTCAACAGAAGTAACTTTTGGTTCGTCACTGAGGCTAATTTAACAGACAAATTCGAATAATCCTTTAATATACGCGAACAATACAATCCAAATTCATGTGAAATAAAATTGAAAAAGTTGCTATGCCGGGAATAATTTAATGCCATGGTGTGAAAGTACTAATTATTATAAATTTTACCGATCGTGTAATATATATAAGATAAATAATTTTTATCTGGCATTCAACGATCTAATTATTACGCAGGCTGAGTTCTAAATAGTGATTAGAGAAATTAAATTAAAAATTAAAATTAATAATTACTTACGTAAACCATCCTAATAAGGCAAATCAACCTTGACAGTAATTAATTTCCAACGTTTCGGCCACATTTTGGCCCTCTTCAGGGATAAATTACGGTATAATTAACCCTTAACAAAAATTAATAAATGGATTAAGTATTGTTCAATAAGAAAAGAAACTAAAGAAAAAGAAAACTAAATGGTAATTGTAGGATCATTACGATATTGATCATCTGATAAATCAGTCGTACTTACTTATTTCGGATGGTTTGACTAAAATTCCCTATTGAGGGAACCTGAAGATATTTATTACATGTCTACTCCATGTGAGACTAATACGCACTGCGAGGATCGTTATGGCGTATGTGGAAACGCAACCGAGTCAGATCCTGATCGATATAGAGGGGGTACATATGACGATGATGGCGCGAAAATTCAAATCCCTATAGGCACAAGTCAGATCTCAAAAACCATGTCGCAGAGGTCCCGACATACAGCGCATCAGGGCGACTGCGACAGGGCGTCGGATATACGTGTGTGTTAAGTTTTGAAATGAGTGAGCGGTTTGTCATGTCAATATTGATTTTCAGTTTATCTATGTGAGGTGGAAATGTCCTAGACTTTTTACATGTCAACAGAAGTAACTTTTGGTTCGTCACTGAGGCTAATTTAACAGACAAATTCGAATAATCCTTTAATATACGCGAACAATACAATCCAAATTCATGTGAAATAAAATTGAAAAAGTTGCTATGCCGGGAATAATTTAATGCCATGGTGTGAAAGTACTAATTATTATAAATTTTACCGATCGTGTAATATATATAAGATAAATAATTTTTATCTGGCATTCAACGATCTAATTATTACGCAGGCTGAGTTCTAAATAGTGATTAGAGAAATTAAATTAAAAATTAAAATTAATAATTACTTACGTAAACCATCCTAATAAGGCAAATCAACCTTAACAGTAATTAATTTCCAACGTTTCGGCCACATTTTGGCCCTCTTCAGGGATAAATTACGGTATAATTAACCCTTAACAAAAATTAATAAATGGATTAAGTATTGTTCAATAAGAAAAGAAACTAAAGAAAAAGAAAACTAAATGGTAATTGTAGGATCATTACGATATTGATCATCTGATAAATCAGTCGTACTTACTTATTTCGGATGGTTTGACTAAAATTCCCTATTGAGGGAACCTGAAGATATTTATTACATGTCTACTCCATGTGAGACTAATACGCACTGCGAGGATCGTTATGGCGTATGTGGAAACGCAACCGAGTCAGATCCTGATCGATATAGAGGGGGTACATATGACGATGATGGCGCGAAAATTCAAATCCCTATAGGCACAAGTCAGATCTCAAAAACCATGTCGCAGAGGTTCCGACATACAGCGCATCAGGGCGACTGCGACAGGGCGTCGGATATATGTGTGTGTTAAGTTTTGAAATGAGTGAGCGGTTTGTCATGTCAATATTGATTTTCAGTTTATCTATGTGAGGTGGAAATGTCCTAGACTTTTTACATGTCAACAGAAGTAACTTTTGGTTCGTCACTGAGGCTAATTTAACAGACAAATTCGAATAATCCTTTAATATACGCGAACAATACAATCCAAATTCATGTGAAATAAAATTGAAAAAGTTGCTATGCCGGGAATAATTTAATGCCATGGTGTGAAAGTACTAATTATTATAAATTTTACCGATCGTGTAATATATATAAGATAAATAATTTTTATCTGGCATTCAACGATCTAATTATTACGCAGGCTGAGTTCTAAATAGTGATTAGAGAAATTAAATTAAAAATTAAAATTAATAATTACTTACGTAAACCATCCTAATAAGGCAAATCAACCTTAACAGTAATTAATTTCCAACGTTTCGGCCACATTTTGGCCCTCTTCAGGGATAAATTACGGTATAATTAACCCTTAACAAAAATTAATAAATGGATTAAGTATTGTTCAATAAGAAAAGAAACTAAAGAAAAAGAAAACTAAATGGTAATTGTAGGATCATTACGATATTGATCATCTGATAAATCAGTCGTACTTACTTATTTCGGATGGTTTGACTAAAATTCCCTATTGAGGGAACCTGAAGATATTTATTACATGTCTACTCCATGTGAGACTAATACGCACTGCGAGGATCGTTATTGCGTATGTGGAAACGCAACCGAGTCAGATCCTGATCGATATAGAGGGGGTACATATGACGATGATGGCGCGAAAATTCAAATCCCTATAGGCACAAGTCAGATCTCAAAAACCATGTCGCAGAGGTCCCGACATACAGCGCATCAGGGCGACTGCGACAGGGCATCGGATATATGTGTGTGTTAAGTTTTGAAATGAGTGAGCGGTTTGTCATGTCAATATTGATTTTCAGTTTATCTATGTGAGGTGGAAATGTCCTAGACTTTTTACATGTCAGCAGAAGTAACTTTTGGTTCGTCACTGAGGCTAATTTAATAGACAAATTCGAATAATCCTTTAATATACGCGAACAATACAATCCAAATTCATGTGAAATAAAATTGAAAAAGTTGCTATGCCGGGAATAATTTAACGCCATGCTGTGAAAGTACTAATTATTATAAATTTTACCGATCGTGTAATATATATAAGATAAATAATTTTTATCTGGCATTCAACGATCTAATTATTACGCAGGCTGAGTTCTAAATAGTGATTAGAGAAATTAAATTAAAAATTAAAATTAATAATTACTTACGTAAACCATCCTAATAAGGCAAATCAACCTTTACAGTAATTAATTTCCAACGTTTCGGCCACATTTTGGCCCTCTTCAGGGATAAATTACGGTATAATTAACCCTTAACAAAAATTAATAAATGGATTAAGTATTGTTCAATAAGAAAAGAAACTAAAGAAAAAGAAAACTAAATGGTAATTGTAGGATCATTACGATATTGATCATCTGATAAATCAATCGTACTTACTTATTTCGGATGGTTTGACTAAAATTCCCTATTGAGGGAACCTGAAGATATTTATTACATGTCTACTCCATGTGAGACTAATACGCACTGCGAGGATCGTTATGGCGTATGTGGAAACGCAACCGAGTCAGATCCTGATCGATATAGAGGGGGTACATATGACGATGATGGCGCGAAAATTCAAATCCCTATAGGCACAAGTCAGATCTCAAAAACCATGTCGCAGAGGTTCCGACATACAGCGCATCAGGGCGACTGCGACAGGGCGTCGGATATATGTGTGTGTTAAGTTTTGAAATGAGTGAGCGGTTTGTCATGTCAATATTGATTTTCAGTTTATCTATGTGAGGTGGAAATGTCCTAGACTTTTTACATGTCAGCAGAAGTAACTTTTGGTTCGTCACTGAGGCTAATTTAATAGACAAATTCGAATAATCCTTTAATATACGCGAACAATACAATCCAAATTCATGTGAAATAAAATTGAAAAAGTTGCTATGCCGGGAATAATTTAATGCCATGGTGTGAAAGTACTAATTATTATAAATTTTACCGATCGTGTAATATATATAAGATAAATAATTTTTATCTGGCATTCAACGATCTAATTATTACGCAGGCTGAGTTCTAAATAGTGATTAGAGAAATTAAATTAAAAATTAAAATTAATAATTACTTACGTAAACCATCCTAATAAGGCAAATCAACCTTTACAGTAATTAATTTCCAACGTTTCGGCCACATTTTGGCCCTCTTCAGGGATAAATTACGGTCTAATTAACCCTTAACAAAAATTAATAAATGGATTAAGTATTGTTCAATAAGAAAAGAAACTAAAGAAAAAGAAAACTAAATGGTAATTGTAGGATCATTACGATATTGATCATCTGATAAATCAGTCGTACTTACTTATTTCGGATGGTTTGACTAAAATTCCCTATTGAGGGAACCTGAAGATATTTATTACATGTCTACTCCATGTGAGACTAATACGCACTGCGAGGATCGTTATGGCGTATGTGGAAACGCAACCGAGTCAGATCCTGATCGATATAGAGGGGGTACATATGACGATGATGGCGCGAAAATTCAAATCCCTATAGGCACAAGTCAGATCTCAAAAACCATGTCGCAGAGGTCCCGACATACAGCGCATCAGGGCGACTGCGACAGGGCGTCGGATATATGTGTGTGTTAAGTTTTGAAATGAGTGAGCGGTTTGTCATGTCAATATTGATTTTCAGTTTATCTATGTGAGGTGGAAATGTCCTAGACTTTTTACATGTCAACAGAAGTAACTTTTGGTTCGTCACTGAGGCTAATTTAACAGACAAATTCGAATAATCCTTTAATATACGCGAACAATACAATCCAAATTCATGTGAAATAAAATTGAAAAAGTTGCTATGCCGGGAATAATTTAATGCCATGGTGTGAAAGTACTAATTATTATAAATTTTACCGATCGTGTAATATATATAAGATAAATAATTTTTATCTGGCATTCAACGATCTAATTATTACGCAGGCTGAGTTCTAAATAGTGATTAGAGAAATTAAATTAAAAATTAAAATTAATAATTACTTACGTAAACCATCCTGATAAGGCAAATCAACCTTTACAGTAATTAATTTCCAACGTTTCGGCCACATTTTGGCCCTCTTCAGGGATAAATTACGGTATAATTAACCCTTAACAAAAATTAATAAATGGATTAAGTATTGTTCAATAAGAAAAGAAAACTAAATGGTAATTGTAGGATCATTACGATATTGATCATCTGATAAATCAGTCGTACTTACTTATTTCGGATGGTTTGACTAAAATTCCCTATTGAGGGAACCTGAAGATATTTATTACATGTCTACTCCATGTGAGACTAATACGCACTGCGAGGATCGTAATGGCGTATGTGGAAACGCAACCGAGTCAGATCCTGATCGATATAGAGGGGGTACATATGACGATGATGGCGCGAAAATTCAAATCCCTATAGGCACAAGTCAGATCTCAAAAACCATGTCGCAGAGGTTCCGACATACAGCGCATCAGGGCGACTGCGACAGGGCGTCGGATATATGTGTGTGTTAAGTTTTGAAATGAGTGAGCGGTTTGTCATGTCAATATTGATCTTCAGTTTATCTATGTGAGGTGGAAATGTCCTAGACTTTTTACATGTCAACAGAAGTAACTTTTGGTTCGTCACTGAGGCTAATTTAACAGACAAATTCGAATAATCCTTTAATATACGCGAACAATACAATCCAAATTCATGTGAAATAAAATTGAAAAAGTTGCTATGCCGGGAATAATTTAATGCCATGGTGTGAAAGTACTAATTATTATAAATTTTACCGATCGTGTAATATATATAAGATAAATAATTTTTATCTGGCATTCAACGATCTAATTATTACGCAGGCTGAGTTCTAAATAGTGATTAGAGAAATTAAATTAAAAATTAAAATTAATAATTACTTACGTAAACCATCCTAATAAGGCAAATCAACCTTAACAGTAATTAATAAATGGATTAAGTATTGTTCAATAAGAAAAGAAACTAAAGAAAAAGAAAACTAAATGGTAATTGTAGGATCATTACGATATTGATCATCTGATAAATCAGTCGTACTTACTTATTTCGGATGGTTTGACTAAAATTCCCTATTGAGGGAACCTGAAGATATTTATTACATGTCTACTCCATGTGAGACTAATACGCACTGCGAGGATCGTTATGGCGTATGTGGAAACGCAACCGAGTCAGATCCTGATCGATATAGAGGGGGTACATATGACGATGATGGCGCGAAAATTCAAATCCCTATAGGCACAAGTCAGATCTCAAAAACCATGTCGCAGAGGTTCCGACATACAGCGCATCAGGGCGACTGCGACAGGGCGTCGGATATATGTGTGTGTTAAGTTTTGAAATGAGTGAGCGGTTTGTCATGTCAATATTGATTTTCAGTTTATCTATGTGAGGTGGAAATGTCCTAGACTTTTTACATGTCAACAGAAGTAACTTTTGGTTCGTCACTGAGGCTAATTTAACAGACAAATTCGAATAATCCTTTAATATACGCGAACAATACAATCCAAATTCATGTGAAATAAAATTGAAAAAGTTGCTATGCCGGGAATAATTTAATGCCATGGTGTGAAAGTACTAATTATTATAAATTTTACCGATCGTGTAATATATATAAGATAAATAATTTTTATCTGGCATTCAACGATCTAATTATTACGCAGGCTGAGTTCTAAATAGTGATTAGAGAAATTAAATTAAAAATTAAAATTAATAATTACTTACGTAAACCATCCTAATAAGGCAAATCAACCTTTACAGTAATTAATTTCCAACGTTTCGGCCACATTTTGGCCCTCTTCAGGGATAAATTACGGTATAATTAACCCTTAACAAAAATTAATAAATGGATTAAGTATTGTTCAATAAGAAAAGAAAACTAAATGGTAATTGTAGGATCATTACGATATTGATCATCTGATAAATCAGTCGTACTTACTTATTTCGGATGGTTTGACTAAAATTCCCTATTGAGGGAACCTGAAGATATTTATTACATGTCTACTCCATGTGAGACTAATACGCACTGCGAGGATCGTTATTGCGTATGTGGAAACGCAACCGAGTCAGATCCTGATCGATATAGAGGGGGTACATATGACGATGATGGCGCGAAAATTCAAATCCCTATAGGCACAAGTCAGATCTCAAAAACCATGTCGCAGAGGTCCCGACATACAGCGCATCAGGGCGACTGCGACAGGGCGTCGGATATATGTGTGTGTTAAGTTTTGAAATGAGTGAGCGGTTTGTCATGTCAATATTGATTTTCAGTTTATCTATGTGAGGTGGAAATGTCCTAGACTTTTTACATGTCAACAGAAGTAACTTTTGGTTCGTCACTGAGGCTAATTTAACAGACAAATTCGAATAATCCTTTAATATACGCGAACAATACAATCCAAATTCATGTGAAATAAAATTGAAAAAGTTGCTATGCCGGGAATAATTTAATGCCATGGTGTGAAAGTACTAATTATTATAAATTTTACCGATCGTGTAATATATATAAGATAAATAATTTTTATCTGGCATTCAACGATCTAATTATTACGCAGGCTGAGTTCTAAATAGTGATTAGAGAAATTAAATTAAAAATTAAAATTAATAATTACTTACGTAAACCATCCTAATAAGGCAAATCAACCTTAACAGTAATTAATTTCCAACGTCTCGGCCACATTTTGGCCCTCTTCAGGGATAAATTACGGTATAATTAACCCTTAACAAAAATTAATAAATGGATTAAGTATTGTTCAATAAGAAAAGAAACTAAAGAAAAAGAAAACTAAATGGTAATTGTAGGATCATTACGATATTGATCATCTGATAAATCAGTCGTACTTACTTATTTCGGATGGTTTGACTAAAATTCCCTATTGAGGGAACCTGAAGATATTTATTACATGTCTACTCCATGTGAGACTAATACGCACTGCGAGGATCGTTATGGCGTATGTGGAAACGCAACCGAGTCAGATCCTGATCGATATAGAGCGGGTACATATGACGATGATGGCGCGAAAATTCAAATCCCTATAGGCACAAGTCAGATCTCAAAAACCATGTCGCAGAGGTCCCGACATACAGCGCATCAGGGCGACTGCGACAGGGCGTCGGATATATGTGTGTGTTAAGTTTTGAAATGAGTGAGCGGTTTGTCATGTCAATATTGATTTTCAGTTTATCTATGTGAGGTGGAAATGTCCTAGACTTTTTACATGTCAACAGAAGTAACTTTTGGTTCGTCACTGAGGCTAATTTAACAGACAAATTCGAATAATCCTTTAATATACGCGAACAATACAATCCAAATTCATGTGAAATAAAATTGAAAAAGTTGCTATGCCGGGAATAATTTAATGCCATGGTGTGAAAGTACTAATTATTATAAATTTTACCGATCGTGTATTATATATAAGATAAATAATTTTTATCTGGCATTCAACGATCTAATTATTACGCAGGCTGAGTTCTAAATAGTGATTAGAGAAATTAAATTAAAAATTAAAATTAATAATTACTTACGTAAACCATCCTAATAAGGCAAATCAACCTTAACAGTAATTAATTTCCAACGTTTCGGCCACATTTTGGCCCTCTTCAGGGATAAATTACGGTATAATTAACCCTTAACAAAAATTAATAAATGGATTAAGTATTGTTCAATAAGAAAAGAAACTAAAGAAAAAGAAAACTAAATGGTAATTGTAGGATCATTACGATATTGATCATCTGATAAATCAGTCGTACTTACTTATTTCGGATGGTTTGACTAAAATTCCCTATTGAGGGAACCTGAAGATATTTATTACATGTCTACTCCATGTGAGACTAATACGCACTGCGAGGATCGTTATGGCGTATGTGGAAACGCAACCGAGTCAGATCCTGATCGATATAGAGGGGGTACATATGACGATGATGGCGCGAAAATTCAAATCCCTATAGGCACAAGTCAGATCTCAAAAACCATGTCGCAGAGGTCCCGACATACAGCGCATCAGGGCGACTGCGACAGGGCGTCGGATATATGTGTGTGTTAAGTTTTGAAATGAGTGAGCGGTTTGTCATGTCAATATTGATTTTCAGTTTATCTATGTGAGGTGGAAATGTCCTAGACTTTTTACATGTCAACAGAAGTAACTTTTGGTTCGTCACTGAGGCTAATTTAACAGACAAATTCGAATAATCCTTTAATATACGCGAACAATACAATCCAAATTCATGTGAAATAAAATTGAAAAAGTTGCTATGCCGGGAATAATTTAATGCCATGGTGTGAAAGTACTAATTATTATAAATTTTACCGATCGTGTAATATATATAAGATAAATAATTTTTATCTGGCATTCAACGATCTAATTATTACGCAGGCTGAGTTCTAAATAGTGATTAGAGAAATTAAATTAAAAATTAAAATTAATAATTACTTACGTAAACCATCCTAATAAGGCAAATCAACCTTGACAGTAATTAATTTCCAACGTTTCGGCCACATTTTGGCCCTCTTCAGGGATAAATTACGGTATAATTAACCCTTAACAAAAATTAATAAATGGATTAAGTATTGTTCAATAAGAAAAGAAACTAAAGAAAAAGAAAACTAAATGGTAATTGTAGGATCATTACGATATTGATCATCTGATAAATCAGTCGTACTTACTTATTTCGGATGGTTTGACTAAAATTCCCTATTGAGGGAACCTGAAGATATTTATTACATGTCTACTCCATGTGAGACTAATACGCACTGCGAGGATCGTTATGGCGTATGTGGAAACGCAACCGAGTCAGATCCTGATCGATATAGAGGGGGTACATATGACGATGATGGCGCGAAAATTCAAATCCCTATAGGCACAAGTCAGATCTCAAAAACCATGTCGCAGAGGTCCCGACATACAGCGCATCAGGGCGACTGCGACAGGGCGTCGGATATACGTGTGTGTTAAGTTTTGAAATGAGTGAGCGGTTTGTCATGTCAATATTGATTTTCAGTTTATCTATGTGAGGTGGAAATGTCCTAGACTTTTTACATGTCAACAGAAGTAACTTTTGGTTCGTCACTGAGGCTAATTTAACAGACAAATTCGAATAATCCTTTAATATACGCGAACAATACAATCCAAATTCATGTGAAATAAAATTGAAAAAGTTGCTATGCCGGGAATAATTTAATGCCATGGTGTGAAAGTACTAATTATTATAAATTTTACCGATCGTGTAATATATATAAGATAAATAATTTTTATCTGGCATTCAACGATCTAATTATTACGCAGGCTGAGTTCTAAATAGTGATTAGAGAAATTAAATTAAAAATTAAAATTAATAATTACTTACGTAAACCATCCTAATAAGGCAAATCAACCTTAACAGTAATTAATTTCCAACGTTTCGGCCACATTTTGGCCCTCTTCAGGGATAAATTACGGTATAATTAACCCTTAACAAAAATTAATAAATGGATTAAGTATTGTTCAATAAGAAAAGAAACTAAAGAAAAAGAAAACTAAATGGTAATTGTAGGATCATTACGATATTGATCATCTGATAAATCAGTCGTACTTACTTATTTCGGATGGTTTGACTAAAATTCCCTATTGAGGGAACCTGAAGATATTTATTACATGTCTACTCCATGTGAGACTAATACGCACTGCGAGGATCGTTATGGCGTATGTGGAAACGCAACCGAGTCAGATCCTGATCGATATAGAGGGGGTACATATGACGATGATGGCGCGAAAATTCAAATCCCTATAGGCACAAGTCAGATCTCAAAAACCATGTCGCAGAGGTTCCGACATACAGCGCATCAGGGCGACTGCGACAGGGCGTCGGATATATGTGTGTGTTAAGTTTTGAAATGAGTGAGCGGTTTGTCATGTCAATATTGATTTTCAGTTTATCTATGTGAGGTGGAAATGTCCTAGACTTTTTACATGTCAACAGAAGTAACTTTTGGTTCGTCACTGAGGCTAATTTAACAGACAAATTCGAATAATCCTTTAATATACGCGAACAATACAATCCAAATTCATGTGAAATAAAATTGAAAAAGTTGCTATGCCGGGAATAATTTAATGCCATGGTGTGAAAGTACTAATTATTATAAATTTTACCGATCGTGTAATATATATAAGATAAATAATTTTTATCTGGCATTCAACGATCTAATTATTACGCAGGCTGAGTTCTAAATAGTGATTAGAGAAATTAAATTAAAAATTAAAATTAATAATTACTTACGTAAACCATCCTAATAAGGCAAATCAACCTTAACAGTAATTAATTTCCAACGTTTCGGCCACATTTTGGCCCTCTTCAGGGATAAATTACGGTATAATTAACCCTTAACAAAAATTAATAAATGGATTAAGTATTGTTCAATAAGAAAAGAAACTAAAGAAAAAGAAAACTAAATGGTAATTGTAGGATCATTACGATATTGATCATCTGATAAATCAGTCGTACTTACTTATTTCGGATGGTTTGACTAAAATTCCCTATTGAGGGAACCTGAAGATATTTATTACATGTCTACTCCATGTGAGACTAATACGCACTGCGAGGATCGTTATTGCGTATGTGGAAACGCAACCGAGTCAGATCCTGATCGATATAGAGGGGGTACATATGACGATGATGGCGCGAAAATTCAAATCCCTATAGGCACAAGTCAGATCTCAAAAACCATGTCGCAGAGGTCCCGACATACAGCGCATCAGGGCGACTGCGACAGGGCGTCGGATATATGTGTGTGTTAAGTTTTGAAATGAGTGAGCGGTTTGTCATGTCAATATTGATTTTCAGTTTATCTATGTGAGGTGGAAATGTCCTAGACTTTTTACATGTCAACAGAAGTAACTTTTGGTTCGTCACTGAGGCTAATTTAACAGACAAATTCGAATAATCCTTTAATATACGCGAACAATACAATCCAAATTCATGTGAAATAAAATTGAAAAAGTTGCTATGCCGGGAATAATTTAATGCCATGGTGTGAAAGTACTAATTATTATAAATTTTACCGATCGTGTAATATATATAAGATAAATAATTTTTATCTGGCATTCAACGATCTAATTATTACGCAGGCTGAGTTCTAAATAGTGATTAGAGAAATTAAATTAAAAATTAAAATTAATAATTACTTACGTAAACCATCCTAATAAGGCAAATCAACCTTAACAGTAATTAATTTCCAACGTTTCGGCCACATTTTGGCCCTCTTCAGGGATAAATTACGGTATAATTAACCCTTAACAAAAATTAATAAATGGATTAAGTATTGTTCAATAAGAAAAGAAACTAAAGAAAAAGAAAACTAAATGGTAATTGTAGGATCATTACGATATTGATCATCTGATAAATCAGTCGTACTTACTTATTTCGGATGGTTTGACTAAAATTCCCTATTGAGGGAACCTGAAGATATTTATTACATGTCTACTCCATGTGAGACTAATACGCACTGCGAGGATCGTTATGGCGTATGTGGAAACGCAACCGAGTCAGATCCTGATCGATATAGAGGGGGTACATATGACGATGATGGCGCGAAAATTCAAATCCCTATAGGCACAAGTCAGATCTCAAAAACCATGTCGCAGAGGTCCCGACATACAGCGCATCAGGGCGACTGCGACAGGGCGTCGGATATATGTGTGTGTTAAGTTTTGAAATGAGTGAGCGGTTTGTCATGTCAATATTGATTTTCAGTTTATCTATGTGAGGTGGAAATGTCCTAGACTTTTTACATGTCAACAGAAGTAACTTTTGGTTCGTCACTGAGGCTAATTTAACAGACAAATTCGAATAATCCTTTAATATACGCGAACAATACAATCCAAATTCATGTGAAATAAAATTGAAAAAGTTGCTATGCCGGGAATAATTTAATGCCATGGTGTGAAAGTACTAATTATTATAAATTTTACCGATCGTGTAATATATATAAGATAAATAATTTTTATCTGGCATTCAACGATCTAATTATTACGCAGGCTGAGTTCTAAATAGTGATTAGAGAAATTAAATTAAAAATTAAAATTAATAATTACTTACGTAAACCATCCTAATAAGGCAAATCAACCTTAACAGTAATTAATTTCCAACGTTTCGGCCACATTTTGGCCCTCTTCAGGGATAAATTACGGTATAATTAACCCTTAACAAAAATTAATAAATGGATTAAGTATTGTTCAATAAGAAAAGAAACTAAAGAAAAAGAAAACTAAATGGTAATTGTAGGATCATTACGATATTGATCATCTGATAAATCAGTCGTACTTACTTATTTCGGATGGTTTGACTAAAATTCCCTATTGAGGGAACCTGAAGATATTTATTACATGTCTACTCCATGTGAGACTAATACGCACTGCGAGGATCGTTATGGCGTATGTGGAAACGCAACCGAGTCAGATCCTGATCGATATAGAGGGGGTACATATGACGATGATGGCGCGAAAATTCAAATCCCTATAGGCACAAGTCAGATCTCAAAAACCATGTCGCAGAGGTCCCGACATACAGCGCATCAGGGCGACTGCGACAGGGCGTCGGATATATGTGTGTGTTAAGTTTTGAAATGAGTGAGCGGTTTGTCATGTCAATATTGATTTTCAGTTTATCTATGTGAGGTGGGAATGTCCTAGACTTTTTACATGTCAACAGAAGTAACTTTTGGTTCGTCACTGAGGCTAATTTAACAGACAAATTCGAATAATCCTTTAATATACGCGAACAATACAATCCAAATTCATGTGAAATAAAATTGAAAAAGTTGCTATGCCGGGAATAATTTAATGCCATGGTGTGAAAGTACTAATTATTATAAATTTTACCGATCGTGTAATATATATAAGATAAATAATTTTTATCTGGCATTCAACGATCTAATTATTACGCAGGCTGAGTTCTAAATAGTGATTAGAGAAATTAAATTAAAAATTAAAATTAATAATTACTTACGTAAACCATCCTAATAAGGCAAATCAACCTTTACAGTAATTAATTTCCAACGTTTCGGCCACATTTTGGCCCTCTTCAGGGATAAATTACGGTATAATTAACCCTTAACAAAAATTAATAAATGGATTAAGTATTGTTCAATAAGAAAAGAAAACTAAATGGTAATTGTAGGATCATTACGATATTGATCATCTGATAAATCAGTCGTACTTACTTATTTCGGATGGTTTGACTAAAATTCCCTATTGAGGGAACCTGAAGATATTTATTACATGTCTACTCCATGTGAGACTAATACGCACTGCGAGGATCGTTATGGCGTATGTGGAAACGCAACCGAGTCAGATCCTGATCGATATAGAGGGGGTACATATGACGATGATGGCGCGAAAATTCAAATCCCTATAGGCACAAGTCAGATCTCAAAAACCATGTCGCAGAGGTCCCGACATACAGCGCATCAGGGCGACTGCGACAGGGCGTCGGATATATGTGTGTGTTAAGTTTTGAAATGAGTGAGCGGTTTGTCATGTCAATATTGATTTTCAGTTTATCTATGTGAGGTGGAAATGTCCTAGACTTTTTACATGTCAACAGAAGTAACTTTTGGTTCGTCACTGAGGCTAATTTAACAGACAAATTCGAATAATCCTTTAATATACGCGAACAATACAATCCAAATTCATGTGAAATAAAATTGAAAAAGTTGCTATGCCGGGAATAATTTAATGCCATGGTGTGAAAGTACTAATTATTATAAATTTTACCGATCGTGTAATATATATAAGATAAATAATTTTTATCTGGCATTCAACGATCTAATTATTACGCAGGCTGAGTTCTAAATAGTGATTAGAGAAATTAAATTAAAAATTAAAATTAATAATTACTTACGTAAACCATCCTAATAAGGCAAATCAACCTTTACAGTAATTAATTTCCAACGTTTCGGCCACATTTTGGCCCTCTTCAGGGATAAATTACGGTATAATTAACCCTTAACAAAAATTAATAAATGGATTAAGTATTGTTCAATAAGAAAAGAAACTAAAGAAAAAGAAAACTAAATGGTAATTGTAGGATCATTACGATATTGATCATCTGATAAATCAGTCGTACTTACTTATTTCGGATGGTTTGACTAAAATTCCCTATTGAGGGAACCTGAAGATATTTATTACATGTCTACTCCATGTGAGACTAATACGCACTGCGAGGATCGTTATGGCGTATGTGGAAACGCAACCGAGTCAGATCCTGATCGATATAGAGCGGGTACATATGACGATGATGGCGCGAAAATTCAAATCCCTATAGGCACAAGTCAGATCTCAAAAACCATGTCGCAGAGGTCCCGACATACAGCGCATCAGGGCGACTGCGACAGGGCGTCGGATATATGTGTGTGTTAAGTTTTGAAATGAGTGAGCGGTTTGTCATGTCAATATTGATTTTCAGTTTATCTATGTGAGGTGGAAATGTCCTAGACTTTTTACATGTCAACAGAAGTAACTTTTGGTTCGTCACTGAGGCTAATTTAACAGACAAATTCGAATAATCCTTTAATATACGCGAACAATACAATCCAAATTCATGTGAAATAAAATTGAAAAAGTTGCTATGCCGGGAATAATTTAATGCCATGGTGTGAAAGTACTAATTATTATAAATTTTACCGATCGTGTAATATATATAAGATAAATAATTTTTATCTGGCATTCAACGATCTAATTATTACGCAGGCTGAGTTCTAAATAGTGATTAGAGAAATTAAATTAAAAATTAAAATTAATAATTACTTACGTAAACCATCCTAATAAGGCAAATCAACCTTTACAGTAATTAATTTCCAACGTTTCGGCCACATTTTGGCCCTCTTCAGGGATAAATTACGGTATAATTAACCCTTAACAAAAATTAATAAATGGATTAAGTATTGTTCAATAAGAAAAGAAAACTAAATGGTAATTGTAGGATCATTACGATATTGATCATCTGATAAATCAGTCGTACTTACTTATTTCGGATGGTTTGACTAAAATTCCCTATTGAGGGAACCTGAAGATATTTATTACATGTCTACTCCATGTGAGACTAATACGCACTGCGAGGATCGTTATTGCGTATGTGGAAACGCAACCGAGTCAGATCCTGATCGATATAGAGGGGGTACATATGACGATGATGGCGCGAAAATTCAAATCCCTATAGGCACAAGTCAGATCTCAAAAACCATGTCGCAGAGGTCCCGACATACAGCGCATCAGGGCGACTGCGACAGGGCGTCGGATATATGTGTGTGTTAAGTTTTGAAATGAGTGAGCGGTTTGTCATGTCAATATTGATCTTCAGTTTATCTATGTGAGGTGGAAATGTCCTAGACTTTTTACATGTCAACAGAAGTAACTTTTGGTTCGTCACTGAGGCTAATTTAACAGACAAATTCGAATAATCCTTTAATATACGCGAACAATACAATCCAAATTCATGTGAAATAAAATTGAAAAAGTTGCTATGCCGGGAATAATTTAATGCCATGGTGTGAAAGTACTAATTATTATAAATTTTACCGATCGTGTAATATATATAAGATAAATAATTTTTATCTGGCATTCAACGATCTAATTATTACGCAGGCTGAGTTCTAAATAGTGATTAGAGAAATTAAATTAAAAATTAAAATTAATAATTACTTACGTAAACCATCCTAATAAGGCAAATCAACCTTAACAGTAATTAATAAATGGATTAAGTATTGTTCAATAAGAAAAGAAACTAAAGAAAAAGAAAACTAAATGGTAATTGTAGGATCATTACGATATTGATCATCTGATAAATCAGTCGTACTTACTTATTTCGGATGGTTTGACTAAAATTCCCTATTGAGGGAACCTGAAGATATTTATTACATGTCTACTCCATGTGAGACTAATACGCACTGCGAGGATCGTTATGGCGTATGTGGAAACGCAACCGAGTCAGATCCTGATCGATATAGAGGGGGTACATATGACGATGATGGCGCGAAAATTCAAATCCCTATAGGCACAAGTCAGATCTCAAAAACCATGTCGCAGAGGTCCCGACATACAGCGCATCAGGGCGACTGCGACAGGGCGTCGGATATATGTGTGTGTTAAGTTTTGAAATGAGTGAGCGGTTTGTCATGTCAATATTGATTTTCAGTTTATCTATGTGAGGTGGAAATGTCCTAGACTTTTTACATGTCAACAGAAGTAACTTTTGGTTCGTCACTGAGGCTAATTTAACAGACAAATTCGAATAATCCTTTAATATACGCGAACAATACAATCCAAATTCATGTGAAATAAAATTGAAAAAGTTGCTATGCCGGGAATAATTTAATGCCATGGTGTGAAAGTACTAATTATTATAAATTTTACCGATCGTGTAATATATATAAGATAAATAATTTTTATCTGGCATTCAACGATCTAATTATTACGCAGGCTGAGTTCTAAATAGTGATTAGAGAAATTAAATTAAAAATTAAAATTAATAATTACTTACGTAAACCATCCTAATAAGGCAAATCAACCTTTACAGTAATTAATTTCCAACGTTTCGGCCACATTTTGGCCCTCTTCAGGGATAAATTACGGTATAATTAACCCTTAACAAAAATTAATAAATGGATTAAGTATTGTTCAATAAGAAAAGAAAACTAAATGGTAATTGTAGGATCATTACGATATTGATCATCTGATAAATCAGTCGTACTTACTTATTTCGGATGGTTTGACTAAAATTCCCTATTGAGGGAACCTGAAGATATTTATTACATGTCTACTCCATGTGAGACTAATACGCACTGCGAGGATCGTTATGGCGTATGTGGAAACGCAACCGAGTCAGATCCTGATCGATATAGAGGGGGTACATATGACGATGATGGCGCGAAAATTCAAATCCCTATAGGCACAAGTCAGATCTCAAAAACCATGTCGCAGAGGTCCCGACATACAGCGCATCAGGGCGACTGCGACAGGGCGTCGGATATATGTGTGTGTTAAGTTTTGAAATGAGTGAGCGGTTTGTCATGTCAATATTGATTTTCAGTTTATCTATGTGAGGTGGAAATGTCCTAGACTTTTTACATGTCAACAGAAGTAACTTTTGGTTCGTCACTGAGGCTAATTTAACAGACAAATTCGAATAATCCTTTAATATACGCGAACAATACAATCCAAATTCATGTGAAATAAAATTGAAAAAGTTGCTATGCCGGGAATAATTTAATGCCATGGTGTGAAAGTACTAATTATTATAAATTTTACCGATCGTGTAATATATATAAGATAAATAATTTTTATCTGGCATTCAACGATCTAATTATTACGCAGGCTGAGTTCTAAATAGTGATTAGAGAAATTAAATTAAAAATTAAAATTAATAATTACTTACGTAAACCATCCTAATAAGGCAAATCAACCTTTACAGTAATTAATTTCCAACGTTTCGGCCACATTTTGGCCCTCTTCAGGGATAAATTACGGTATAATTAACCCTTAACAAAAATTAATAAATGGATTAAGTATTGTTCAATAAGAAAAGAAACTAAAGAAAAAGAAAACTAAATGGTAATTGTAGGATCATTACGATATTGATCATCTGATAAATCAGTCGTACTTACTTATTTCGGATGGTTTGACTAAAATTCCCTATTGAGGGAACCTGAAGATATTTATTACATGTCTACTCCATGTGAGACTAATACGCACTGCGAGGATCGTTATGGCGTATGTGGAAACGCAACCGAGTCAGATCCTGATCGATATAGAGCGGGTACATATGACGATGATGGCGCGAAAATTCAAATCCCTATAGGCACAAGTCAGATCTCAAAAACCATGTCGCAGAGGTCCCGACATACAGCGCATCAGGGCGACTGCGACAGGGCGTCGGATATATGTGTGTGTTAAGTTTTGAAATGAGTGAGCGGTTTGTCATGTCAATATTGATTTTCAGTTTATCTATGTGAGGTGGAAATGTCCTAGACTTTTTACATGTCAACAGAAGTAACTTTTGGTTCGTCACTGAGGCTAATTTAACAGACAAATTCGAATAATCCTTTAATATACGCGAACAATACAATCCAAATTCATGTGAAATAAAATTGAAAAAGTTGCTATGCCGGGAATAATTTAATGCCATGGTGTGAAAGTACTAATTATTATAAATTTTACCGATCGTGTAATATATATAAGATAAATAATTTTTATCTGGCATTCAACGATCTAATTATTACGCAGGCTGAGTTCTAAATAGTGATTAGAGAAATTAAATTAAAAATTAAAATTAATAATTACTTACGTAAACCATCCTAATAAGGCAAATCAACCTTTACAGTAATTAATTTCCAACGTTTCGGCCACATTTTGGCCCTCTTCAGGGATAAATTACGGTATAATTAACCCTTAACAAAAATTAATAAATGGATTAAGTATTGTTCAATAAGAAAAGAAAACTAAATGGTAATTGTAGGATCATTACGATATTGATCATCTGATAAATCAGTCGTACTTACTTATTTCGGATGGTTTGACTAAAATTCCCTATTGAGGGAACCTGAAGATATTTATTACATGTCTACTCCATGTGAGACTAATACGCACTGCGAGGATCGTTATTGCGTATGTGGAAACGCAACCGAGTCAGATCCTGATCGATATAGAGGGGGTACATATGACGATGATGGCGCGAAAATTCAAATCCCTATAGGCACAAGTCAGATCTCAAAAACCATGTCGCAGAGGTCCCGACATACAGCGCATCAGGGCGACTGCGACAGGGCGTCGGATATATGTGTGTGTTAAGTTTTGAAATGAGTGAGCGGTTTGTCATGTCAATATTGATCTTCAGTTTATCTATGTGAGGTGGAAATGTCCTAGACTTTTTACATGTCAACAGAAGTAACTTTTGGTTCGTCACTGAGGCTAATTTAACAGACAAATTCGAATAATCCTTTAATATACGCGAACAATACAATCCAAATTCATGTGAAATAAAATTGAAAAAGTTGCTATGCCGGGAATAATTTAATGCCATGGTGTGAAAGTACTAATTATTATAAATTTTACCGATCGTGTAATATATATAAGATAAATAATTTTTATCTGGCATTCAACGATCTAATTATTACGCAGGCTGAGTTCTAAATAGTGATTAGAGAAATTAAATTAAAAATTAAAATTAATAATTACTTACGTAAACCATCCTAATAAGGCAAATCAACCTTAACAGTAATTAATAAATGGATTAAGTATTGTTCAATAAGAAAAGAAACTAAAGAAAAAGAAAACTAAATGGTAATTGTAGGATCATTACGATATTGATCATCTGATAAATCAGTCGTACTTACTTATTTCGGATGGTTTGACTAAAATTCCCTATTGAGGGAACCTGAAGATATTTATTACATGTCTACTCCATGTGAGACTAATACGCACTGCGAGGATCGTTATGGCGTATGTGGAAACGCAACCGAGTCAGATCCTGATCGATATAGAGGGGGTACATATGACGATGATGGCGCGAAAATTCAAATCCCTATAGGCACAAGTCAGATCTCAAAAACCATGTCGCAGAGGTCCCGACATACAGCGCATCAGGGCGACTGCGACAGGGCGTCGGATATATGTGTGTGTTAAGTTTTGAAATGAGTGAGCGGTTTGTCATGTCAATATTGATTTTCAGTTTATCTATGTGAGGTGGGAATGTCCTAGACTTTTTACATGTCAACAGAAGTAACTTTTGGTTCGTCACTGAGGCTAATTTAACAGACAAATTCGAATAATCCTTTAATATACGCGAACAATACAATCCAAATTCATGTGAAATAAAATTGAAAAAGTTGCTATGCCGGGAATAATTTAATGCCATGGTGTGAAAGTACTAATTATTATAAATTTTACCGATCGTGTAATATATATAAGATAAATAATTTTTATCTGGCATTCAACGATCTAATTATTACGCAGGCTGAGTTCTAAATAGTGATTAGAGAAATTAAATTAAAAATTAAAATTAATAATTACTTACGTAAACCATCCTAATAAGGCAAATCAACCTTTACAGTAATTAATTTCCAACGTTTCGGCCACATTTTGGCCCTCTTCAGGGATAAATTACGGTATAATTAACCCTTAACAAAAATTAATAAATGGATTAAGTATTGTTCAATAAGAAAAGAAAACTAAATGGTAATTGTAGGATCATTACGATATTGATCATCTGATAAATCAGTCGTACTTACTTATTTCGGATGGTTTGACTAAAATTCCCTATTGAGGGAACCTGAAGATATTTATTACATGTCTACTCCATGTGAGACTAATACGCACTGCGAGGATCGTTATGGCGTATGTGGAAACGCAACCGAGTCAGATCCTGATCGATATAGAGGGGGTACATATGACGATGATGGCGCGAAAATTCAAATCCCTATAGGCACAAGTCAGATCTCAAAAACCATGTCGCAGAGGTCCCGACATACAGCGCATCAGGGCGACTGCGACAGGGCGTCGGATATATGTGTGTGTTAAGTTTTGAAATGAGTGAGCGGTTTGTCATGTCAATATTGATTTTCAGTTTATCTATGTGAGGTGGAAATGTCCTAGACTTTTTACATGTCAACAGAAGTAACTTTTGGTTCGTCACTGAGGCTAATTTAACAGACAAATTCGAATAATCCTTTAATATACGCGAACAATACAATCCAAATTCATGTGAAATAAAATTGAAAAAGTTGCTATGCCGGGAATAATTTAATGCCATGGTGTGAAAGTACTAATTATTATAAATTTTACCGATCGTGTAATATATATAAGATAAATAATTTTTATCTGGCATTCAACGATCTAATTATTACGCAGGCTGAGTTCTAAATAGTGATTAGAGAAATTAAATTAAAAATTAAAATTAATAATTACTTACGTAAACCATCCTAATAAGGCAAATCAACCTTTACAGTAATTAATTTCCAACGTTTCGGCCACATTTTGGCCCTCTTCAGGGATAAATTACGGTATAATTAACCCTTAACAAAAATTAATAAATGGATTAAGTATTGTTCAATAAGAAAAGAAACTAAAGAAAAAGAAAACTAAATGGTAATTGTAGGATCATTACGATATTGATCATCTGATAAATCAGTCGTACTTACTTATTTCGGATGGTTTGACTAAAATTCCCTATTGAGGGAACCTGAAGATATTTATTACATGTCTACTCCATGTGAGACTAATACGCACTGCGAGGATCGTTATGGCGTATGTGGAAACGCAACCGAGTCAGATCCTGATCGATATAGAGCGGGTACATATGACGATGATGGCGCGAAAATTCAAATCCCTATAGGCACAAGTCAGATCTCAAAAACCATGTCGCAGAGGTCCCGACATACAGCGCATCAGGGCGACTGCGACAGGGCGTCGGATATATGTGTGTGTTAAGTTTTGAAATGAGTGAGCGGTTTGTCATGTCAATATTGATTTTCAGTTTATCTATGTGAGGTGGAAATGTCCTAGACTTTTTACATGTCAACAGAAGTAACTTTTGGTTCGTCACTGAGGCTAATTTAACAGACAAATTCGAATAATCCTTTAATATACGCGAACAATACAATCCAAATTCATGTGAAATAAAATTGAAAAAGTTGCTATGCCGGGAATAATTTAATGCCATGGTGTGAAAGTACTAATTATTATAAATTTTACCGATCGTGTAATATATATAAGATAAATAATTTTTATCTGGCATTCAACGATCTAATTATTACGCAGGCTGAGTTCTAAATAGTGATTAGAGAAATTAAATTAAAAATTAAAATTAATAATTACTTACGTAAACCATCCTAATAAGGCAAATCAACCTTTACAGTAATTAATTTCCAACGTTTCGGCCACATTTTGGCCCTCTTCAGGGATAAATTACGGTATAATTAACCCTTAACAAAAATTAATAAATGGATTAAGTATTGTTCAATAAGAAAAGAAAACTAAATGGTAATTGTAGGATCATTACGATATTGATCATCTGATAAATCAGTCGTACTTACTTATTTCGGATGGTTTGACTAAAATTCCCTATTGAGGGAACCTGAAGATATTTATTACATGTCTACTCCATGTGAGACTAATACGCACTGCGAGGATCGTTATTGCGTATGTGGAAACGCAACCGAGTCAGATCCTGATCGATATAGAGGGGGTACATATGACGATGATGGCGCGAAAATTCAAATCCCTATAGGCACAAGTCAGATCTCAAAAACCATGTCGCAGAGGTCCCGACATACAGCGCATCAGGGCGACTGCGACAGGGCGTCGGATATATGTGTGTGTTAAGTTTTGAAATGAGTGAGCGGTTTGTCATGTCAATATTGATCTTCAGTTTATCTATGTGAGGTGGAAATGTCCTAGACTTTTTACATGTCAACAGAAGTAACTTTTGGTTCGTCACTGAGGCTAATTTAACAGACAAATTCGAATAATCCTTTAATATACGCGAACAATACAATCCAAATTCATGTGAAATAAAATTGAAAAAGTTGCTATGCCGGGAATAATTTAATGCCATGGTGTGAAAGTACTAATTATTATAAATTTTACCGATCGTGTAATATATATAAGATAAATAATTTTTATCTGGCATTCAACGATCTAATTATTACGCAGGCTGAGTTCTAAATAGTGATTAGAGAAATTAAATTAAAAATTAAAATTAATAATTACTTACGTAAACCATCCTAATAAGGCAAATCAACCTTAACAGTAATTAATAAATGGATTAAGTATTGTTCAATAAGAAAAGAAACTAAAGAAAAAGAAAACTAAATGGTAATTGTAGGATCATTACGATATTGATCATCTGATAAATCAGTCGTACTTACTTATTTCGGATGGTTTGACTAAAATTCCCTATTGAGGGAACCTGAAGATATTTATTACATGTCTACTCCATGTGAGACTAATACGCACTGCGAGGATCGTTATGGCGTATGTGGAAACGCAACCGAGTCAGATCCTGATCGATATAGAGGGGGTACATATGACGATGATGGCGCGAAAATTCAAATCCCTATAGGCACAAGTCAGATCTCAAAAACCATGTCGCAGAGGTCCCGACATACAGCGCATCAGGGCGACTGCGACAGGGCGTCGGATATATGTGTGTGTTAAGTTTTGAAATGAGTGAGCGGTTTGTCATGTCAATATTGATTTTCAGTTTATCTATGTGAGGTGGAAATGTCCTAGACTTTTTACATGTCAACAGAAGTAACTTTTGGTTCGTCACTGAGGCTAATTTAACAGACAAATTCGAATAATCCTTTAATATACGCGAACAATACAATCCAAATTCATGTGAAATAAAATTGAAAAAGTTGCTATGCCGGGAATAATTTAATGCCATGGTGTGAAAGTACTAATTATTATAAATTTTACCGATCGTGTAATATATACAGGGTGTAACAGAAATTCTGGGACACTTTTTCAGTATCGATAGTACGCATCAAAAGATGAAAAAAAACTCTATAAAGTTTTGTCTAAAAACCACCCCCCATCGAGATACAACCCCTTTTGTAAAAAATTTTTAAAAAATCATATATCCGAAATGGTACGTCGTAGAGGACCGATTTTGATTGCAATATAACCGGAAGAGACTAAAGTTTACGAAAAAAAATATCACTATCTACGCAAAGGAAGATTTAGTGAATGCCCGTAATTTTTCCCAAGTTGTTACAAACCTGCTACGATATAGGTAATCGACGTTGTTTGAATTAAACAAGAATAAATGGTATTTAACAGCAATAACCACAGCAATTATATTTTTTTCTATTATCTTTGATCTTCTCCGGTTATATTGCAATCAAAATCGGTCCTCTACGACGTACCATTTCGGAGATATGATTTTTTAAAAATTTTTTACAAAAGGGGTTGTATCTCGATAGGGGGGGATTTTTAGACAAAACTTTATAGACTTTTTTTTCATCTTTTGGTGCGTACTATCGATACTGTAAAAGTGTCCCAGAATTTTTGTTACACCCTGTATAAGATAAATAATTTTTATCTGGCATTCAACGATCTAATTATTACGCAGGCTGAGTTCTAAATAGTGATTAGAGAAATTAAATTAAAAATTAAAATTAATAATTACTTACGTAAACCATCCTAATAAGGCAAATCAACCTTTACAGTAATTAATTTCCAACGTTTCGGCCACATTTTGGCCCTCTTCAGGGATAAATTACGGTATAATTAACCCTTAACAAAAATTAATAAATGGATTAAGTATTGTTCAATAAGAAAAGAAAACTAAATGGTAATTGTAGGATCATTACGATATTGATCATCTGATAAATCAGTCGTACTTACTTATTTCGGATGGTTTGACTAAAATTCCCTATTGAGGGAACCTGAAGATATTTATTACATGTCTACTCCATGTGAGACTAATACGCACTGCGAGGATCGTTATGGCGTATGTGGAAACGCAACCGAGTCAGATCCTGATCGATATAGAGGGGGTACATATGACGATGATGGCGCGAAAATTCAAATCCCTATAGGCACAAGTCAGATCTCAAAAACCATGTCGCAGAGGTCCCGACATACAGCGCATCAGGGCGACTGCGACAGGGCGTCGGATATATGTGTGTGTTAAGTTTTGAAATGAGTGAGCGGTTTGTCATGTCAATATTGATTTTCAGTTTATCTATGTGAGGTGGAAATGTCCTAGACTTTTTACATGTCAACAGAAGTAACTTTTGGTTCGTCACTGAGGCTAATTTAACAGACAAATTCGAATAATCCTTTAATATACGCGAACAATACAATCCAAATTCATGTGAAATAAAATTGAAAAAGTTGCTATGCCGGGAATAATTTAATGCCATGGTGTGAAAGTACTAATTATTATAAATTTTACCGATCGTGTAATATATATAAGATAAATAATTTTTATCTGGCATTCAACGATCTAATTATTACGCAGGCTGAGTTCTAAATAGTGATTAGAGAAATTAAATTAAAAATTAAAATTAATAATTACTTACGTAAACCATCCTAATAAGGCAAATCAACCTTTACAGTAATTAATTTCCAACGTTTCGGCCACATTTTGGCCCTCTTCAGGGATAAATTACGGTATAATTAACCCTTAACAAAAATTAATAAATGGATTAAGTATTGTTCAATAAGAAAAGAAACTAAAGAAAAAGAAAACTAAATGGTAATTGTAGGATCATTACGATATTGATCATCTGATAAATCAGTCGTACTTACTTATTTCGGATGGTTTGACTAAAATTCCCTATTGAGGGAACCTGAAGATATTTATTACATGTCTACTCCATGTGAGACTAATACGCACTGCGAGGATCGTTATGGCGTATGTGGAAACGCAACCGAGTCAGATCCTGATCGATATAGAGCGGGTACATATGACGATGATGGCGCGAAAATTCAAATCCCTATAGGCACAAGTCAGATCTCAAAAACCATGTCGCAGAGGTCCCGACATACAGCGCATCAGGGCGACTGCGACAGGGCGTCGGATATATGTGTGTGTTAAGTTTTGAAATGAGTGAGCGGTTTGTCATGTCAATATTGATTTTCAGTTTATCTATGTGAGGTGGAAATGTCCTAGACTTTTTACATGTCAACAGAAGTAACTTTTGGTTCGTCACTGAGGCTAATTTAACAGACAAATTCGAATAATCCTTTAATATACGCGAACAATACAATCCAAATTCATGTGAAATAAAATTGAAAAAGTTGCTATGCCGGGAATAATTTAATGCCATGGTGTGAAAGTACTAATTATTATAAATTTTACCGATCGTGTAATATATATAAGATAAATAATTTTTATCTGGCATTCAACGATCTAATTATTACGCAGGCTGAGTTCTAAATAGTGATTAGAGAAATTAAATTAAAAATTAAAATTAATAATTACTTACGTAAACCATCCTAATAAGGCAAATCAACCTTTACAGTAATTAATTTCCAACGTTTCGGCCACATTTTGGCCCTCTTCAGGGATAAATTACGGTATAATTAACCCTTAACAAAAATTAATAAATGGATTAAGTATTGTTCAATAAGAAAAGAAAACTAAATGGTAATTGTAGGATCATTACGATATTGATCATCTGATAAATCAGTCGTACTTACTTATTTCGGATGGTTTGACTAAAATTCCCTATTGAGGGAACCTGAAGATATTTATTACATGTCTACTCCATGTGAGACTAATACGCACTGCGAGGATCGTTATGGCGTATGTGGAAACGCAACCGAGTCAGATCCTGATCGATATAGAGGGGGTACATATGACGATGATGGCGCGAAAATTCAAATCCCTATAGGCACAAGTCAGATCTCAAAAACCATGTCGCAGAGGTCCCGACATACAGCGCATCAGGGCGACTGCGACAGGGCGTCGGATATATGTGTGTGTTAAGTTTTGAAATGAGTGAGCGGTTTGTCATGTCAATATTGATCTTCAGTTTATCTATGTGAGGTGGAAATGTCCTAGACTTTTTACATGTCAACAGAAGTAACTTTTGGTTCGTCACTGAGGCTAATTTAACAGACAAATTCGAATAATCCTTTAATATACGCGAACAATACAATCCAAATTCATGTGAAATAAAATTGAAAAAGTTGCTATGCCGGGAATAATTTAATGCCATGGTGTGAAAGTACTAATTATTATAAATTTTACCGATCGTGTAATATATATAAGATAAATAATTTTTATCTGGCATTCAACGATCTAATTATTACGCAGGCTGAGTTCTAAATAGTGATTAGAGAAATTAAATTAAAAATTAAAATTAATAATTACTTACGTAAACCATCCTAATAAGGCAAATCAACCTTAACAGTAATTAATAAATGGATTAAGTATTGTTCAATAAGAAAAGAAACTAAAGAAAAAGAAAACTAAATGGTAATTGTAGGATCATTACGATATTGATCATCTGATAAATCAGTCGTACTTACTTATTTCGGATGGTTTGACTAAAATTCCCTATTGAGGGAACCTGAAGATATTTATTACATGTCTACTCCATGTGAGACTAATACGCACTGCGAGGATCGTTATGGCGTATGTGGAAACGCAACCGAGTCAGATCCTGATCGATATAGAGGGGGTACATATGACGATGATGGCGCGAAAATTCAAATCCCTATAGGCACAAGTCAGATCTCAAAAACCATGTCGCAGAGGTCCCGACATACAGCGCATCAGGGCGACTGCGACAGGGCGTCGGATATATGTGTGTGTTAAGTTTTGAAATGAGTGAGCGGTTTGTCATGTCAATATTGATTTTCAGTTTATCTATGTGAGGTGGAAATGTCCTAGACTTTTTACATGTCAACAGAAGTAACTTTTGGTTCGTCACTGAGGCTAATTTAACAGACAAATTCGAATAATCCTTTAATATACGCGAACAATACAATCCAAATTCATGTGAAATAAAATTGAAAAAGTTGCTATGCCGGGAATAATTTAATGCCATGGTGTGAAAGTACTAATTATTATAAATTTTACCGATCGTGTAATATATACAGGGTGTAACAGAAATTCTGGGACACTTTTTCAGTATCGATAGTACGCATCAAAAGATGAAAAAAAACTCTATAAAGTTTTGTCTAAAAACCACCCCCCATCGAGATACAACCCCTTTTGTAAAAAATTTTTAAAAAATCATATATCCGAAATGGTACGTCGTAGAGGACCGATTTTGATTGCAATATAACCGGAAGAGACTAAAGTTTACGAAAAAAAATATCACTATCTACGCAAAGGAAGATTTAGTGAATGCCCGTAATTTTTCCCAAGTTGTTACAAACCTGCTACGATATAGGTAATCGACGTTGTTTGAATTAAACAAGAATAAATGGTATTTAACAGCAATAACCACAGCAATTATATTTTTTTCTATTATCTTTGATCTTCTCCGGTTATATTGCAATCAAAATCGGTCCTCTACGACGTACCATTTCGGAGATATGATTTTTTAAAAATTTTTTACAAAAGGGGTTGTATCTCGATAGGGGGGGATTTTTAGACAAAACTTTATAGACTTTTTTTTCATCTTTTGGTGCGTACTATCGATACTGTAAAAGTGTCCCAGAATTTTTGTTACACCCTGTATAAGATAAATAATTTTTATCTGGCATTCAACGATCTAATTATTACGCAGGCTGAGTTCTAAATAGTGATTAGAGAAATTAAATTAAAAATTAAAATTAATAATTACTTACGTAAACCATCCTAATAAGGCAAATCAACCTTTACAGTAATTAATTTCCAACGTTTCGGCCACATTTTGGCCCTCTTCAGGGATAAATTACGGTATAATTAACCCTTAACAAAAATTAATAAATGGATTAAGTATTGTTCAATAAGAAAAGAAAACTAAATGGTAATTGTAGGATCATTACGATATTGATCATCTGATAAATCAGTCGTACTTACTTATTTCGGATGGTTTGACTAAAATTCCCTATTGAGGGAACCTGAAGATATTTATTACATGTCTACTCCATGTGAGACTAATACGCACTGCGAGGATCGTTATGGCGTATGTGGAAACGCAACCGAGTCAGATCCTGATCGATATAGAGGGGGTACATATGACGATGATGGCGCGAAAATTCAAATCCCTATAGGCACAAGTCAGATCTCAAAAACCATGTCGCAGAGGTCCCGACATACAGCGCATCAGGGCGACTGCGACAGGGCGTCGGATATATGTGTGTGTTAAGTTTTGAAATGAGTGAGCGGTTTGTCATGTCAATATTGATTTTCAGTTTATCTATGTGAGGTGGAAATGTCCTAGACTTTTTACATGTCAACAGAAGTAACTTTTGGTTCGTCACTGAGGCTAATTTAACAGACAAATTCGAATAATCCTTTAATATACGCGAACAATACAATCCAAATTCATGTGAAATAAAATTGAAAAAGTTGCTATGCCGGGAATAATTTAATGCCATGGTGTGAAAGTACTAATTATTATAAATTTTACCGATCGTGTAATATATATAAGATAAATAATTTTTATCTGGCATTCAACGATCTAATTATTACGCAGGCTGAGTTCTAAATAGTGATTAGAGAAATTAAATTAAAAATTAAAATTAATAATTACTTACGTAAACCATCCTAATAAGGCAAATCAACCTTTACAGTAATTAATTTCCAACGTTTCGGCCACATTTTGGCCCTCTTCAGGGATAAATTACGGTATAATTAACCCTTAACAAAAATTAATAAATGGATTAAGTATTGTTCAATAAGAAAAGAAACTAAAGAAAAAGAAAACTAAATGGTAATTGTAGGATCATTACGATATTGATCATCTGATAAATCAGTCGTACTTACTTATTTCGGATGGTTTGACTAAAATTCCCTATTGAGGGAACCTGAAGATATTTATTACATGTCTACTCCATGTGAGACTAATACGCACTGCGAGGATCGTTATGGCGTATGTGGAAACGCAACCGAGTCAGATCCTGATCGATATAGAGCGGGTACATATGACGATGATGGCGCGAAAATTCAAATCCCTATAGGCACAAGTCAGATCTCAAAAACCATGTCGCAGAGGTCCCGACATACAGCGCATCAGGGCGACTGCGACAGGGCGTCGGATATATGTGTGTGTTAAGTTTTGAAATGAGTGAGCGGTTTGTCATGTCAATATTGATTTTCAGTTTATCTATGTGAGGTGGAAATGTCCTAGACTTTTTACATGTCAACAGAAGTAACTTTTGGTTCGTCACTGAGGCTAATTTAACAGACAAATTCGAATAATCCTTTAATATACGCGAACAATACAATCCAAATTCATGTGAAATAAAATTGAAAAAGTTGCTATGCCGGGAATAATTTAATGCCATGGTGTGAAAGTACTAATTATTATAAATTTTACCGATCGTGTAATATATATAAGATAAATAATTTTTATCTGGCATTCAACGATCTAATTATTACGCAGGCTGAGTTCTAAATAGTGATTAGAGAAATTAAATTAAAAATTAAAATTAATAATTACTTACGTAAACCATCCTAATAAGGCAAATCAACCTTTACAGTAATTAATTTCCAACGTTTCGGCCACATTTTGGCCCTCTTCAGGGATAAATTACGGTATAATTAACCCTTAACAAAAATTAATAAATGGATTAAGTATTGTTCAATAAGAAAAGAAAACTAAATGGTAATTGTAGGATCATTACGATATTGATCATCTGATAAATCAGTCGTACTTACTTATTTCGGATGGTTTGACTAAAATTCCCTATTGAGGGAACCTGAAGATATTTATTACATGTCTACTCCATGTGAGACTAATACGCACTGCGAGGATCGTTATTGCGTATGTGGAAACGCAACCGAGTCAGATCCTGATCGATATAGAGGGGGTACATATGACGATGATGGCGCGAAAATTCAAATCCCTATAGGCACAAGTCAGATCTCAAAAACCATGTCGCAGAGGTCCCGACATACAGCGCATCAGGGCGACTGCGACAGGGCGTCGGATATATGTGTGTGTTAAGTTTTGAAATGAGTGAGCGGTTTGTCATGTCAATATTGATTTTCAGTTTATCTATGTGAGGTGGAAATGTCCTAGACTTTTTACATGTCAACAGAAGTAACTTTTGGTTCGTCACTGAGGCTAATTTAACAGACAAATTCGAATAATCCTTTAATATACGCGAACAATACAATCCAAATTCATGTGAAATAAAATTGAAAAAGTTGCTATGCCGGGAATAATTTAATGCCATGGTGTGAAAGTACTAATTATTATAAATTTTACCGATCGTGTAATATATATAAGATAAATAATTTTTATCTGGCATTCAACGATCTAATTATTACGCAGGCTGAGTTCTAAATAGTGATTAGAGAAATTAAATTAAAAATTAAAATTAATAATTACTTACGTAAACCATCCTAATAAGGCAAATCAACCTTAACAGTAATTAATTTCCAACGTTTCGGCCACATTTTGGCCCTCTTCAGGGATAAATTACGGTATAATTAACCCTTAACAAAAATTAATAAATGGATTAAGTATTGTTCAATAAGAAAAGAAACTAAAGAAAAAGAAAACTAAATGGTAATTGTAGGATCATTACGATATTGATCATCTGATAAATCAGTCGTACTTACTTATTTCGGATGGTTTGACTAAAATTCCCTATTGAGGGAACCTGAAGATATTTATTACATGTGTACTCCATGTGAGACTAATACGCACTGCGAGGATCGTTATGGCGTATGTGGAAACGCAACCGAGTCAGATCCTGATCGATATAGAGGGGGTACATATGGCGATGATGGCGCGAAAATTCAAATCCCTATAGGCACAAGTCAGATCTCAAAAACCATGTCGCAGAGGTCCCGACATACAGCGCATCAGGGCGACTGCGACAGGGCGTCGGATATATGTGTGTGTTAAGTTTTGAAATGAGTGAGCGGTTTGTCATGTCAATATTGATCTTCAGTTTATCTATGTGAGGTGGAAATGTCCTAGACTTTTTACATGTCAACAGAAGTAACTTTTGGTTCGTCACTGAGGCTAATTTAACAGACAAATTCGAATAATCCTTTAATATACGCGAACAATACAATCCAAATTCATGTGAAATAAAATTGAAAAAGTTGCTATGCCGGGAATAATTTAATGCCATGGTGTGAAAGTACTAATTATTATAAATTTTACCGATCGTGTAATATATATAAGATAAATAATTTTTATCTGGCATTCAACGATCTAATTATTACGCAGGCTGAGTTCTAAATAGTGATTAGAGAAATTAAATTAAAAATTAAAATTAATAATTACTTACGTAAACCATCCTAATAAGGCAAATCAACCTTAACAGTAATTAATAAATGGATTAAGTATTGTTCAATAAGAAAAGAAACTAAAGAAAAAGAAAACTAAATGGTAATTGTAGGATCATTACGATATTGATCATCTGATAAATCAGTCGTACTTACTTATTTCGGATGGTTTGACTAAAATTCCCTATTGAGGGAACCTGAAGATATTTATTACATGTCTACTCCATGTGAGACTAATACGCACTGCGAGGATCGTTATGGCGTATGTGGAAACGCAACCGAGTCAGATCCTGATCGATATAGAGGGGGTACATATGACGATGATGGCGCGAAAATTCAAATCCCTATAGGCACAAGTCAGATCTCAAAAACCATGTCGCAGAGGTCCCGACATACAGCGCATCAGGGCGACTGCGACAGGGCGTCGGATATATGTGTGTGTTAAGTTTTGAAATGAGTGAGCGGTTTGTCATGTCAATATTGATTTTCAGTTTATCTATGTGAGGTGGAAATGTCCTAGACTTTTTACATGTCAACAGAAGTAACTTTTGGTTCGTCACTGAGGCTAATTTAACAGACAAATTCGAATAATCCTTTAATATACGCGAACAATACAATCCAAATTCATGTGAAATAAAATTGAAAAAGTTGCTATGCCGGGAATAATTTAATGCCATGGTGTGAAAGTACTAATTATTATAAATTTTACCGATCGTGTAATATATACAGGGTGTAACAGAAATTCTGGGACACTTTTTCAGTATCGATAGTACGCATCAAAAGATGAAAAAAAACTCTATAAAGTTTTGTCTAAAAACCACCCCCCATCGAGATACAACCCCTTTTGTAAAAAATTTTTAAAAAATCATATATCCGAAATGGTACGTCGTAGAGGACCGATTTTGATTGCAATATAACCGGAAGAGACTAAAGTTTACGAAAAAAAATATCACTATCTACGCAAAGGAAGATTTAGTGAATGCCCGTAATTTTTCCCAAGTTGTTACAAACCTGCTACGATATAGGTAATCGACGTTGTTTGAATTAAACAAGAATAAATGGTATTTAACAGCAATAACCACAGCAATTATATTTTTTTCTATTATCTTTGATCTTCTCCGGTTATATTGCAATCAAAATCGGTCCTCTACGACGTACCATTTCGGAGATATGATTTTTTAAAAATTTTTTACAAAAGGGGTTGTATCTCGATAGGGGGGGATTTTTAGACAAAACTTTATAGACTTTTTTTTCATCTTTTGGTGCGTACTATCGATACTGTAAAAGTGTCCCAGAATTTTTGTTACACCCTGTATAAGATAAATAATTTTTATCTGGCATTCAACGATCTAATTATTACGCAGGCTGAGTTCTAAATAGTGATTAGAGAAATTAAATTAAAAATTAAAATTAATAATTACTTACGTAAACCATCCTAATAAGGCAAATCAACCTTTACAGTAATTAATTTCCAACGTTTCGGCCACATTTTGGCCCTCTTCAGGGATAAATTACGGTATAATTAACCCTTAACAAAAATTAATAAATGGATTAAGTATTGTTCAATAAGAAAAGAAAACTAAATGGTAATTGTAGGATCATTACGTTATTGATCATCTGATAAATCAGTCGTACTTACTTATTTCGGATGGTTTGACTAAAATTCCCTATTGAGGGAACCTGAAGATATTTATTACATGTCTACTCCATGTGAGACTAATACGCACTGCGAGGATCGTTATGGCGTATGTGGAAACGCAACCGAGTCAGATCCTGATCGATATAGAGGGGGTACATATGACGATGATGGCGCGAAAATTCAAATCCCTATAGGCACAAGTCAGATCTCAAAAACCATGTCGCAGAGGTCCCGACATACAGCGCATCAGGGCGACTGCGACAGGGCGTCGGATATATGTGTGTGTTAAGTTTTGAAATGAGTGAGCGGTTTGTCATGTCAATATTGATTTTCAGTTTATGTATGTGAGGTGGAAATGTCCTAGACTTTTTACATGTCAACAGAAGTAACTTTTGGTTCGTCACTGAGGCTAATTTAACAGACAAATTCGAATAATCCTTTAATATACGCGAACAATACAATCCAAATTCATGTGAAATAAAATTGAAAAAGTTGCTATGCCGGGAATAATTTAATGCCATGGTGTGAAAGTACTAATTATTATAAATTTTACCGATCGTGTAATATATATAAGATAAATAATTTTTATCTGGCATTCAACGATCTAATTATTACGCAGGCTGAGTTCTAAATAGTGATTAGAGAAATTAAATTAAAAATTAAAATTAATAATTACTTACGTAAACCATCCTAATAAGGCAAATCAACCTTAACAGTAATTAATTTCCAACGTTTCGGCCACATTTTGGCCCTCTTCAGGGATAAATTACGGTATAATTAACCCTTAACAAAAATTAATAAATGGATTAAGTATTGTTCAATAAGAAAAGAAACTAAAGAAAAAGAAAACTAAATGGTAATTGTAGGATCATTACGATATTGATCATCTGATAAATCAGTCGTACTTACTTATTTCGGATGGTTTGACTAAAATTCCCTATTGAGGGAACCTGAAGATATTTATTACATGTCTACTCCATGTGAGACTAATACGCACTGCGAGGATCGTTATGGCGTATGTGGAAACGCAACCGAGTCAGATCCTGATCGATATAGAGGGGGTACATATGACGATGATGGCGCGAAAATTCAAATCCCTATAGGCACAAGTCAGATCTCAAAAACCATGTCGCAGAGGTTCCGACATACAGCGCATCAGGGCGACTGCGACAGGGCGTCGGATATATGTGTGTGTTAAGTTTTGAAATGAGTGAGCGGTTTGTCATGTCAATATTGATTTTCAGTTTATCTATGTGAGGTGGAAATGTCCTAGACTTTTTACATGTCAACAGAAGTAACTTTTGGTTCGTCACTGAGGCTAATTTAACAGACAAATTCGAATAATCCTTTAATATACGCGAACAATACAATCCAAATTCATGTGAAATAAAATTGAAAAAGTTGCTATGCCGGGAATAATTTAATGCCATGGTGTGAAAGTACTAATTATTATAAATTTTACCGATCGTGTAATATATATAAGATAAATAATTTTTATCTGGCATTCAACGATCTAATTATTACGCAGGCTGAGTTCTAAATAGTGATTAGAGAAATTAAATTAAAAATTAAAATTAATAATTACTTACGTAAACCATCCTAATAAGGCAAATCAACCTTTACAGTAATTAATTTCCAACGTTTCGGCCACATTTTGGCCCTCTTCAGGGATAAATTACGGTATAATTAACCCTTAACAAAAATTAATAAATGGATTAAGTATTGTTCAATAAGAAAAGAAAACTAAATGGTAATTGTAGGATCATTACGATATTGATCATCTGATAAATCAGTCGTACTTACTTATTTCGGATGGTTTGACTAAAATTCCCTATTGAGGGAACCTGAAGATATTTATTACATGTCTACTCCATGTGAGACTAATACGCACTGCGAGGATCGTTATTGCGTATGTGGAAACGCAACCGAGTCAGATCCTGATCGATATAGAGGGGGTACATATGACGATGATGGCGCGAAAATTCAAATCCCTATAGGCACAAGTCAGATCTCAAAAACCATGTCGCAGAGGTCCCGACATACAGCGCATCAGGGCGACTGCGACAGGGCGTCGGATATATGTGTGTGTTAAGTTTTGAAATGAGTGAGCGGTTTGTCATGTCAATATTGATTTTCAGTTTATCTATGTGAGGTGGAAATGTCCTAGACTTTTTACATGTCAACAGAAGTAACTTTTGGTTCGTCACTGAGGCTAATTTAACAGACAAATTCGAATAATCCTTTAATATACGCGAACAATACAATCCAAATTCATGTGAAATAAAATTGAAAAAGTTGCTATGCCGGGAATAATTTAATGCCATGGTGTGAAAGTACTAATTATTATAAATTTTACCGATCGTGTAATATATATAAGATAAATAATTTTTATCTGGCATTCAACGATCTAATTATTACGCAGGCTGAGTTCTAAATAGTGATTAGAGAAATTAAATTAAAAATTAAAATTAATAATTACTTACGTAAACCATCCTAATAAGGCAAATCAACCTTAACAGTAATTAATTTCCAACGTTTCGGCCACATTTTGGCCCTCTTCAGGGATAAATTACGGTATAATTAACCCTTAACAAAAATTAATAAATGGATTAAGTATTGTTCAATAAGAAAAGAAACTAAAGAAAAAGAAAACTAAATGGTAATTGTAGGATCATTACGATATTGATCATCTGATAAATCAGTCGTACTTACTTATTTCGGATGGTTTGACTAAAATTCCCTATTGAGGGAACCTGAAGATATTTATTACATGTCTACTCCATGTGAGACTAATACGCACTGCGAGGATCGTTATGGCGTATGTGGAAACGCAACCGAGTCAGATCCTGATCGATATAGAGGGGGTACATATGACGATGATGGCGCGAAAATTCAAATCCCTATAGGCACAAGTCAGATCTCAAAAACCATGTCGCAGAGGTCCCGACATACAGCGCATCAGGGCGACTGCGACAGGGCGTCGGATATATGTGTGTGTTAAGTTTTGAAATGAGTGAGCGGTTTGTCATGTCAATATTGATTTTCAGTTTATCTATGTGAGGTGGAAATGTCCTAGACTTTTTACATGTCAACAGAAGTAACTTTTGGTTCGTCACTGAGGCTAATTTAACAGACAAATTCGAATAATCCTTTAATATACGCGAACAATACAATCCAAATTCATGTGAAATAAAATTGAAAAAGTTGCTATGCCGGGAATAATTTAATGCCATGGTGTGAAAGTACTAATTATTATAAATTTTACCGATCGTGTAATATATATAAGATAAATAATTTTTATCTGGCATTCAACGATCTAATTATTACGCAGGCTGAGTTCTAAATAGTGATTAGAGAAATTAAATTAAAAATTAAAATTAATAATTACTTACGTAAACCATCCTAATAAGGCAAATCAACCTTTACAGTAATTAATTTCCAACGTTTCGGCCACATTTTGGCCCTCTTCAGGGGTAAATTACGGTATAATTAACCCTTAACAAAAATTAATAAATGGATTAAGTATTGTTCAATAAGAAAAGAAACTAAAGAAAAAGAAAACTAAATGGTAATTGTAGGATCATTACGATATTGATCATCTGATAAATCAGTCGTACTTACTTATTTCGGATGGTTTGACTAAAATTCCCTATTGAGGGAACCTGAAGATATTTATTACATGTCTACTCCATGTGAGACTAATACGCACTGCGAGGATCGTTATGGCGTATGTGGAAACGCAACCGAGTCAGATCCTGATCGATATAGAGGGGGTACATATGACGATGATGGCGCGAAAATTCAAATCCCTATAGGCACAAGTCAGATCTCAAAAACCATGTCGCAGAGGTCCCGACATACAGCGCATCAGGGCGACTGCGACAGGGCGTCGGATATATGTGTGTGTTAAGTTTTGAAATGAGTGAGCGGTTTGTCATGTCAATATTGATTTTCAGTTTATCTATGTGAGGTGGAAATGTCCTAGACTTTTTACATGTCAACAGAAGTAACTTTTGGTTCGTCACTGAGGCTAATTTAACAGACAAATTCGAATAATCCTTTAATATACGCGAACAATACAATCCAAATTCATGTGAAATAAAATTGAAAAAGTTGCTATGCCGGGAATAATTTAATGCCATGGTGTGAAAGTACTAATTATTATAAATTTTACCGATCGTGTAATATATATAAGATAAATAATTTTTATCTGGCATTCAACGATCTAATTATTACGCAGGCTGAGTTCTAAATAGTGATTAGAGAAATTAAATTAAAAATTAAAATTAATAATTACTTACGTAAACCATCCTAATAAGGCAAATCAACCTTTACAGTAATTAATTTCCAACGTTTCGGCCACATTTTGGCCCTCTTCAGGGATAAATTACGGTATAATTAACCCTTAACAAAAATTAATAAATGGATTAAGTATTGTTCAATAAGAAAAGAAAACTAAATGGTAATTGTAGGATCATTACGATATTGATCATCTGATAAATCAGTCGTACTTACTTATTTCGGATGGTTTGACTAAAATTCCCTATTGAGGGAACCTGAAGATATTTATTACATGTCTACTCCATGTGAGACTAATACGCACTGCGAGGATCGTTATTGCGTATGTGGAAACGCAACCGAGTCAGATCCTGATCGATATAGAGGGGGTACATATGACGATGATGGCGCGAAAATTCAAATCCCTATAGGCACAAGTCAGATCTCAAAAACCATGTCGCAGAGGTCCCGACATACAGCGCATCAGGGCGACTGCGACAGGGCGTCGGATATATGTGTGTGTTAAGTTTTGAAATGAGTGAGCGGTTTGTCATGTCAATATTGATTTTCAGTTTATCTATGTGAGGTGGAAATGTCCTAGACTTTTTACATGTCAACAGAAGTAACTTTTGGTTCGTCACTGAGGCTAATTTAACAGACAAATTCGAATAATCCTTTAATATACGCGAACAATACAATCCAAATTCATGTGAAATAAAATTGAAAAAGTTGCTATGCCGGGAATAATTTAATGCCATGGTGTGAAAGTACTAATTATTATAAATTTTACCGATCGTGTAATATATATAAGATAAATAATTTTTATCTGGCATTCAACGATCTAATTATTACGCAGGCTGAGTTCTAAATAGTGATTAGAGAAATTAAATTAAAAATTAAAATTAATAATTACTTACGTAAACCATCCTAATAAGGCAAATCAACCTTAACAGTAATTAATTTCCAACGTTTCGGCCACATTTTGGCCCTCTTCAGGGATAAATTACGGTATAATTAACCCTTAACAAAAATTAATAAATGGATTAAGTATTGTTCAATAAGAAAAGAAACTAAAGAAAAAGAAAACTAAATGGTAATTGTAGGATCATTACGATATTGATCATCTGATAAATCAGTCGTACTTACTTATTTCGGATGGTTTGACTAACATTCCCTATTGAGGGAACCTGAAGATATTTATTACATGTCTACTCCATGTGAGACTAATACGCACTGCGAGGATCGTTATGGCGTATGTGGAAACGCAACCGAGTCAGATCCTGATCGATATAGAGGGGGTACATATGACGATGATGGCGCGAAAATTCAAATCCCTATAGGCACAAGTCAGATCTCAAAAACCATGTCGCAGAGGTCCCGACATACAGCGCATCAGGGCGACTGCGACAGGGCGTCGGATATATGTGTGTGTTAAGTTTTGAAATGAGTGAGCGGTTTGTCATGTCAATATTGATTTTCAGTTTATGTATGTGAGGTGGAAATGTCCTAGACTTTTTACATGTCAACAGAAGTAACTTTTGGTTCGTCACTGAGGCTAATTTAACAGACAAATTCGAATAATCCTTTAATATACGCGAACAATACAATCCAAATTCATGTGAAATAAAATTGAAAAAGTTGCTATGCCGGGAATAATTTAATGCCATGGTGTGAAAGTACTAATTATTATAAATTTTACCGATCGTGTAATATATATAAGATAAATAATTTTTATCTGGCATTCAACGATCTAATTATTACGCAGGCTGAGTTCTAAATAGTGATTAGAGAAATTAAATTAAAAATTAAAATTAATAATTACTTACGTAAACCATCCTAATAAGGCAAATCAACCTTTACAGTAATTAATTTCCAACGTTTCGGCCACATTTTGGCCCTCTTCAGGGATAAATTACGGTATAATTAACCCTTAACAAAAATTAATAAATGGATTAAGTATTGTTCAATAAGAAAAGAAACTAAAGAAAAAGAAAACTAAATGGTAATTGTAGGATCATTACGATATTGATCATCTGATAAATCAGTCGTACTTACTTATTTCGGATGGTTTGACTAAAATTCCCTATTGAGGGAACCTGAAGATATTTATTACATGTCTACTCCATGTGAGACTAATACGCACTGCGAGGATCGTTATGGCGTATGTGGAAACGCAACCGAGTCAGATCCTGATCGATATAGAGGGGGTACATATGACGATGATGGCGCGAAAATTCAAATCCCTATAGGCACAAGTCAGATCTCAAAAACCATGTCGCAGAGGTCCCGACATACAGCGCATCAGGGCGACTGCGACAGGGCGTCGGATATATGTGTGTGTTAAGTTTTGAAATGAGTGAGCGGTTTGTCATGTCAATATTGATTTTCAGTTTATGTATGTGAGGTGGAAATGTCCTAGACTTTTTACATGTCAACAGAAGTAACTTTTGGTTCGTCACTGAGGCTAATTTAACAGACAAATTCGAATAATCCTTTAATATACGCGAACAATACAATCCAAATTCATGTGAAATAAAATTGAAAAAGTTGCTATGCCGGGAATAATTTAATGCCATGGTGTGAAAGTACTAATTATTATAAATTTTACCGATCGTGTAATATATATAAGATAAATAATTTTTATCTGGCATTCAACGATCTAATTATTACGCAGGCTGAGTTCTAAATAGTGATTAGAGAAATTAAATTAAAAATTAAAATTAATAATTACTTACGTAAACCATCCTAATAAGGCAAATCAACCTTTACAGTAATTAATTTCCAACGTTTCGGCCACATTTTGGCCCTCTTCAGGGATAAATTACGGTATAATTAACCCTTAACAAAAATTAATAAATGGATTAAGTATTGTTCAATAAGAAAAGAAACTAAAGAAAAAGAAAACTAAATGGTAATTGTAGGATCATTACGATATTGATCATCTGATAAATCAGTCGTACTTACTTATTTCGGATGGTTTGACTAAAATTCCCTATTGAGGGAACCTGAAGATATTTATTACATGTCTACTCCATGTGAGACTAATACGCACTGCGAGGATCGTTATGGCGTATGTGGAAACGCAACCGAGTCAGATCCTGATCGATATAGAGGGGGTACATATGACAATGATGGCGCGAAAATTCAAATCCCTATAGGCACAAGTCAGATCTCAAAAACCATGTCGCAGAGGTCCCGACATACAGCGCATCAGGGCGACTGCGACAGGGCGTCGGATATATGTGTGTGTTAAGTTTTGAAATGAGTGAGCGGTTTGTCATGTCAATATTGATTTTCAGTTTATCTATGTGAGGTGGAAATGTCCTAGACTTTTTACATGTCAACAGAAGTAACTTTTGGTTCGTCACTGAGGCTAATTTAACAGACAAATTCGAATAATCCTTTAATATACGCGAACAATACAATCCAAATTCATGTGAAATAAAATTGAAAAAGTTGCTATGCCGGGAATAATTTAATGCCATGGTGTGAAAGTACTAATTATTATAAATTTTACCGATCGTGTAATATATATAAGATAAATAATTTTTATCTGGCATTCAACGATCTAATTATTACGCAGGCTGAGTTCTAAATAGTGATTAGAGAAATTAAATTAAAAATTAAAATTAATAATTACTTACGTAAACCATCATAATAAGGCAAATCAACCTTTACAGTAATTAATTTCCAACGTTTCGGCCACATTTTGGCCCTCTTCAGGGATAAATTACGGTATAATTAACCCTTAACAAAAATTAATAAATGGATTAAGTATTGTTCAATAAGAAAAGAAACTAAAGAAAAAGAAAACTAAATGGTAATTGTAGGATCATTACGATATTGATCATCTGATAAATCAGTCGTACTTACTTATTTCGGATGGTTTGACTAAAATTCCCTATTGAGGGAACCTGAAGATATTTATTACATGTCTACTCCATGTGAGACTAATACGCACTGCGAGGATCGTTATGGCGTATGTGGAAACGCAACCGAGTCAGATCCTGATCGATATAGAGGGGGTACATATGACGATGATGGCGCGAAAATTCAAATCCCTATAGGCACAAGTCAGATCTCAAAAACCATGTCGCAGAGGTCCCGACATACAGCGCATCAGGGCGACTGCGACAGGGCGTCGGATATATGTGTGTGTTAAGTTTTGAAATGAGTGAGCGGTTTGTCATGTCAATATTGATTTTCAGTTTATCTATGTGAGGCGGAAATGTCCTAGACTTTTTACATGTCAACAGAAGTAACTTTTGGTTCGTCACTGAGGCTAATTTAACAGACAAATTCGAATAATCCTTTAATATACGCGAACAATACAATCCAAATTCATGTGAAATAAAATTGAAAAAGTTGCTATGCCGGGAATAATTTAATGCCATGGTGTGAAAGTACTAATTATTATAAATTTTACCGATCGTGTAATATATATAAGATAAATAATTTTTATCTGGCATTCAACGATCTAATTATTACGCAGGCTGAGTTCTAAATAGTGATTAGAGAAATTAAATTAAAAATTAAAATTAATAATTACTTACGTAAACCATCCTAATAAGGCAAATCAACCTTAACAGTAATTAATTTCCAACGTTTCGGCCACATTTTGGCCCTCTTCAGGGATAAATTACGGTATAATTAACCCTTAACAAAAATTAATAAATGGATTAAGTATTGTTCAATAAGAAAAGAAACTAAAGAAAAAGAAAACTAAATGGTAATTGTAGGATCATTACGATATTGATCATCTGATAAATCAGTCGTACTTACTTATTTCGGATGGTTTGACTAAAATTCCCTATTGAGGGAACCTGAAGATATTTATTACATGTCTACTCCATGTGAGACTAATACGCACTGCGAGGATCGTTATGGCGTATGTGGAAACGCAACCGAGTCAGATCCTGATCGATATAGAGGGGGTACATATGACGATGATGGCGCGAAAATTCAAATCCCTATAGGCACAAGTCAGATCTCAAAAACCATGTCGCAGAGGTCCCGACATACAGCGCATCAGGGCGACTGCGACAGGGCGTCGGATATATGTGTGTGTTAAGTTTTGAAATGAGTGAGCGGTTTGTCATGTCAATATTGATTTTCAGTTTATCTATGTGAGGTGGAAATGTCCTAGACTTTTTACATGTCAACAGAAGTAACTTTTGGTTCGTCACTGAGGCTAATTTAACAGACAAATTCGAATAATCCTTTAATATACGCGAACAATACAATCCAAATTCATGTGAAATAAAATTGAAAAAGTTGCTATGCCGGGAATAATTTAATGCCATGGTGTGAAAGTACTAATTATTATAAATTTTACCGATCGTGTAATATATATAAGATAAATAATTTTTATCTGGCATTCAACGATCTAATTATTACGCAGGCTGAGTTCTAAATAGTGATTAGAGAAATTAAATTAAAAATTAAAATTAATAATTACTTACGTAAACCATCCTAATAAGGCAAATCAACCTTTACAGTAATTAATTTCCAACGTTTCGGCCACATTTTGGCCCTCTTCAGGGATAAATTACGGTATAATTAACCCTTAACAAAAATTAATAAATGGATTAAGTATTGTTCAATAAGAAAAGAAACTAAAGAAAAAGAAAACTAAATGGTAATTGTAGGATCATTACGATATTGATCATCTGATAAATCAGTCGTACTTACTTATTTCGGATGGTTTGACTAAAATTCCCTATTGAGGGAACCTGAAGATATTTATTACATGTCTACTCCATGTGAGACTAATACGCACTGCGAGGATCGTTATGGCGTATGTGGAAACGCAACCGAGTCAGATCCTGATCGATATAGAGGGGGTACATATGACGATGATGGCGCGAAAATTCAAATCCCTATAGGCACAAGTCAGATCTCAAAAACCATGTCGCAGAGGTCCCGACATACAGCGCATCAGGGCGACTGCGACAGGGCGTCGGATATATGTGTGTGTTAAGTTTTGAAATGAGTGAGCGGTTTGTCATGTCAATATTGATTTTCAGTTTATCTATGTGAGGTGGAAATGTCCTAGACTTTTTACATGTCAACAGAAGTAACTTTTGGTTCGTCACTGAGGCTAATTTAACAGACAAATTCGAATAATCCTTTAATATACGCGAACAATACAATCCAAATTCATGTGAAATAAAATTGAAAAAGTTGCTATGCCGGGAATAATTTAATGCCATGGTGTGAAAGTACTAATTATTATAAATTTTACCGATCGTGTAATATATATAAGATAAATAATTTTTATCTGGCATTCAACGATCTAATTATTACGCAGGCTGAGTTCTAAATAGTGATTAGAGAAATTAAATTAAAAATTAAAATTAATAATTACTTACGTAAACCATCCTAATAAGGCAAATCAACCTTTACAGTAATTAATTTCCAACGTTTCGGCCACATTTAGGCCCTCTTCAGGGATAAATTACGGTATAATTAACCCTTAACAAAAATTAATAAATGGATTAAGTATTGTTCAATAAGAAAAGAAACTAAAGAAAAAGAAAACTAAATGGTAATTGTAGGATCATTACGATATTGATCATCTGATAAATCAGTCGTACTTACTTATTTCGGATGGTTTGACTAAAATTCCCTATTGAGGGAACCTGAAGATATTTATTACATGTCTACTCCATGTGAGACTAATACGCACTGCGAGGATCGTTATGGCGTATGTGGAAACGCAACCGAGTCAGATCCTGATCGATATAGAGGGGGTACATATGACGATGATGGCGCGAAAATTCAAATCCCTATAGGCACAAGTCAGATCTCAAAAACCATGTCGCAGAGGTCCCGACATACAGCGCATCAGGGCGACTGCGACAGGGCGTCGGATATATGTGTGTGTTAAGTTTTGAAATGAGTGAGCGGTTTGTCATGTCAATATTGATTTTCAGTTTATCTATGTGAGGTGGAAATGTCCTAGACTTTTTACATGTCAACAGAAGTAACTTTTGGTTCGTCACTGAGGCTAATTTAACAGACAAATTCGAATAATCCTTTAATATACGCAAACAATACAATCCAAATTCATGTGAAATAAAATTGAAAAAAGTTGCTGTGCCGGGAATAATTTAATGCCATGGTGTGAAAGTACTAATTATTATAAATTTTACCGATCGTGTAATATATATAAGATAAATAATTTTTATCTGGCATTCAACGATCTAATTATTACGCAGGCTGAGTTCTAAATAGTGATTAGAGAAATTAAATTAAAAATTAAAATTAATAATTACTTACGTAAACCATCCTAATAAGGCAAATCAACCTTTACAGTAATTAATTTCCAACGTTTCGGCCACATTTTGGCCCTCTTCGGGGATAAATTACGGTATAATTAACCCTTAACAAAAATTAATAAATGGATTAAGTATTGTTCAATAAGAAAAGAAACTAAAGAAAAAGAAAACTAAATGGTAATTGTAGGATCATTACGATATTGATCATCTGATAAATCAGTCGTACTTACTTATTTCGGATGGTTTGACTAAAATTCCCTATTGAGGGAACCTGAAGATATTTATTACATGTCTACTCCATGTGAGACTAATACGCACTGCGAGGATCGTTATGGCGTATGTGGAAACGCAACCGAGTCAGATCCTGATCGATATAGAGGGGGTACATATGACGATGATGGCGCGAAAATTCAAATCCCTATAGGCACAAGTCAGATCTCAAAAACCATGTCGCAGAGGTCCCGACATACAGCGCATCAGGGCGACTGCGACAGGGCGTCGGATATATGTGTGTGTTAAGTTTTGAAATGAGTGAGCGGTTTGTCATGTCAATATTGATTTTCAGTTTATCTATGTGAGGTGGAAATGTCCTAGACTTTTTACATGTCAACAGAAGTAACTTTTGGTTCGTCACTGAGGCTAATTTAACAGACAAATTCGAATAATCCTTTAATATACGCGAACAATACAATCCAAATTCATGTGAAATAAAATTGAAAAAGTTGCTATGCCGGGAATAATTTAATGCCATGGTGTGAAAGTACTAATTATTATAAATTTTACCGATCGTGTAATATACATAAGATAAATAATTTTTATCTGGCATTCAACGATCTAATTATTACGCAGGCTGAGTTCTAAATAGTGATTAGAGAAATTAAATTAAAAATTAAAATTAATAATTACTTACGTAAACCATCCTGATAAGGCAAATCAACCTTAACAGTAATTAATTTCCAACGTTTCGGCCACATTTTGGCCCTCTTCAGGGATAAATTACGGTATAATTAACCCTTAACAAAAATTAATAAATGGATTAAGTATTGTTCAATAAGAAAAGAAACTAAAGAAAAAGAAAACTAAATGGTAATTGTAGGATCATTACGATATTGATCATCTGATAAATCAGTCGTACTTACTTATTTCGGATGGTTTGACTAAAATTCCCTATTGAGGGAACCTGAAGATATTTATTACATGTCTACTCCATGTGAGACTAATACGCACTGCGAGGATCGTTATGGCGTATGTGGAAACGCAACCGAGTCAGATCCTGATCGATATAGAGGGGGTACATATGACGATGATGGCGCGAAAATTCAAATCCCTATAGGCACAAGTCAGATCTCAAAAACCATGTCGCAGAGGTCCCGACATACAGCGCATCAGGGCGACTGCGACAGGGCGTCGGATATATGTGTGTGTTAAGTTTTGAAATGAGTGAGCGGTTTGTCATGTCAATATTGATTTTCAGTTTATCTATGTGAGGTGGAAATGTCCTAGACTTTTTACATGTCAACAGAAGTAACTTTTGGTTCGTCACTGAGGCTAATTTAACAGACAAATTCGAATAATCCTTTAATATACGCGAACAATACAATCCAAATTCATGTGAAATAAAATTGAAAAAGTTGCTATGCCGGGAATAATTTAATGCCATGGTGTGAAAGTACTAATTATTATAAATTTTACCGATCGTGTAATATATATAAGATAAATAATTTTTATCTGGCATTCAACGATCTAATTATTACGCAGGCTGAGTTCTAAATAGTGGTTAGAGAAATTAAATTAAAAATTAAAATTAATAATTACTTACGTAAACCATCCTGATAAGGCAAATCAACCTTAACAGTAATTAATTTCCAACGTTTCGGCCACATTTTGGCCCTCTTCAGGGATAAATTACGGTATAATTAACCCTTAACAAAAATTAATAAATGGATTAAGTATTGTTCAATAAGAAAAGAAAACTAAATGGTAATTGTAGGATCATTACGATATTGATCATCTGATAAATCAGTCGTACTTACTTATTTCGGATGGTTTGACTAAAATTCCCTATTGAGGGAACCTGAAGATATTTATTACATGTCTACTCCATGTGAGACTAATACGCACTGCGAGGATCGTTATGGCGTATGTGGAAACGCAACCGAGTCAGATCCTGATCGATATAGAGGGGGTACATATGACGATGATGGCGCGAAAATTCAAATCCCTATAGGCACAAGTCAGATCTCAAAAACCATGTCGCAGAGGTCCCGACATACAGCGCATCAGGGCGACTGCGACAGGGCGTCGGATATATGTGTGTGTTAAGTTTTGAAATGAGTGAGCGGTTTGTCATGTCAATATTGATTTTCAGTTTATCTATGTGAGGTGGGAATGTCCTAGACTTTTTACATGTCAACAGAAGTAACTTTTGGTTCGTCACTGAGGCTAATTTAACAGACAAATTCGAATAATCCTTTAATATACGCGAACAATACAATCCAAATTCATGTGAAATAAAATTGAAAAAGTTGCTATGCCGGGAATAATTTAATGCCATGGTGTGAAAGTACTAATTATTATAAATTTTACCGATCGTGTAATATATATAAGATAAATAATTTTTATCTGGCATTCAACGATCTAATTATTACGCAGGCTGAGTTCTAAATAGTGATTAGAGAAATTAAATTAAAAATTAAAATTAATAATTACTTACGTAAACCATCCTAATAAGGCAAATCAACCTTTACAGTAATTAATTTCCAACGTTTCGGCCACATTTTGGCCCTCTTCAGGGATAAATTACGGTATAATTAACCCTTAACAAAAATTAATAAATGGATTAAGTATTGTTCAATAAGAAAAGAAACTAAAGAAAAAGAAAACTAAATGGTAATTGTAGGATCATTACGATATTGATCATCTGATAAATCAGTCGTACTTACTTATTTCGGATGGTTTGACTAAAATTCCCTATTGAGGGAACCTGAAGATATTTATTACATGTCTACTCCATGTGAGACTAATACGCACTGCGAGGATCGTTATGGCGTATGTGGAAACGCAACCGAGTCAGATCCTGATCGATATAGAGGGGGTACATATGACGATGATGGCGCGAAAATTCAAATCCCTATAGGCACAAGTCAGATCTCAAAAACCATGTCGCAGAGGTCCCGACATACAGCGCATCAGGGCGACTGCGACAGGGCGTCGGATATATGTGTGTGTTAAGTTTTGAAATGAGTGAGCGGTTTGTCATGTCAATATTGATTTTCAGTTTATCTATGTGAGGTGGAAATGTCCTAGACTTTTTACATGTCAACAGAAGTAACTTTTGGTTCGTCACTGAGGCTAATTTAACAGACAAATTCGAATAATCCTTTAATATACGCGAACAATACAATCCAAATTCATGTGAAATAAAATTGAAAAAGTTGCTATGCCGGGAATAATTTAATGCCATGGTGTGAAAGTACTAATTATTATAAATTTTACCGATCGTGTAATATATATAAGATAAATAATTTTTATCTGGCATTCAACGATCTAATTATTACGCAGGCTGAGTTCTAAATAGTGATTAGAGAAATTAAATTAAAAATTAAAATTAATAATTACTTACGTAAACCATCCTAATAAGGCAAATCAACCTTTACAGTAATTAATTTCCAACGTTTCGGCCACATTTTGGCCCTCTTCAGGGATAAATTACGGTATAATTAACCCTTAACAAAAATTAATAAATGGATTAAGTATTGTTCAATAAGAAAACTAAATGGTAATTGTAGGATCATTACGATATTGATCATCTGATAAATCAGTCGTACTTACTTATTTCGGATGGTTTGACTAAAATTCCCTATTGAGGGAACCTGAAGATATTTATTACATGTCTACTCCATGTGAGACTAATACGCACTGCGAGGATCGTTATGGCGTATGTGGAAACGCAACCGAGTCAGATCCTGATCGATATAGAGGGGGTACATATGACGATGATGGCGCGAAAATTCAAATCCCTATAGGCACAAGTCAGATCTCAAAAACCATGTCGCAGAGGTCCCGACATACAGCGCATCAGGGCGACTGCGACAGGGCGTCGGATATATGTGTGTGTTAAGTTTTGAAATGAGTGAGCGGTTTGTCATGTCAATATTGATTTTCAGTTTATCTATGTGAGGTGGAAATGTCCTAGACTTTTTACATGTCAACAGAAGTAACTTTTGGTTCGTCACTGAGGCTAATTTAACAGACAAATTCGAATAATCCTTTAATATACGCGAACAATACAATCCAAATTCATGTGAAATAAAATTGAAAAAAGTTGCTGTGCCGGGAATAATTTAATGCCATGGTGTGAAAGTACTAATTATTATAAATTTTACCGATCGTGTAATATATATAAGATAAATAATTTTTATCTGGCATTCAACGATCTAATTATTACGCAGGCTGAGTTCTAAATAGTGATTAGAGAAATTAAATTAAAAATTAAAATTAATAATTACTTACGTAAACCATCCTAATAAGGCAAATCAACCTTTACAGTAATTAATTTCCAACGTTTCGGCCACATTTTGGCCCTCTTCAGGGATAAATTACGGTATAATTAACCCTTAACAAAAATTAATAAATGGATTAAGTATTGTTCAATAAGAAAAGAAACTAAAGAAAAAGAAAACTAAATGGTAATTGTAGGATCATTACGATATTGATCATCTGATAAATCAGTCGTACTTACTTATTTCGGATGGTTTGACTAAAATTCCCTATTGAGGGAACCTGAAGATATTTATTACATGTCTACTCCATGTGAGACTAATACGCACTGCGAGGATCGTTATGGCGTATGTGGAAACGCAACCGAGTCAGATCCTGATCGATATAGAGGGGGTACATATGACGATGATGGCGCGAAAATTCAAATCCCTATAGGCACAAGTCAGATCTCAAAAACCATGTCGCAGAGGTTCCGACATACAGCGCATCAGGGCGACTGCGACAGGGCGTCGGATATATGTGTGTGTTAAGTTTTGAAATGAGTGAGCGGTTTGTCATGTCAATATTGATTTTCAGTTTATCTATGTGAGGTGGAAATGTCCTAGACTTTTTACATGTCAACAGAAGTAACTTTTGGTTCGTCACTGAGGCTAATTTAACAGACAAATTCGAATAATCCTTTAATATACGCGAACAATACAATCCAAATTCATGTGAAATAAAATTGAAAAAGTTGCTATGCCGGGAATAATTTAATGCCATGGTGTGAAAGTACTAATTATTATAAATTTTACCGATCGTGTAATATACATAAGATAAATAATTTTTATCTGGCATTCAACGATCTAATTATTACGCAGGCTGAGTTCTAAATAGTGATTAGAGAAATTAAATTAAAAATTAAAATTAATAATTACTTACGTAAACCATCCTAATAAGGCAAATCAACCTTTACAGTAATTAATTTCCAACGTTTCGGCCACATTTTGGCCCTCTTCAGGGATAAATTACGGTATAATTAACCCTTAACAAAAATTAATAAATGGATTAAGTATTGTTCAATAAGAAAAGAAACTAAAGAAAAAGAAAACTAAATGGTAATTGTAGGATCATTACGATATTGATCATCTGATAAATCAGTCGTACTTACTTATTTCGGATGGTTTGACTAAAATTCCCTATTGAGGGAACCTGAAGATATTTATTACATGTCTACTCCATGTGAGACTAATACGCACTGCGAGGATCGTTATGGCGTATGTGGAAACGCAACCGAGTCAGATCCTGATCGATATAGAGGGGGTACATATGACGATGATGGCGCGAAAATTCAAATCCCTATAGGCACAAGTCAGATCTCAAAAACCATGTCGCAGAGGTCCCGACATACAGCGCATCAGGGCGACTGCGACAGGGCGTCGGATATATGTGTGTGTTAAGTTTTGAAATGAGTGAGCGGTTTGTCATGTCAATATTGATTTTCAGTTTATCTATGTGAGGTGGAAATGTCCTAGACTTTTTACATGTCAACAGAAGTAACTTTTGGTTCGTCACTGAGGCTAATTTAACAGACAAATTCGAATAATCCTTTAATATACGCGAACAATACAATCCAAATTCATGTGAAATAAAATTGAAAAAGTTGCTATGCCGGGAATAATTTAATGCCATGGTGTGAAAGTACTAATTATTATAAATTTTACCGATCGTGTAATATACATAAGATAAATAATTTTTATCTGGCATTCAACGATCTAATTATTACGCAGGCTGAGTTCTAAATAGTGATTAGAGAAATTAAATTAAAAATTAAAATTAATAATTACTTACGTAAACCATCCTGATAAGGCAAATCAACCTTAACAGTAATTAATTTCCAACGTTTCGGCCACATTTTGGCCCCCTTCAGGGATAAATTACGGTATAATTAACCCTTAACAAAAATTAATAAATGGATTAAGTATTGTTCAATAAGAAAAGAAACTAAAGAAAAAGAAAACTAAATGGTAATTGTAGGATCATTACGATATTGATCATCTGATAAATCAGTCGTACTTACTTATTTCGGATGGTTTGACTAAAATTCCCTATTGAGGGAACCTGAAGATATTTATTACATGTCTACTCCATGTGAGACTAATACGCACTGCGAGGATTGTTATGGCGTATGTGGAAACGCAACCGAGTCAGATCCTGATCGATATAGAGGGGGTACATATGACGATGATGGCGCGAAAATTCAAATCCCTATAGGCACAAGTCAGATCTCAAAAACCATGTCGCAGAGGTCCCGACATACAGCGCATCAGGGCGACTGCGACAGGGCGTCGGATATATGTGTGTGTTAAGTTTTGAAATGAGTGAGCGGTTTGTCATGTCAATATTGATTTTCAGTTTATCTATGTGAGGTGGAAATGTCCTAGACTTTTTACATGTCAACAGAAGTAACTTTTGGTTCGTCACTGAGGCTAATTTAACAGACAAATTCGAATAATCCTTTAATATACGCGAACAATACAATCCAAATTCATGTGAAATAAAATTGAAAAAGTTGCTATGCCGGGAATAATTTAATGCCATGGTGTGAAAGTACTAATTATTATAAATTTTACCGATCGTGTAATATATATAAGATAAATAATTTTTATCTGGCATTCAACGATCTAATTATTACGCAGGCTGAGTTCTAAATAGTGATTAGAGAAATTAAATTAAAAATTAAAATTAATAATTACTTACGTAAACCATCCTAATAAGGCAAATCAACCTTTACAGTAATTAATTTCCAACGTTTCGGCCACATTTTGGCCCTCTTCAGGGATAAATTACGGTATAATTAACCCTTAACAAAAATTAATAAATGGATTAAGTATTGTTCAATAAGAAAACTAAATGGTAATTGTAGGATCATTACGATATTGATCATCTGATAAATCAGTCGTACTTACTTATTTCGCATGGTTTGACTAAAATTCCCTATTGAGGGAACCTGAAGATATTTATTACATGTCTACTCCAAGTGAGACTAATACGCACTGCGAGGATCGTTATGGCGTATGTGGAAACGCAACCGAGTCAGATCCTGATCGATATAGAGGGGGTACATATGGCGATGATGGCGCGAAAATTCAAATCCCTATAGGCACAAGTCAGATCTCAAAAACCATGTCGCAGAGGTCCCGACATACAGCGCATCAGGGCGACTGCGACAGGGCGTCGGATATATGTGTGTGTTAAGTTTTGAAATGAGTGAGCGGTTTGTCATGTCAATATTGATTTTCAGTTTATCTATGTGAGGTGGAAATGTCCTAGACTTTTTACATGTCAACAGAAGTAACTTTTGGTTCGTCACTGAGGCTAATTTAACAGACAAATTCGAATAATCCTTTAATATACGCGAACAATACAATCCAAATTCATGTGAAATAAAATTGAAAAAGTTGCTATGCCGGGAATAATTTAATGCCATGGTGTGAAAGTACTAATTATTATAAATTTTACCGATCGTGTAATATATATAAGATAAATAATTTTTATCTGGCATTCAACGATCTAATTATTACGCAGGCTGAGTTCTAAATAGTGATTAGAGAAATTAAATTAAAAATTAAAATTAATAATTACTTACGTAAACCATCCTAATAAGGCAAATCAACCTTTACAGTAATTAATTTCCAACGTTTCGGCCACATTTTGGCCCTCTTCAGGGATAAATTACGGTATAATTAACCCTTAACAAAAATTAATAAATGGATTAAGTATTGTTCAATAAGAAAAGAAACTAAAGAAAAATAAAACTAAATGGTAATTGTAGGATCATTACGATATTGATCATCTGATAAATCAGTCGTACTTACTTATTTCGGATGGTTTGACTAAAATTCCCTATTGAGGGAACCTGAAGATATTTATTACATGTCTACTCCATGTGAGACTAATACGCACTGCGAGGATCGTTATGGCGTATGTGGAAACGCAACCGAGTCAGATCCTGATCGATATAGAGGGGGTACATATGACGATGATGGCGCGAAAATTCAAATCCCTATAGGCACAAGTCAGATCTCAAAAACCATGTCGCAGAGGTCCCGACATACAGCGCATCAGGGCGACTGCGACAGGGCGTCGGATATATGTGTGTGTTAAGTTTTGAAATGAGTGAGCGGTTTGTCATGTCAATATTGATTTTCAGTTTATCTATGTGAGGTGGGAATGTCCTAGACTTTTTACATGTCAACAGAAGTAACTTTTGGTTCGTCACTGAGGCTAATTTAACAGACAAATTCGAATAATCCTTTAATATACGCGAACAATACAATCCAAATTCATGTGAAATAAAATTGAAAAAGTTGCTATGCCGGGAATAATTTAATGCCATGGTGTGAAAGTACTAATTATTATAAATTTTACCGATCGTGTAATATATATAAGATAAATAATTTTTATCTGGCATTCAACGATCTAATTATTACGCAGGCTGAGTTCTAAATAGTGATTAGAGAAATTAAATTAAAAATTAAAATTAATAATTACTTACGTAAACCATCCTAATAAGGCAAATCAACCTTTACAGTAATTAATTTCCAACGTTTCGGCCACATTTTGGCCCTCTTCAGGGATAAATTACGGTATAATTAACCCTTAACAAAAATTAATAAATGGATTAAGTATTGTTCAATAAGAAAAGAAACTAAAGAAAAAGAAAACTAAATGGTAATTGTAGGATCATTACGATATTGATCATCTGATAAATCAGTCGTACTTACTTATTTCGGATGGTTTGACTAAAATTCCCTATTGAGGGAACCTGAAGATATTTATTACATGTCTACTCCATGTGAGACTAATACGCACTGCGAGGATCGTTATGGCGTATGTGGAAACGCAACCGAGTCAGATCCTGATCGATATAGAGGGGGTACATATGACGATGATGGCGCGAAAATTCAAATCCCTATAGGCACAAGTCAGATCTCAAAAACCATGTCGCAGAGGTCCCGACATACAGCGCATCAGGGCGACTGCGACAGGGCGTCGGATATATGTGTGTGTTAAGTTTTGAAATGAGTGAGCGGTTTGTCATGTCAATATTGATTTTCAGTTTATCTATGTGAGGTGGAAATGTCCTAGACTTTTTACATGTCAACAGAAGTAACTTTTGGTTCGTCACTGAGGCTAATTTAACAGACAAATTCGAATAATCCTTTAATATACGCGAACAATACAATCCAAATTCATGTGAAATAAAATTGAAAAAGTTGCTATGCCGGGAATAATTTAATGCCATGGTGTGAAAGTACTAATTATTATAAATTTTACCGATCGTGTAATATATATAAGATAAATAATTTTTATCTGGCATTCAACGATCTAATTATTACGCAGGCTGAGTTCTAAATAGTGATTAGAGAAATTAAATTAAAAATTAAAATTAATAATTACTTACGTAAACCATCCTGATAAGGCAAATCAACCTTTACAGTAATTAATTTCCAACGTTTCGGCCACATTTTGGCCCTCTTCAGGGATAAATTACGGTATAATTAACCCTTAACAAAAATTAATAAATGGATTAAGTATTGTTCAATAAGAAAAGAAACTAAAGAAAAAGAAAACTAAATGGTAATTGTAGGATCATTACGATATTGATCATCTGATAAATCAGTCGTACTTACTTATTTCGGATGGTTTGACTAAAATTCCCTATTGAGGGAACCTGAAGATATTTATTACATGTCTACTCCATGTGAGACTAATACGCACTGCGAGGATCGTTATGGCGTATGTGGAAACGCAACCGAGTCAGATCCTGATCGATATAGAGGGGGTACATATGACGATGATGGCGCGAAAATTCAAATCCCTATAGGCACAAGTCAGATCTCAAAAACCATGTCGCAGAGGTTCCGACATACAGCGCATCAGGGCGACTGCGACAGGGCGTCGGATATATGTGTGTGTTAAGTTTTGAAATGAGTGAGCGGTTTGTCATGTCAATATTGATTTTCAGTTTATCTATGTGAGGTGGAAATGTCCTAGACTTTTTACATGTCAACAGAAGTAACTTTTGGTTCGTCACTGAGGCTAATTTAACAGACAAATTCAAATAATCCTTTAATATACGCGAACAATACAATCCAAATTCATGTGAAATAAAATTGAAAAAGTTGCTATGCCGGGAATAATTTAATGCCATGGTGTGAAAGTACTAATTATTATAAATTTTACCGATCGTGTAATATATATAAGATAAATAATTTTTATCTGGCATTCAACGATCTAATTATTACGCAGGCTGAGTTCTAAATAGTGATTAGAGAAATTAAATTAAAAATTAAAATTAATAATTACTTACGTAAACCATCCTAATAAGGCAAATCAACCTTTACAGTAATTAATTTCCAACGTTTCGGCCACATTTTGGCCCTCTTCAGGGATAAATTACGGTATAATTAACCCTTAACAAAAATTAATAAATGGATTAAGTATTGTTCAATAAGAAAAGAAAACTAAATGGTAATTGTAGGATCATTACGATATTGATCATCTGATAAATCAGTCGTACTTACTTATTTCGCATGGTTTGACTAAAATTCCCTATTGAGGGAACCTGAAGATATTTATTACATGTCTACTCCATGTGAGACTAATACGCACTGCGAGGATCGTTATGGCGTATGTGGAAACGCAACCGAGTCAGATCCTGATCGATATAGAGGGGGTACATATGGCGATGATGGCGCGAAAATTCAAATCCCTATAGGCACAAGTCAGATCTCAAAAACCATGTCGCAGAGGTCCCGACATACAGCGCATCAGGGCGACTGCGACAGGGCGTCGGATATATGTGTGTGTTAAGTTTTGAAATGAGTGAGCGGTTTGTCATGTCAATATTGATTTTCAGTTTATCTATGTGAGGTGGAAATGTCCTAGACTTTTTACATGTCAACAGAAGTAACTTTTGGTTCGTCACTGAGGCTAATTTAACAGACAAATTCGAATAATCCTTTAATATACGCGAACAATACAATCCAAATTCATGTGAAATAAAATTGAAAAAGTTGCTATGCCGGGAATAATTTAATGCCATGGTGTGAAAGTACTAATTATTATAAATTTTACCGATCGTGTAATATATATAAGATAAATAATTTTTATCTGGCATTCAACGATCTAATTATTACGCAGGCTGAGTTCTAAATAGTGATTAGAGAAATTAAATTAAAAATTAAAATTAATAATTACTTACGTAAACCATCCTAATAAGGCAAATCAACCTTTACAGTAATTAATTTCCAACGTTTCGGCCACATTTTGGCCCTCTTCAGGGATAAATTACGGTATAATTAACCCTTAACAAAAATTAATAAATGGATTAAGTATTGTTCAATAAGAAAAGAAACTAAAGAAAAAGAAAACTAAATGGTAATTGTAGGATCATTACGATATTGATCATCTGATAAATCAGTCGTACTTACTTATTTCGGATGGTTTGACTAAAATTCCCTATTGAGGGAACCTGAAGATATTTATTACATGTCTACTCCATGTGAGACTAATACGCACTGCGAGGATCGTTATGGCGTATGTGGAAACGCAACCGAGTCAGATCCTGATCGATATAGAGGGGGTACATATGACGATGATGGCGCGAAAATTCAAATCCCTATAGGCACAAGTCAGATCTCAAAAACCATGTCGCAGAGGTCCCGACATACAGCGCATCAGGGCGACTGCGACAGGGCGTCGGATATATGTGTGTGTTAAGTTTTGAAATGAGTGAGCGGTTTGTCATGTCAATATTGATTTTCAGTTTATCTATGTGAGGTGGGAATGTCCTAGACTTTTTACATGTCAACAGAAGTAACTTTTGGTTCGTCACTGAGGCTAATTTAACAGACAAATTCGAATAATCCTTTAATATACGCGAACAATACAATCCAAATTCATGTGAAATAAAATTGAAAAAGTTGCTATGCCGGGAATAATTTAATGCCATGGTGTGAAAGTACTAATTATTATAAATTTTACCGATCGTGTAATATATATAAGATAAATAATTTTTATCTGGCATTCAACGATCTAATTATTACGCAGGCTGAGTTCTAAATAGTGATTAGAGAAATTAAATTAAAAATTAAAATTAATAATTACTTACGTAAACCATCCTAATAAGGCAAATCAACCTTAACAGTAATTAATTTCCAACGTTTCGGCCACATTTTGGCCCTCTTCAGGGATAAATTACGGTATAATTAACCCTTAACAAAAATTAATAAATGGATTAAGTATTGTTCAATAAGAAAAGAAACTAAAGAAAAAGAAAACTAAATGGTAATTGTAGGATCATTACGATATTGATCATCTGATAAATCAGTCGTACTTACTTATTTCGGATGGTTTGACTAAAATTCCCTATTGAGGGAACCTGAAGATATTTATTACATGTCTACTCCATGTGAGACTAATACGCACTGCGAGGATCGTTATGGCGTATGTGGAAACGCAACCGAGTCAGATCCTGATCGATATAGAGGGGGTACATATGACGATGATGGCGCGAAAATTCAAATCCCTATAGGCACAAGTCAGATCTCAAAAACCATGTCGCAGAGGTCCCGACATACAGCGCATCAGGGCGACTGCGACAGGGCGTCGGATATATGTGTGTGTTAAGTTTTGAAATGAGTGAGCGGTTTGTCATGTCAATATTGATTTTCAGTTTATCTATGTGAGGTGGAATTGTCCTAGACTTTTTACATGTCAACAGAAGTAACTTTTGGTTCGTCACTGAGGCTAATTTAACAGACAAATTCGAATAATCCTTTAATATACGCGAACAATACAATCCAAATTCATGTGAAATAAAATTGAAAAAGTTGCTATGCCGGGAATAATTTAATGCCATGGTGTGAAAGTACTAATTATTATAAATTTTACCGATCGTGTAATATATACAAGATAAATAATTTTTATCTGGCATTCAACGATCTAATTATTACGCAGGCTGAGTTCTAAATAGTGATTAGAGAAATTAAATTAAAAATTAAAATTAATAATTACTTACGTAAACCATCCTGATAAGGCAAATCAACCTTAACAGTAATTAATTTCCAACGTTTCGGCCACATTTTGGCCCTCTTCAGGGATAAATTACGGTATAATTAACCCTTAACAAAAATTAATAAATGGATTAAGTATTGTTCAATAAGAAAAGGAACTAAAGAAAAAGAAAACTAAATGGTAATTGTAGGATCATTACGATATTGATCATCTGATAAATCAGTCGTACTTACTTATTTCGGATGGTTTGACTAAAATTCCCTATTGAGGGAACCTGAAGATATTTATTACATGTCTACTCCATGTGAGACTAATACGCACTGCGAGGATCGTTATGGCGTATGTGGAAACGCAACCGAGTCAGATCCTGATCGATATAGAGGGGGTACATATGACGATGATGGCGCGAAAATTCAAATCCCTATAGGCACAAGTCAGATCTCAAAAACCATGTCGCAGAGGTCCCGACATACAGCGCATCAGGGCGATTGCGACAGGGCGTCGGATATATGTGTGTGTTAAGTTTTGAAATGAGTGAGCGGTTTGTCATGTCAATATTGATTTTCAGTTTATCTATGTGAGGTGGAAATGTCCTAGACTTTTTACATGTCAACAGAAGTAACTTTTGGTTCGTCACTGAGGCTAATTTAACAGACAAATTCGAATAATCCTTTAATATACGCGAACAATACAATCCAAATTCATGTGAAATAAAATTGAAAAAGTTGCTATGCCGGGAATAATTTAATGCCATGGTGTGAAAGTACTAATTATTATAAATTTTACCGATCGTGTAATATATATAAGATAAATAATTTTTATCTGGCATTCAACGATCTAATTATTACGCAGGCTGAGTTCTAAATAGTGATTAGAGAAATTAAATTAAAAATTAAAATTAATAATTACTTACGTAAACCATCCTAATAAGGCAAATCAACCTTTACAGTAATTAATTTCCAACGTTTCGGCCACATTTTGGCCCTCTTCAGGGATAAATTACGGTATAATTAACCCTTAACAAAAATTAATAAATGGATTAAGTATTGTTCAATAAGAAAAGAAAACTAAATGGTAATTGTAGGATCATTACGATATTGATCATCTGATAAATCAGTCGTACTTACTTATTTCGCATGGTTTGACTAAAATTCCCTATTGAGGGAACCTGAAGATATTTATTACATGTCTACTCCATGTGAGACTAATACGCACTGCGAGGATCGTTATGGCGTATGTGGAAACGCAACCGAGTCAGATCCTGATCGATATAGAGGGGGTACATATGGCGATGATGGCGCGAAAATTCAAATCCCTATAGGCACAAGTCAGATCTCAAAAACCATGTCGCAGAGGTCCCGACATACAGCGCATCAGGGCGACTGCGACAGGGCGTCGGATATATGTGTGTGTTAAGTTTTGAAATGAGTGAGCGGTTTGTCATGTCAATATTGATTTTCAGTTTATCTATGTGAGGTGGAAATGTCCTAGACTTTTTACATGTCAACAGAAGTAACTTTTGGTTCGTCACTGAGGCTAATTTAACAGACAAATTCGAATAATCCTTTAATATACGCGAACAATACAATCCAAATTCATGTGAAATAAAATTGAAAAAGTTGCTATGCCGGGAATAATTTAATGCCATGGTGTGAAAGTACTAATTATTATAAATTTTACCGATCGTGTAATATATATAAGATAAATAATTTTTATCTGGCATTCAACGATCTAATTATTACGCAGGCTGAGTTCTAAATAGTGATTAGAGAAATTAAATTAAAAATTAAAATTAATAATTACTTACGTAAACCATCCTAATAAGGCAAATCAACCTTTACAGTAATTAATTTCCAACGTTTCGGCCACATTTTGGCCCTCTTCAGGGATAAATTACGGTATAATTAACCCTTAACAAAAATTAATAAATGGATTAAGTATTGTTCAATAAGAAAAGAAACTAAAGAAAAATAAAACTAAATGGTAATTGTAGGATCATTACGATATTGATCATCTGATAAATCAGTCGTACTTACTTATTTCGCATGGTTTGACTAAAATTCCCTATTGAGGGAACCTGAAGATATTTATTACATGTCTACTCCATGTGAGACTAATACGCACTGCGAGGATCGTTATGGCGTATGTGGAAACGCAACCGAGTCAGATCCTGATCGATATAGAGGGGGTACATATGACGATGATGGCGCGAAAATTCAAATCCCTATAGGCACAAGTCAGATCTCAAAAACCATGTCGCAGAGGTCCCGACATACAGCGCATCAGGGCGACTGCGACAGGGCGTCGGATATATGTGTGTGTTAAGTTTTGAAATGAGTGAGCGGTTTGTCATGTCAATATTGATTTTCAGTTTATCTATGTGAGGTGGGAATGTCCTAGACTTTTTACATGTCAACAGAAGTAACTTTTGGTTCGTCACTGAGGCTAATTTAACAGACAAATTCGAATAATCCTTTAATATACGCGAACAATACAATCCAAATTCATGTGAAATAAAATTGAAAAAGTTGCTATGCCGGGAATAATTTAATGCCATGGTGTGAAAGTACTAATTATTATAAATTTTACCGATCGTGTAATATATATAAGATAAATAATTTTTATCTGGCATTCAACGATCTAATTATTACGCAGGCTGAGTTCTAAATAGTGATTAGAGAAATTAAATTAAAAATTAAAATTAATAATTACTTACGTAAACCATCCTAATAAGGCAAATCAACCTTTACAGTAATTAATTTCCAACGTTTCGGCCACATTTTGGCCCTCTTCAGGGATAAATTACGGTATAATTAACCCTTAACAAAAATTAATAAATGGATTAAGTATTGTTCAATAAGAAAAGAAACTAAAGAAAAATAAAACTAAATGGTAATTGTAGGATCATTACGATATTGATCATCTGATAAATCAGTCGTACTTACTTATTTCGGATGGTTTGACTAAAATTCCCTATTGAGGGAACCTGAAGATATTTATTACATGTCTACTCCATGTGAGACTAATACGCACTGCGAGGATCGTTATGGCGTATGTGGAAACGCAACCGAGTCAGATCCTGATCGATATAGAGGGGGTACATATGACGATGATGGCGCGAAAATTCAAATCCCTATAGGCACAAGTCAGATCTCAAAAACCATGTCGCAGAGGTCCCGACATACAGCGCATCAGGGCGACTGCGACAGGGCGTCGGATATATGTGTGTGTTAAGTTTTGAAATGAGTGAGCGGTTTGTCATGTCAATATTGATTTTCAGTTTATCTATGTGAGGTGGGAATGTCCTAGACTTTTTACATGTCAACAGAAGTAACTTTTGGTTCGTCACTGAGGCTAATTTAACAGACAAATTCGAATAATCCTTTAATATACGCGAACAATACAATCCAAATTCATGTGAAATAAAATTGAAAAAGTTGCTATGCCGGGAATAATTTAATGCCATGGTGTGAAAGTACTAATTATTATAAATTTTACCGATCGTGTAATATATATAAGATAAATAATTTTTATCTGGCATTCAACGATCTAATTATTACGCAGGCTGAGTTCTAAATAGTGATTAGAGAAATTAAATTAAAAATTAAAATTAATAATTACTTACGTAAACCATCCTAATAAGGCAAATCAACCTTTACAGTAATTAATTTCCAACGTTTCGGCCACATTTTGGCCCTCTTCAGGGATAAATTACGGTATAATTAACCCTTAACAAAAATTAATAAATGGATTAAGTATTGTTCAATAAGAAAAGAAACTAAAGAAAAAGAAAACTAAATGGTAATTGTAGGATCATTACGATATTGATCATCTGATAAATCAGTCGTACTTACTTATTTCGGATGGTTTGACTAAAATTCCCTATTGAGGGAACCTGAAGATATTTATTACATGTCTACTCCATGTGAGACTAATACGCACTGCGAGGATCGTTATGGCGTATGTGGAAACGCAACCGAGTCAGATCCTGATCGATATAGAGGGGGTACATATGACGATGATGGCGCGAAAATTCAAATCCCTATAGGCACAAGTCAGATCTCAAAAACCATGTCGCAGAGGTTCCGACATACAGCGCATCAGGGCGACTGCGACAGGGCGTCGGATATATGTGTGTGTTAAGTTTTGAAATGAGTGAGCGGTTTGTCATGTCAATATTGATTTTCAGTTTATCTATGTGAGGTGGAAATGTCCTAGACTTTTTACATGTCAACAGAAGTAACTTTTGGTTCGTCACTGAGGCTAATTTAACAGACAAATTCAAATAATCCTTTAATATACGCGAACAATACAATCCAAATTCATGTGAAATAAAATTGAAAAAGTTGCTATGCCGGGAATAATTTAATGCCATGGTGTGAAAGTACTAATTATTATAAATTTTACCGATCGTGTAATATATATAAGATAAATAATTTTTATCTGGCATTCAACGATCTAATTATTACGCAGGCTGAGTTCTAAATAGTGATTAGAGAAATTAAATTAAAAATTAAAATTAATAATTACTTACGTAAACCATCCTAATAAGGCAAATCAACCTTTACAGTAATTAATTTCCAACGTTTCGGCCACATTTTGGCCCTCTTCAGGGATAAATTACGGTATAATTAACCCTTAACAAAAATTAATAAATGGATTAAGTATTGTTCAATAAGAAAAGAAAACTAAATGGTAATTGTAGGATCATTACGATATTGATCATCTGATAAATCAGTCGTACTTACTTATTTCGCATGGTTTGACTAAAATTCCCTATTGAGGGAACCTGAAGATATTTATTACATGTCTACTCCATGTGAGACTAATACGCACTGCGAGGATCGTTATGGCGTATGTGGAAACGCAACCGAGTCAGATCCTGATCGATATAGAGGGGGTACATATGGCGATGATGGCGCGAAAATTCAAATCCCTATAGGCACAATTCAGATCTCAAAAACCATGTCGCAGAGGTCCCGACATACAGCGCATCAGGGCGACTGCGACAGGGCGTCGGATATATGTGTGTGTTAAGTTTTGAAATGAGTGAGCGGTTTGTCATGTCAATATTGATTTTCAGTTTATCTATGTGAGGTGGAAATGTCCTAGACTTTTTACATGTCAACAGAAGTAACTTTTGGTTCGTCACTGAGGCTAATTTAACAGACAAATTCGAATAATCCTTTAATATACGCGAACAATACAATCCAAATTCATGTGAAATAAAATTGAAAAAGTTGCTATGCCGGGAATAATTTAATGCCATGGTGTGAAAGTACTAATTATTATAAATTTTACCGATCGTGTAATATATATAAGATAAATAATTTTTATCTGGCATTCAACGATCTAATTATTACGCAGGCTGAGTTCTAAATAGTGATTAGAGAAATTAAATTAAAAATTAAAATTAATAATTACTTACGTAAACCATCCTAATAAGGCAAATCAACCTTTACAGTAATTAATTTCCAACGTTTCGGCCACATTTTGGCCCTCTTCAGGGATAAATTACGGTATAATTAACCCTTAACAAAAATTAATAAATGGATTAAGTATTGTTCAATAAGAAAAGAAACTAAAGAAAAAGAAAACTAAATGGTAATTGTAGGATCATTACGATATTGATCATCTGATAAATCAGTCGTACTTACTTATTTCGGATGGTTTGACTAAAATTCCCTATTGAGGGAACCTGAAGATATTTATTACATGTCTACTCCATGTGAGACTAATACGCACTGCGAGGATCGTTATGGCGTATGTGGAAACGCAACCGAGTCAGATCCTGATCGATATAGAGGGGGTACATATGACGATGATGGCGCGAAAATTCAAATCCCTATAGGCACAAGTCAGATCTCAAAAACCATGTCGCAGAGGTTCCGACATACAGCGCATCAGGGCGACTGCGACAGGGCGTCGGATATATGTGTGTGTTAAGTTTTGAAATGAGTGAGCGGTTTGTCATGTCAATATTGATTTTCAGTTTATCTATGTGAGGTGGAAATGTCCTAGACTTTTTACATGTCAACAGAAGTAACTTTTGGTTCGTCACTGAGGCTAATTTAACAGACAAATTCAAATAATCCTTTAATATACGCGAACAATACAATCCAAATTCATGTGAAATAAAATTGAAAAAGTTGCTATGCCGGGAATAATTTAATGCCATGGTGTGAAAGTACTAATTATTATAAATTTTACCGATCGTGTAATATATATAAGATAAATAATTTTTATCTGGCATTCAACGATCTAATTATTACGCAGGCTGAGTTCTAAATAGTGATTAGAGAAATTAAATTAAAAATTAAAATTAATAATTACTTACGTAAACCATCCTAATAAGGCAAATCAACCTTTACAGTAATTAATTTCCAACGTTTCGGCCACATTTTGGCCCTCTTCAGGGATAAATTACGGTATAATTAACCCTTAACAAAAATTAATAAATGGATTAAGTATTGTTCAATAAGAAAAGAAAACTAAATGGTAATTGTAGGATCATTACGATATTGATCATCTGATAAATCAGTCGTACTTACTTATTTCGCATGGTTTGACTAAAATTCCCTATTGAGGGAACCTGAAGATATTTATTACATGTCTACTCCATGTGAGACTAATACGCACTGCGAGGATCGTTATGGCGTATGTGGAAACGCAACCGAGTCAGATCCTGATCGATATAGAGGGGGTACATATGGCGATGATGGCGCGAAAATTCAAATCCCTATAGGCACAGGTCAGATCTCAAAAACCATGTCGCAGAGGTCCCGACATACAGCGCATCAGGGCGACTGCGACAGGGCGTCGGATATATGTGTGTGTTAAGTTTTGAAATGAGTGAGCGGTTTGTCATGTCAATATTGATTTTCAGTTTATCTATGTGAGGTGGAAATGTCCTAGACTTTTTACATGTCAACAGAAGTAACTTTTGGTTCGTCACTGAGGCTAATTTAACAGACAAATTCGAATAATCCTTTAATATACGCGAACAATACAATCCAAATTCATGTGAAATAAAATTGAAAAAGTTGCTATGCCGGGAATAATTTAATGCCATGGTGTGAAAGTACTAATTATTATAAATTTTACCGATCGTGTAATATATATAAGATAAATAATTTTTATCTGGCATTCAACGATCTAATTATTACGCAGGCTGAGTTCTAAATAGTGATTAGAGAAATTAAATTAAAAATTAAAATTAATAATTACTTACGTAAACCATCCTAATAAGGCAAATCAACCTTTACAGTAATTAATTTCCAACGTTTCGGCCACATTTTGGCCCTCTTCAGGGATAAATTACGGTATAATTAACCCTTAACAAAAATTAATAAATGGATTAAGTATTGTTCAATAAGAAAAGAAACTAAAGAAAAAGAAAACTAAATGGTAATTGTAGGATCATTACGATATTGATCATCTGATAAATCAGTCGTACTTACTTATTTCGGATGGTTTGACTAAAATTCCCTATTGAGGGAACCTGAAGATATTTATTACATGTCTACTCCATGTGAGACTAATACGCACTGCGAGGATCGTTATGGCGTATGTGGAAACGCAACCGAGTCAGATCCTGATCGATATAGAGGGGGTACATATGGCGATGATGGCGCGAAAATTCAAATCCCTATAGGCACAAGTCAGATCTCAAAAACCATGTCGCAGAGGTCCCGACATACAGCGCATCAGGGCGACTGCGACAGGGCGTCGGATATATGTGTGTGTTAAGTTTTGAAATGAGTGAGCGGTTTGTCATGTCAATATTGATTTTCAGTTTATCTATGTGAGGTGGAAATGTCCTAGACTTTTTACATGTCAACAGAAGTAACTTTTGGTTCGTCACTGAGGCTAATTTAACAGACAAATTCAAATAATCCTTTAATATACGCGAACAATACAATCCAAATTCATGTGAAATAAAATTGAAAAAGTTGCTATGCCGGGAATAATTTAATGCCATGGTGTGAAAGTACTAATTATTATAAATTTTACCGATCGTGTAATATATATAAGATAAATAATTTTTATCTGGCATTCAACGATCTAATTATTACGCAGGCTGAGTTCTAAATAGTGATTAGAGAAATTAAATTAAAAATTAAAATTAATAATTACTTACGTAAACCATCCTAATAAGGCAAATCAACCTTTACAGTAATTAATTTCCAACGTTTCGGCCACATTTTGGCCCTCTTCAGGGATAAATTACGGTATAATTAACCCTTAACAAAAATTAATAAATGGATTAAGTATTGTTCAATAAGAAAAGAAACTAAAGAAAAATAAAACTAAATGGTAATTGTAGGATCATTACGATATTGATCATCTGATAAATCAGTCGTACTTACTTATTTCGGATGGTTTGACTAAAATTCCCTATTGAGGGAACCTGAAGATATTTATTACATGTCTACTCCATGTGAGACTAATACGCACTGCGAGGATCGTTATGGCGTATGTGGAAACGCAACCGAGTCAGATCCTGATCGATATAGAGGGGGTACATATGACGATGATGGCGCGAAAATTCAAATCCCTATAGGCACAAGTCAGATCTCAAAAACCATGTCGCAGAGGTCCCGACATACAGCGCATCAGGGCGACTGCGACAGGGCGTCGGATATATGTGTGTGTTAAGTTTTGAAATGAGTGAGCGGTTTGTCATGTCAATATTGATTTTCAGTTTATCTATGTGAGGTGGGAATGTCCTAGACTTTTTACATGTCAACAGAAGTAACTTTTGGTTCGTCACTGAGGCTAATTTAACAGACAAATTCGAATAATCCTTTAATATACGCGAACAATACAATCCAAATTCATGTGAAATAAAATTGAAAAAGTTGCTATGCCGGGAATAATTTAATGCCATGGTGTGAAAGTACTAATTATTATAAATTTTACCGATCGTGTAATATATATAAGATAAATAATTTTTATCTGGCATTCAACGATCTAATTATTACGCAGGCTGAGTTCTAAATAGTGATTAGAGAAATTAAATTAAAAATTAAAATTAATAATTACTTACGTAAACCATCCTAATAAGGCAAATCAACCTTTACAGTAATTAATTTCCAACGTTTCGGCCACATTTTGGCCCTCTTCAGGGATAAATTACGGTATAATTAACCCTTAACAAAAATTAATAAATGGATTAAGTATTGTTCAATAAGAAAAGAAACTAAAGAAAAATAAAACTAAATGGTAATTGTAGGATCATTACGATATTGATCATCTGATAAATCAGTCGTACTTACTTATTTCGGATGGTTTGACTAAAATTCCCTATTGAGGGAACCTGAAGATATTTATTACATGTCTACTCCATGTGAGACTAATACGCACTGCGAGGATCGTTATTGCGTATGTGGAAACGCAACCGAGTCAGATCCTGATCGATATAGAGGGGGTACATATGACGATGATGGCGCGAAAATTCAAATCCCTATAGGCACAAGTCAGATCTCAAAAACCATGTCGCAGAGGTCCCGACATACAGCGCATCAGGGCGACTGCGACAGGGCGTCGGATATATGTGTGTGTTAAGTTTTGAAATGAGTGAGCGGTTTGTCATGTCAATATTGATTTTCAGTTTATCTATGTGAGGTGGGAATGTCCTAGACTTTTTACATGTCAACAGAAGTAACTTTTGGTTCGTCACTGAGGCTAATTTAACAGACAAATTCGAATAATCCTTTAATATACGCGAACAATACAATCCAAATTCATGTGAAATAAAATTGAAAAAGTTGCTATGCCGGGAATAATTTAATGCCATGGTGTGAAAGTACTAATTATTATAAATTTTACCGATCGTGTAATATATATAAGATAAATAATTTTTATCTGGCATTCAACGATCTAATTATTACGCAGGCTGAGTTCTAAATAGTGATTAGAGAAATTAAATTAAAAATTAAAATTAATAATTACTTACGTAAACCATCCTAATAAGGCAAATCAACCTTTACAGTAATTAATTTCCAACGTTTCGGCCACATTTTGGCCCTCTTCAGGGATAAATTACGGTATAATTAACCCTTAACAAAAATTAATAAATGGATTAAGTATTGTTCAATAAGAAAAGAAACTAAAGAAAAAGAAAACTAAATGGTAATTGTAGGATCATTACGATATTGATCATCTGATAAATCAGTCGTACTTACTTATTTCGGATGGTTTGACTAAAATTCCCTATTGAGGGAACCTGAAGATATTTATTACATGTCTACTCCATGTGAGACTAATACGCACTGCGAGGATCGTTATGGCGTATGTGGAAACGCAACCGAGTCAGATCCTGATCGATATAGAGGGGGTACATATGACGATGATGGCGCGAAAATTCAAATCCCTATAGGCACAAGTCAGATCTCAAAAACCATGTCGCAGAGGTTCCGACATACAGCGCATCAGGGCGACTGCGACAGGGCGTCGGATATATGTGTGTGTTAAGTTTTGAAATGAGTGAGCGGTTTGTCATGTCAATATTGATTTTCAGTTTATCTATGTGAGGTGGAAATGTCCTAGACTTTTTACATGTCAACAGAAGTAACTTTTGGTTCGTCACTGAGGCTAATTTAACAGACAAATTCAAATAATCCTTTAATATACGCGAACAATACAATCCAAATTCATGTGAAATAAAATTGAAAAAGTTGCTATGCCGGGAATAATTTAATGCCATGGTGTGAAAGTACTAATTATTATAAATTTTACCGATCGTGTAATATATATAAGATAAATAATTTTTATCTGGCATTCAACGATCTAATTATTACGCAGGCTGAGTTCTAAATAGTGATTAGAGAAATTAAATTAAAAATTAAAATTAATAATTACTTACGTAAACCATCCTAATAAGGCAAATCAACCTTTACAGTAATTAATTTCCAACGTTTCGGCCACATTTTGGCCCTCTTCAGGGATAAATTACGGTATAATTAACCCTTAACAAAAATTAATAAATGGATTAAGTATTGTTCAATAAGAAAAGAAAACTAAATGGTAATTGTAGGATCATTACGATATTGATCATCTGATAAATCAGTCGTACTTACTTATTTCGCATGGTTTGACTAAAATTCCCTATTGAGGGAACCTGAAGATATTTATTACATGTCTACTCCATGTGAGACTAATACGCACTGCGAGGATCGTTATGGCGTATGTGGAAACGCAACCGAGTCAGATCCTGATCGATATAGAGGGGGTACATATGGCGATGATGGCGCGAAAATTCAAATCCCTATAGGCACAATTCAGATCTCAAAAACCATGTCGCAGAGGTCCCGACATACAGCGCATCAGGGCGACTGCGACAGGGCGTCGGATATATGTGTGTGTTAAGTTTTGAAATGAGTGAGCGGTTTGTCATGTCAATATTGATTTTCAGTTTATCTATGTGAGGTGGAAATGTCCTAGACTTTTTACATGTCAACAGAAGTAACTTTTGGTTCGTCACTGAGGCTAATTTAACAGACAAATTCGAATAATCCTTTAATATACGCGAACAATACAATCCAAATTCATGTGAAATAAAATTGAAAAAGTTGCTATGCCGGGAATAATTTAATGCCATGGTGTGAAAGTACTAATTATTATAAATTTTACCGATCGTGTAATATATATAAGATAAATAATTTTTATCTGGCATTCAACGATCTAATTATTACGCAGGCTGAGTTCTAAATAGTGATTAGAGAAATTAAATTAAAAATTAAAATTAATAATTACTTACGTAAACCATCCTAATAAGGCAAATCAACCTTTACAGTAATTAATTTCCAACGTTTCGGCCACATTTTGGCCCTCTTCAGGGATAAATTACGGTATAATTAACCCTTAACAAAAATTAATAAATGGATTAAGTATTGTTCAATAAGAAAAGAAACTAAAGAAAAAGAAAACTAAATGGTAATTGTAGGATCATTACGATATTGATCATCTGATAAATCAGTCGTACTTACTTATTTCGGATGGTTTGACTAAAATTCCCTATTGAGGGAACCTGAAGATATTTATTACATGTCTACTCCATGTGAGACTAATACGCACTGCGAGGATCGTTATGGCGTATGTGGAAACGCAACCGAGTCAGATCCTGATCGATATAGAGGGGGTACATATGACGATGATGGCGCGAAAATTCAAATCCCTATAGGCACAAGTCAGATCTCAAAAACCATGTCGCAGAGGTTCCGACATACAGCGCATCAGGGCGACTGCGACAGGGCGTCGGATATATGTGTGTGTTAAGTTTTGAAATGAGTGAGCGGTTTGTCATGTCAATATTGATTTTCAGTTTATCTATGTGAGGTGGAAATGTCCTAGACTTTTTACATGTCAACAGAAGTAACTTTTGGTTCGTCACTGAGGCTAATTTAACAGACAAATTCAAATAATCCTTTAATATACGCGAACAATACAATCCAAATTCATGTGAAATAAAATTGAAAAAGTTGCTATGCCGGGAATAATTTAATGCCATGGTGTGAAAGTACTAATTATTATAAATTTTACCGATCGTGTAATATATATAAGATAAATAATTTTTATCTGGCATTCAACGATCTAATTATTACGCAGGCTGAGTTCTAAATAGTGATTAGAGAAATTAAATTAAAAATTAAAATTAATAATTACTTACGTAAACCATCCTAATAAGGCAAATCAACCTTTACAGTAATTAATTTCCAACGTTTCGGCCACATTTTGGCCCTCTTCAGGGATAAATTACGGTATAATTAACCCTTAACAAAAATTAATAAATGGATTAAGTATTGTTCAATAAGAAAAGAAAACTAAATGGTAATTGTAGGATCATTACGATATTGATCATCTGATAAATCAGTCGTACTTACTTATTTCGCATGGTTTGACTAAAATTCCCTATTGAGGGAACCTGAAGATATTTATTACATGTCTACTCCATGTGAGACTAATACGCACTGCGAGGATCGTTATGGCGTATGTGGAAACGCAACCGAGTCAGATCCTGATCGATATAGAGGGGGTACATATGGCGATGATGGCGCGAAAATTCAAATCCCTATAGGCACAATTCAGATCTCAAAAACCATGTCGCAGAGGTCCCGACATACAGCGCATCAGGGCGACTGCGACAGGGCGTCGGATATATGTGTGTGTTAAGTTTTGAAATGAGTGAGCGGTTTGTCATGTCAATATTGATTTTCAGTTTATCTATGTGAGGTGGAAATGTCCTAGACTTTTTACATGTCAACAGAAGTAACTTTTGGTTCGTCACTGAGGCTAATTTAACAGACAAATTCGAATAATCCTTTAATATACGCGAACAATACAATCCAAATTCATGTGAAATAAAATTGAAAAAGTTGCTATGCCGGGAATAATTTAATGCCATGGTGTGAAAGTACTAATTATTATAAATTTTACCGATCGTGTAATATATATAAGATAAATAATTTTTATCTGGCATTCAACGATCTAATTATTACGCAGGCTGAGTTCTAAATAGTGATTAGAGAAATTAAATTAAAAATTAAAATTAATAATTACTTACGTAAACCATCCTAATAAGGCAAATCAACCTTTACAGTAATTAATTTCCAACGTTTCGGCCACATTTTGGCCCTCTTCAGGGATAAATTACGGTATAATTAACCCTTAACAAAAATTAATAAATGGATTAAGTATTGTTCAATAAGAAAAGAAACTAAAGAAAAAGAAAACTAAATGGTAATTGTAGGATCATTACGATATTGATCATCTGATAAATCAGTCGTACTTACTTATTTCGGATGGTTTGACTAAAATTCCCTATTGAGGGAACCTGAAGATATTTATTACATGTCTACTCCATGTGAGACTAATACGCACTGCGAGGATCGTTATGGCGTATGTGGAAACGCAACCGAGTCAGATCCTGATCGATATAGAGGGGGTACATATGACGATGATGGCGCGAAAATTCAAATCCCTATAGGCACAAGTCAGATCTCAAAAACCATGTCGCAGAGGTCCCGACATACAGCGCATCAGGGCGACTGCGACAGGGCGTCGGATATATGTGTGTGTTAAGTTTTGAAATGAGTGAGCGGTTTGTCATGTCAATATTGATTTTCAGTTTATCTATGTGAGGTGGGAATGTCCTAGACTTTTTACATGTCAACAGAAGTAACTTTTGGTTCGTCACTGAGGCTAATTTAACAGACAAATTCGAATAATCCTTTAATATACGCGAACAATACAATCCAAATTCATGTGAAATAAAATTGAAAAAGTTGCTATGCCGGGAATAATTTAATGCCATGGTGTGAAAGTACTAATTATTATAAATTTTACCGATCGTGTAATATATATAAGATAAATAATTTTTATCTGGCATTCAACGATCTAATTATTACGCAGGCTGAGTTCTAAATAGTGATTAGAGAAATTAAATTAAAAATTAAAATTAATAATTACTTACGTAAACCATCCTAATAAGGCAAATCAACCTTAACAGTAATTAATTTCCAACGTTTCGGCCACATTTTGGCCCTCTTCAGGGATAAATTACGGTATAATTAACCCTTAACAAAAATTAATAAATGGATTAAGTATTGTTCAATAAGAAAAGAAACTAAAGAAAAAGAAAACTAAATGGTAATTGTAGGATCATTACGATATTGATCATCTGATAAATCAGTCGTACTTACTTATTTCGGATGGTTTGACTAAAATTCCCTATTGAGGGAACCTGAAGATATTTATTACATGTCTACTCCATGTGAGACTAATACGCACTGCGAGGATCGTTATGGCGTATGTGGAAACGCAACCGAGTCAGATCCTGATCGATATAGAGGGGGTACATATGACGATGATGGCGCGAAAATTCAAATCCCTATAGGCACAAGTCAGATCTCAAAAACCATGTCGCAGAGGTCCCGACATACAGCGCATCAGGGCGACTGCGACAGGGCGTCGGATATATGTGTGTGTTAAGTTTTGAAATGAGTGAGCGGTTTGTCATGTCAATATTGATTTTCAGTTTATCTATGTGAGGTGGAAATGTCCTAGACTTTTTACATGTCAACAGAAGTAACTTTTGGTTCGTCACTGAGGCTAATTTAACAGACAAATTCGAATAATCCTTTAATATACGCGAACAATACAATCCAAATTCATGTGAAATAAAATTGAAAAAGTTGCTATGCCGGGAATAATTTAATGCCATGGTGTGAAAGTACTAATTATTATAAATTTTACCGATCGTGTAATATATATAAGATAAATAATTTTTATCTGGCATTCAACGATCTAATTATTACGCAGGCTGAGTTCTAAATAGTGATTAGAGAAATTAAATTAAAAATTAAAATTAATAATTACTTACGTAAACCATCCTGATAAGGCAAATCAACCTTAACAGTAATTAATTTCCAACGTTTCGGCCACATTTTGGCCCTCTTCAGGGATAAATTACGGTATAATTAACCCTTAACAAAAATTAATAAATGGATTAAGTATTGTTCAATAAGAAAAGGAACTAAAGAAAAAGAAAACTAAATGGTAATTGTAGGATCATTACGATATTGATCATCTGATAAATCAGTCGTACTTACTTATTTCGGATGGTTTGACTAAAATTCCCTATTGAGGGAACCTGAAGATATTTATTACATGTCTACTCCATGTGAGACTAATACGCACTGCGAGGATCGTTATGGCGTATGTGGAAACGCAACCGAGTCAGATCCTGATCGATATAGAGGGGGTACATATGACGATGATGGCGCGAAAATTCAAATCCCTATAGGCACAAGTCAGATCTCAAAAACCATGTCGCAGAGGTCTCGACATACAGCGCATCAGGGCGACTGCGACAGGGCGTCGGATATATGTGTGTGTTAAGTTTTGAAATGAGTGAGCGGTTTGTCATGTCAATATTGATTTTCAGTTTATCTATGTGAGGTGGAAATGTCCTAGACTTTTTACATGTCAACAGAAGTAACTTTTGGTTCGTCACTGAGGCTAATTTAACAGACAAATTCGAATAATCCTTTAATATACGCGAACAATACAATCCAAATTCATGTGAAATAAAATTGAAAAAGTTGCTATGCCGGGAATAATTTAATGCCATGGTGTGAAAGTACTAATTATTATAAATTTTACCGATCGTGTAATATATATAAGATAAATAATTTTTATCTGGCATTCAACGATCTAATTATTACGCAGGCTGAGTTCTAAATAGTGATTAGAGAAATTAAATTAAAAATTAAAATTAATAATTACTTACGTAAACCATCCTAATAAGGCAAATCAACCTTTACAGTAATTAATTTCCAACGTTTCGGCCACATTTTGGCCCTCTTCAGGGATAAATTACGGTATAATTAACCCTTAACAAAAATTAATAAATGGATTAAGTATTGTTCAATAAGAAAAGAAAACTAAATGGTAATTGTAGGATCATTACGATATTGATCATCTGATAAATCAGTCGTACTTACTTATTTCGCATGGTTTGACTAAAATTCCCTATTGAGGGAACCTGAAGATATTTATTACATGTCTACTCCATGTGAGACTAATACGCACTGCGAGGATCGTTATGGCGTATGTGGAAACGCAACCGAGTCAGATCCTGATCGATATAGAGGGGGTACATATGGCGATGATGGCGCGAAAATTCAAATCCCTATAGGCACAAGTCAGATCTCAAAAACCATGTCGCAGAGGTCCCGACATACAGCGCATCAGGGCGACTGCGACAGGGCGTCGGATATATGTGTGTGTTAAGTTTTGAAATGAGTGAGCGGTTTGTCATGTCAATATTGATTTTCAGTTTATCTATGTGAGGTGGAAATGTCCTAGACTTTTTACATGTCAACAGAAGTAACTTTTGGTTCGTCACTGAGGCTAATTTAACAGACAAATTCGAATAATCCTTTAATATACGCGAACAATACAATCCAAATTCATGTGAAATAAAATTGAAAAAGTTGCTATGCCGGGAATAATTTAATGCCATGGTGTGAAAGTACTAATTATTATAAATTTTACCGATCGTGTAATATATATAAGATAAATAATTTTTATCTGGCATTCAACGATCTAATTATTACGCAGGCTGAGTTCTAAATAGTGATTAGAGAAATTAAATTAAAAATTAAAATTAATAATTACTTACGTAAACCATCCTAATAAGGCAAATCAACCTTTACAGTAATTAATTTCCAACGTTTCGGCCACATTTTGGCCCTCTTCAGGGATAAATTACGGTATAATTAACCCTTAACAAAAATTAATAAATGGATTAAGTATTGTTCAATAAGAAAAGAAACTAAAGAAAAATAAAACTAAATGGTAATTGTAGGATCATTACGATATTGATCATCTGATAAATCAGTCGTACTTACTTATTTCGGATGGTTTGACTAAAATTCCCTATTGAGGGAACCTGAAGATATTTATTACATGTCTACTCCATGTGAGACTAATACGCACTGCGAGGATCGTTATGGCGTATGTGGAAACGCAACCGAGTCAGATCCTGATCGATATAGAGGGGGTACATATGACGATGATGGCGCGAAAATTCAAATCCCTATAGGCACAAGTCAGATCTCAAAAACCATGTCGCAGAGGTCCCGACATACAGCGCATCAGGGCGACTGCGACAGGGCGTCGGATATATGTGTGTGTTAAGTTTTGAAATGAGTGAGCGGTTTGTCATGTCAATATTGATTTTCAGTTTATCTATGTGAGGTGGGAATGTCCTAGACTTTTTACATGTCAACAGAAGTAACTTTTGGTTCGTCACTGAGGCTAATTTAACAGACAAATTCGAATAATCCTTTAATATACGCGAACAATACAATCCAAATTCATGTGAAATAAAATTGAAAAAGTTGCTATGCCGGGAATAATTTAATGCCATGGTGTGAAAGTACTAATTATTATAAATTTTACCGATCGTGTAATATATATAAGATAAATAATTTTTATCTGGCATTCAACGATCTAATTATTACGCAGGCTGAGTTCTAAATAGTGATTAGAGAAATTAAATTAAAAATTAAAATTAATAATTACTTACGTAAACCATCCTAATAAGGCAAATCAACCTTTACAGTAATTAATTTCCAACGTTTCGGCCACATTTTGGCCCTCTTCAGGGATAAATTACGGTATAATTAACCCTTAACAAAAATTAATAAATGGATTAAGTATTGTTCAATAAGAAAAGAAAACTAAATGGTAATTGTAGGATCATTACGATATTGATCATCTGATAAATCAGTCGTACTTACTTATTTCGCATGGTTTGACTAAAATTCCCTATTGAGGGAACCTGAAGATATTTATTACATGTCTACTCCATGTGAGACTAATACGCACTGCGAGGATCGTTATGGCGTATGTGGAAACGCAACCGAGTCAGATCCTGATCGATATAGAGGGGGTACATATGGCGATGATGGCGCGAAAATTCAAATCCCTATAGGCACAATTCAGATCTCAAAAACCATGTCGCAGAGGTCCCGACATACAGCGCATCAGGGCGACTGCGACAGGGCATCGGATATATGTGTGTGTTAAGTTTTGAAATGAGTGAGCGGTTTGTCATGTCAATATTGATTTTCAGTTTATCTATGTGAGGTGGAAATGTCCTAGACTTTTTACATGTCAACAGAAGTAACTTTTGGTTCGTCACTGAGGCTAATTTAACAGATAAATTCGAATAATCCTTTAATATACGCGAACAATACAATCCAAATTCATGTGAAATAAAATTGAAAAAGTTGCTATGCCGGGAATAATTTAATGCCATGGTGTGAAAGTACTAATTATTATAAATTTTACCGATCGTGTAATATATATAAGATAAATAATTTTTATCTGGCATTCAACGATCTAATTATTACGCAGGCTGAGTTCTAAATAGTGATTAGAGAAATTAAATTAAAAATTAAAATTAATAATTACTTACGTAAACCATCCTAATAAGGCAAATCAACCTTTACAGTAATTAATTTCCAACATTTCGGCCACATTTTGGCCCTCTTCAGGGATAAATTACGGTATAATTAACCCTTAACAAAAATTAATAAATGGATTAAGTATTGTTCAATAAGAAAAGAAACTAAAGAAAAAGAAAACTAAATGGTAATTGTAGGATCATTACGATATTGATCATCTGATAAATCAGTCGTACTTACTTATTTCGGATGGTTTGACTAAAATTCCCTATTGAGGGAACCTGAAGATATTTATTACATGTCTACTCCATGTGAGACTAATACGCACTGCGAGGATCGTTATGGCGTATGTGGAAACGCAACCGAGTCAGATCCTGATCGATATAGAGGGGGTACATATGACGATGATGGCGCGAAAATTCAAATCCCTATAGGCACAAGTCAGATCTCAAAAACCATGTCGCAGAGGTCCCGACATACAGCGCATCAGGGCGACTGCGACAGGGCGTCGGATATATGTGTGTGTTAAGTTTTGAAATGAGTGAGCGGTTTGTCATGTCAATATTGATTTTCAGTTTATCTATGTGAGGTGGGAATGTCCTAGACTTTTTACATGTCAACAGAAGTAACTTTTGGTTCGTCACTGAGGCTAATTTAACAGACAAATTCGAATAATCCTTTAATATACGCGAACAATACAATCCAAATTCATGTGAAATAAAATTGAAAAAGTTGCTATGCCGGGAATAATTTAATGCCATGGTGTGAAAGTACTAATTATTATAAATTTTACCGATCGTGTAATATATATAAGATAAATAATTTTTATCTGGCATTCAACGATCTAATTATTACGCAGGCTGAGTTCTAAATAGTGATTAGAGAAATTAAATTAAAAATTAAAATTAATAATTACTTACGTAAACCATCCTAATAAGGCAAATCAACCTTTACAGTAATTAATTTCCAACATTTCGGCCACATTTTGGCCCTCTTCAGGGATAAATTACGGTATAATTAACCCTTAACAAAAATTAATAAATGGATTAAGTATTGTTCAATAAGAAAAGAAACTAAAGAAAAAGAAAACTAAATGGTAATTGTAGGATCATTACGATATTGATCATCTGATAAATCAGTCGTACTTACTTATTTCGGATGGTTTGACTAAAATTCCCTATTGAGGGAACCTGAAGATATTTATTACATGTCTACTCCATGTGAGACTAATACGCACTGCGAGGATCGTTATGGCGTATGTGGAAACGCAACCGAGTCAGATCCTGATCGATATAGAGGGGGTACATATGACGATGATGGCGCGAAAATTCAAATCCCTATAGGCACAAGTCAGATCTCAAAAACCATGTCGCAGAGGTCCCGACATACAGCGCATCAGGGCGACTGCGACAGGGCGTCGGATATATGTGTGTGTTAAGTTTTGAAATGAGTGAGCGGTTTGTCATGTCAATATTGATTTTCAGTTTATCTATGTGAGGTGGGAATGTCCTAGACTTTTTACATGTCAACAGAAGTAACTTTTGGTTCGTCACTGAGGCTAATTTAACAGACAAATTCGAATAATCCTTTAATATACGCGAACAATACAATCCAAATTCATGTGAAATAAAATTGAAAAAGTTGCTATGCCGGGAATAATTTAATGCCATGGTGTGAAAGTACTAATTATTATAAATTTTACCGATCGTGTAATATATATAAGATAAATAATTTTTATCTGGCATTCAACGATCTAATTATTACGCAGGCTGAGTTCTAAATAGTGATTAGAGAAATTAAATTAAAAATTAAAATTAATAATTACTTACGTAAACCATCCTAATAAGGCAAATCAACCTTAACAGTAATTAATTTCCAACGTTTCGGCCACATTTTGGCCCTCTTCAGGGATAAATTACGGTATAATTAACCCTTAACAAAAATTAATAAATGGATTAAGTATTGTTCAATAAGAAAAGAAACTAAAGAAAAAGAAAACTAAATGGTAATTGTAGGATCATTACGATATTGATCATCTGATAAATCAGTCGTACTTACTTATTTCGGATGGTTTGACTAAAATTCCCTATTGAGGGAACCTGAAGATATTTATTACATGTCTACTCCATGTGAGACTAATACGCACTGCGAGGATCGTTATGGCGTATGTGGAAACGCAACCGAGTCAGATCCTGATCGATATAGAGGGGGTACATATGACGATGATGGCGCGAAAATTCAAATCCCTATAGGCACAAGTCAGATCTCAAAAACCATGTCGCAGAGGTCCCGACATACAGCGCATCAGGGCGACTGCGACAGGGCGTCGGATATATGTGTGTGTTAAGTTTTGAAATGAGTGAGCGGTTTGTCATGTCAATATTGATTTTCAGTTTATCTATGTGAGGTGGAAATGTCCTAGACTTTTTACATGTCAACAGAAGTAACTTTTGGTTCGTCACTGAGGCTAATTTAACAGACAAATTCGAATAATCCTTTAATATACGCGAACAATACAATCCAAATTCATGTGAAATAAAATTGAAAAAGTTGCTATGCCGGGAATAATTTAATGCCATGGTGTGAAAGTACTAATTATTATAAATTTTACCGATCGTGTAATATATACAAGATAAATAATTTTTATCTGGCATTCAACGATCTAATTATTACGCAGGCTGAGTTCTAAATAGTGATTAGAGAAATTAAATTAAAAATTAAAATTAATAATTACTTACGTAAACCATCCTGATAAGGCAAATCAACCTTAACAGTAATTAATTTCCAACGTTTCGGCCACATTTTGGCCCTCTTCAGGGAAAAATTACGGTATAATTAACCCTTAACAAAAATTAGTAAATGGATTAAGTATTGTTCAATAAGAAAAGGAACTAAAGAAAAAGAAAACTAAATGGTAATTGTAGGATCATTACGATATTGATCATCTGATAAATCAGTCGTACTTACTTATTTCGCATGGTTTGACTAAAATTCCCTATTGAGGGAACCTGAAGATATTTATTACATGTCTACTCCATGTGAGACTAATACGCACTGCGAGGATCGTTATGGCGTATGTGGAAACGCAACCGAGTCAGATCCTGATCGATATAGAGGGGGTACATATGGCGATGATGGCGCGAAAATTCAAATCCCTATAGGCACAAGTCAGATCTCAAAAACCATGTCGCAGAGGTCCCGACATACAGCGCATCAGGGCGACTGCGACAGGGCGTCGGATATATGTGTGTGTTAAGTTTTGAAATGAGTGAGCGGTTTGTCATGTCAATATTGATTTTCAGTTTATCTATGTGAGGTGGAAATGTCCTAGACTTTTTACATGTCAACAGAAGTAACTTTTGGTTCGTCACTGAGGCTAATTTAACAGACAAATTCGAATAATCCTTTAATATACGCGAACAATACAATCCAAATTCATGTGAAATAAAATTGAAAAAGTTGCTATGCCGGGAATAATTTAATGCCATGGTGTGAAAGTACTAATTATTATAAATTTTACCGATCGTGTAATATATATAAGATAAATAATTTTTATCTGGCATTCAACGATCTAATTATTACGCAGGCTGAGTTCTAAATAGTGATTAGAGAAATTAAATTAAAAATTAAAATTAATAATTACTTACGTAAACCATCCTAATAAGGCAAATCAACCTTTACAGTAATTAATTTCCAACGTTTCGGCCACATTTTGGCCCTCTTCAGGGATAAATTACGGTATAATTAACCCTTAACAAAAATTAATAAATGGATTAAGTATTGTTCAATAAGAAAAGAAACTAAAGAAAAAGAAAACTAAATGGTAATTGTAGGATCATTACGATATTGATCATCTGATAAATCAGTCGTACTTACTTATTTCGGATGGTTTGACTAAAATTCCCTATTGAGGGAACCTGAAGATATTTATTACATGTCTACTCCATGTGAGACTAATACGCACTGCGAGGATCGTTATGGCGTATGTGGAAACGCAACCGAGTCAGATCCTGATCGATATAGAGGGGGTACATATGACGATGATGGCGCGAAAATTCAAATCCCTATAGGCACAAGTCAGATCTCAAAAACTATATCAAAAACTATTGTAGCTTCTTAAGTTCGGTTCTGAGTGACAAAATTAGTAAATTATTACTACTTTTCGACTAAATAACATCTTAGTCAACAAATATTGGGTACTAAAACAATTAGTTATGTTATCCTTAGTATATATAGTTATATTTTTCATTCTGGTTACTGAGATTCTGCATTTTATCTCCCTGTCACAGTCGCCCTGATGCGCTGTATGCCGGGACCTCTGTGACACGGTCGATTTTTATCCGATTCCGCCTTCAAATTTCCGCGGCAAGTCTCAGTGTATCGATGATATCGACCTCTATCGACTCTCTACGATAACGCAACACGTTGTAACGTGTGCGCATTGCGTATCAGTCTCGCCATCGACGAACATGTAAACGTTCTTGCCAATAAATCCCTGTTTGGGATTAACAATCTTTTCAACCATAACAAGTAAGTAAATCATTGTTTTTGATTTGGTTTAGTGGTAAGAATGATTAGAACAATGTTTTTTGGCGTTTTTCTTTAATATTATTACCCTAATATTTTGTCTTATAAAATTACATTTTTGTTTCATTATAATTCAAATAATTTTATTTTATTTTGTTTTATCAAGGGTAAATAATAGTTAATTTTTCCCTGAGGAGGGTCACCAATATGACCGAAACGTTGGAATATATTACAATTCAAATATTGCCTTGTTATGGATGATAAGTAAGTAGTTCAGTTTAATTAATTTTTGTTCATATATGATCGTTATATAGCCAGTTAAGGTCTGTATTGTTAATATTATTATTTTTACGATCGTTAAAAAACATTATTCTTATAATTATATAATGGCTCTAAACGAACACAGGCAGAATAATAATTTTTTCAACTATATTTCAAACAACTATGGTCCACATTGTTCGTCTCTTACCAAAAATTATTCAAATACGTTGACCAAATTAGCTTCTACTACCAACCAGAAACTGTTCTTGTTGACTTGCAAAAAAAATCTAAGACCTTTCCGTCTCATATTGAAAAACTTAAACTGTGTATTGACATGACAAACCGTTCCTTGATACCAAAGTTCAATTCACATATATTCAGATTTAAATCTAATATTTTGAATTTGGAAATTAAAGATATACATTTTAAAGAGCAACATTTGAAAAATATGTTAAATAATCTCAGGTTCCAAATTTCTTGTAGTTTACCACCCAACGTATTCAATAGGTTTTTTGATATGCAAAAACAAAAATTTGACAAAGTATTTCGCAGTCACAAGAACAAATGTTCACAAAAATTTAACAACATCAAGAGACAAAACAATGATATTGAGGAAATCATCGAATCGGTTGATGTTTCGAAGTGGTGTGTTAATCTATCGACTGTGGCTATTCCGAAAGATGTATTGTTCATTATTGCATTAGGACCAAAATTCTCTTTTCCTAATTATGACATAAAATCTTGGCTTATTAAATTCTTAGTGGAATTTGAACATAACATTAGTAAAATACAGGATATTAACACTAGAAGACAAATAAGATTCAAAATAGTTAATAAAATATACAATCACATCAAGCATAACTCAACATAGATAAAATTACAGCTCAATTTTTCACACTTTATAAAAAATCGAAAAAGTTCTTAAATAGTCACAAAGAATTACTAATAATTAAAGCAGATAAAGGGAATACCTCAGTTATTATTAATAAAGAGCAATATTTTAATAACATTGAGCAACTTCTTTCTGATGAGTCCACATACACTCGAATTTCCAACGAATATACCGCCACTTCTCAAATAAGGAATAATGAATTCGCGAAGGATTGGTTCAAGAAAGGCTACATTGATGAAAAAGAGTACAAATACATCGTGGTACATAATGCTGTTACTCCTAGGGCATATGGATTACCGAAAATCCATAAACCTAATACGCCTTGGCGTTTAATCGTGTCTTCTATAGGTGGGCCCACTTATAAGTTTTCCAAATACATCACGGGAATATTAAGCAAAGTAACAGGTCATTGTAGCAAATTTACCAAAGATAGTTGGTCCTTCGTGGAGCTTATTAGGAATATCATCGTACCAGACGAACACATGTTGTTATCACTCGACGTATCTTCATTGTTCACAAACATACCAATAGAACTTGTACTTTTGTCAATAAATAAAAGATGGCTTCAAATCAAGAAATTCACCAAAATTCCGAAAACACAATTTATTGCAGCAATAGAATTTTTAATGTCATCCACGATTTTTAAGTTCAACGATGTACCGTACAAGCAAACTTTGGGTACACCGATGGGTTCTCCGATCTCTCCTGTCTTAGCCGAACTTGTCATGGAAGCTCTACAGTCTAATTGCATTAATAAGTTAAAATTCAACATTCCGTTTTTCAAAAGATACGTGGACGACATAATAACATGTGCCCCAAAACAGAATATAGTTGACCTCTTAGATGTTTTTAATCAGTATCATGATCGTCTCAAATTTACTTATGAGTTGGAAGAAAATGGCGCAATTAGTTTCCTCGATGTGAGACTGATACGTAATGTAGAGAAACCTGGGACACTTATCACCAATTGGTACAGAAAGCCGACTTGGTCGGGCAGATTTTTAAATTTCTATTCAGCCCTCCCCATATCACATAAAATCGGACTTATTGGAGGACTTCTCGATAGAGCTATCAAATTATCCCATCCGTCATTTTGGGAAGAGAACATCAATTTAGTAAAGACAACTCTAAAGAATAATAGCTATCCGATTCAATTTGTCAATTACCATGTGGGGAAAAGAATACATGCATATTATAACTCTGTACCAATAAGTAGTAATAACAACAATCTACAACTGTCAAGGAATACCATTCCTTACTTTGCAGGTCTTAGTGACAACATAGCGAGAGATTTGAGGTCGGTCGGATTAAATGTTAGTTTTTCAGTGATCAATACTAGTAATAATTTATTATTCAGTAGCCCTAAGGATAAGATACATAAGGACAAACGTTCGAATCTGATATACAACATTCCATGTAATGATTGTGAATTAAATTACATAGGACAGACTAAACAATACCTTAAGTCACGTATCAACGAACACAAGTTGTCTCTAAGAAATTCAAACCATCCTATGCCTGATTTAGTACACCATTATCATGAGACAGGTCACTCCTTTAATTTTGACAGAACCACTATTTTGAACAATGAAGCGAATTTAAACAAACGATTATTATATGAAACATTCCATATCTTAACACATAAAACTGTTAACAAAAGGACAGAGAAACATGAAGTGGATGATTATTATGCTAATATCATAGAATTATTAGTTTGATGTCCATATATACATTACAACCTGTGTATGACACTTTTTCTCTAATCCTTTTAGTTTTACACCAACATCTGTAAACATTATGTTTCAACTTAGTCATTTCATCTTGACTAAAGATTTTTATATCGTTTGATTCCATCTTGTAGCTTCTTAAGTTCGGTTCTGAGTGACAAAATTAGTAAATTATTACTACTTTTCGACTAAATAACATCTTACTCAACAAATATTGGGTACTAAAACAATTAGTTATGTTATCCTTAGTATATATAGTTATATTTTTCATTCTGGTTACTGAGATTCTGCATTTTATCTCCCTGTCACAGTCGCCCTGATGCGCTGTATGCCGGGACCTCTGTGACACGGTCGATTTTTATCCGATTCCGCCTTCAAATTTCCGCGGCAAGTCTCAGTGTATCGATGATATCGACCTCTATCGACTCTCTACGATAACGCAACACGTTGTAACGTGTGCGCATTGCGTATCAGTCTCGCCATCAACGAACATGTAAACGTTCTTGCCAATAAATCCCTGTTTGGGATTAACAATCTTTTCAACCATAACAAGTAAGTAAATCATTGTTTTTGATTTGGTTTAGTGGTAAGAATGATTAGAACAATGTTTTTTGGCGTTTTTCTTTAATATTATTACCCAAATATTTTGTCTTATAAAATTACATTTTTGTTTCATTATAATTCAAATAATTTTATTTTATTATGTTTTATCAAGGGTAAATAACAGTTAATTTTTCCCTGAGGAGAGTCACCAATATGACCGAAACGTTGGAATATATTACAATTCAAATATTGCCTTGTTATGGATGATAAGTAAGTAGTTCAGTTTAATTAATTTTTGTTCATATATGATCGTTATATAGCCAGTTAAGGTCTGTATTGTTAATATAAAAATAGAACAATACAAATATGACTAAGAACTAGTAATAATAATAAAAGATAAAATCAACATTGACGAATTAATTAGACATAAACCGTGACCACCAACAACAAAGTCAGTACGTACACAACACAACACAACATACACAATAAAGCCGACAAACTATTTATATATTGAATAAATCCAAGACACATATACACCAATAACGCCAAAAAGAAACAACGACATTACAACTTCACATTAATAATTAATTAAATAAAAATCAACACACCAAGCAAGGAATTAAGCTAAACTAGTGATCAAATAAACCATTAACAATCCCCAAACAATCTCTAGACAACCCGAGTCCAAGAAAACCTGCGAACAAACTCACAAACAACCCGCGAATAAACCTGCGCAACTAATAAGCAACACACGACCAATTAACAATAAAATACGTCACCTGGCACACCTGAAACAACCCAAAAAACAAACAACAACAAAAACCCCTTAATAGGTCGAGTAAAACAAAAACAGTAGACACCAGACAATAAACTAATAGTCCTAAGAAATAGATGAACATTACACTAACAACAGACGCTAAGTCAACCATCTCATAACACCCAACAAAACAGGAACCAACATAATGCATACCCGAATTATAAATGACAGCCCTAGCATAGGCAACCACAATATAAGACGGCATAACGCGTATCAAAATAGACACCAACACATAAATACACCCAATACACCCAGCACACACACACACACACATATATACACACGCGTGAACCCACAAAAAAACATATATATTGCTGTATGTGTATATGTATATATGCAGGACCTCTCTTATATAAACCCCTATTATATATACATATAGATATATGCGAGAGGTTTTGTATGTGTATGTATATATGTATATCCATATATATATGTATATGTATGTATGTACAAAGCCTCTCGCAACCACAAGAAGCTTAAACCTAATAAACAAACAGACTATAGAACACAGGAAATAGGACCGGGGCGAGGTCCATAACCAGACACAGAATAACTACATAGGCAAGAAACGTACACACTAACTGATTCCCGCTATCATTAAAACTTATCAAACAGCAAAGCACACCATCATAACACATTAATTTAATTTATTCTTAATTTATTCTCAAGGTACAGTATTAGGTCACTTATGTCTACACATCACATTGACTGCGTCACAGCTAATAAGACTCCAAACAGGCCAAGAAAGAAGGAAAGACTCCGCAATATCGTATGACGACCAAATAGATACTCCAACTATCCATCCGTCCAGTAGGCCCCAGCCAAAAAAGAGGAAAACCAAACAGGAAGCTCATTACATACCCTGAAAAAAGAACTTTTATTTGTTTTTACAGCAAAACAGATGAACAAACACAGTATCTAACCAAACCAACACCAAAGAAGTTACAACCAACAAAGGCAAACTAACAACAAGAAGATCGACCAAAATAACAACTACAAAAATCGCACTCAAACCACAGATAATATACACCTTCTGCTTTCTCTCTCTCCCCCTACAGCACAACATGGACATCAAAATCCTCCAAATGAATCTCCACCACAGCCCGGCAGCATCAGCCATGGCAACGGACTTTGCAAGAAAGGAGGATGTGGACATCATCCTAGTGCAGGAGCCCTGGATTTCGCACGAGAAAATAGCCGGACTGGGGATGGCAGGCACTGTTATATGCGCCACCTCACAAGGAAGAAAAAGAGCATGCATAGTAGCATGTAAAAACAACATACTAACAATACTTCCTAACCTATCTAACAATGACTTAACCGTAGCTAGCATGGAGATTCTCAACCGGAATAACGACAACAATCAACAAAAAACTAACCTGATAATAGCATCCAGTTACTGCGATGGCAAAACGAAAGCGAGAGACTTCCCGGAAAACCACATAATTACTCTGATAGACTGGTGTGACGACAAGAAGCACCAATTAATCCTAGGCATGGACGCGAACGCAAGGAACACAGCCTGGAATAGTACAGACACGAATGACAGAGGTAAAAGCCTAAAAGACTTCTTAGACATAACAAATCTAACAATTTTAAACACAGGCAACGATCCTACCTACGTTACCGCCACAAGAAGCGAAGTACTCGACATAACACTCAGCACAATGGATATTGCTGCAAGGATAGCGAACTGGAGAGTATCACCAGCCAACTCCATGTCGGATCACAAATACATCCTATTCGACGTAACGGAAGCCGACGGCAAAACATACACCCCGACGCAAAACACCAAAAGAACGGACTGGGAAAAATACAACAAAGTCCTAGAAACAGAGCTAAAGAAATTCCCTAGCCGATACGGCAACGAACAAGAAATTAATACAGCAATAGACTGTATTACGGAAGCAATAAAAACAGCTTTGAATCAAAGCTGCGAAAGCAGTAACCAAGGCAAAAGAAAAAGGGCCCCGTGGTGGAGCAAAGAACTGGCCAAACACCTGGTCGATAACGAAAAGCTAAGACGTAAAACCAAACACACCGGCAAAGCCGAAGATAAAGACAAATTCCTTAAGGATAAATACGCACTGAGGAACAAAATCCTAAGAGCAAAACGAGACTCCTGGAGGAAATTCTGTAAAGACGTTTCCACCATTCCAGAGTCGGTAAGAATCAACAAGATTCTGGCCAAGAATCCTCAAGAAATCCTTGGAGCACTAAAAAACGACCAAGGCACCTACACATCAGATAATGTAGAGATACTAAATCTCCTTACGAAGGAACACTTTCCGGGCTTTCACAGCAATTCACACAACTACCACCCGCAAACACTGAGCAGCGGAGTAAGGAATGACATCGAGGCACCCGCCTCAGGAAACAGTTGGAAACCAGACTGGAAAACAGCCAACGAGGTGGTGACCACAGAAAGACTAACATGGGCAATAAAATCTTTCAGCCCACACAAAGCTGCAGGCCCAGACGACATTACTCCGATACTGCTACAGAAAGGTATCGAATACTTAAAAGGACCACTGACAAAAGTCCTCCGCGCCTGCTTGGCGTTAAACATATTCCCGTCCAAATGGACGGAGACAAAAGTAATATTCCTTCCCAAACCAGGGAAGTGTAAATATGACACTCCTAAATCCTTTAGACCGATCAGCCTGACATCGTTTTTACTGAAAACCATGGAAAGGCTGATCGACAGAAGGATCAAGGAAAAATATCTAGCAGATAAACCACTGCATAAACATCAATACGCTTTCAGGGCAGGTTACTCTGTCGAAGCGGCATTACATAACTTAACGGGGATGATGGAGAAAGTTCTTTTCCCAACAATACGCAATGGGATGCTTCCTGGACATAGAAGGAGCATTCAATACGACACCAATACACACAATCATGAACGGAATGAAAGACTTCGAAATACCTACCACGATAAGTAGATGGATTTTTAAGATGCTGAACAATCGTTACATTAAACCAACGAGGGGTAATACCACAATCACGGGCAGGGCCCCGAAAGGTTGCCCCCAGGGAAGTATACTATCACCATTACTCTGGTGCTTTGCCGTAGACTCGCTAATCTACATGCTCGAGGACTGCGAGGTAGACGTGCAGGTCTACGGAGATGACATCTCCATACTGGCGTGTGGAGAATCCCTTAAAGAGGAAAAACGAAGAATGCAGGCCGCCATCGACATGATGCAAGGATGGTGTGAAAGTACAGGCCTCTCGATAAACCCGAGTAAAACAGAGGTGATGGTTTTCACAAGGAAGCTGAAAGCAGAAAAAGTACACAAACTGAAAATGTATAAGAAAGAGATAGATTACAAAGCAGAAATTAGATGACTCGGGCCAAGTACAAGAGTTCCCGACTGGTAGACCTGAACTACTCTTTTCCGGAAGAATTAGATCGAGGTTTTCGGGGTATTCAAACGGCATTAAATCCGCATATTTCTCCCAAACTATGATGATATTCTTGTAGGGGACGTCCACCCGAGTAATTTAAGCCTAACTACGAGAAGATCCATCAAGCCAATTGCGAGATATTTTGATCTAAAAAGTCGACGTTTTTGTAAGAAACGTCATCTTCTTCCTCTCCTCCTTCTCCATCGCCATCTCCATCTCCTAGTTCAGCCTGTCACGCAGCCCGGTGTTAAACCCTAACATATGTTTCATACCATGCGAGATAATTTTTCTGCCGATAACGTAGTTTTTTCTATGTAATCTGAGACATGCCGGAAAAAAATCAAGGGACAAGGTTTTGTCTAGGACCAAATACAAGTGTCACTTATTGGTATTCAGAAAATCTTTAAGGGTTATCAATAATTTATAAATTTAACATAATGGTTTCTTAAATTGTAGAAGAAATGTATTTGATTTTTGATACTTAGGCTTAACAATACATCGCAACAATACGCCTAAAACAGATTAAACGCCGACTTTTTTTCAAATGAATAAAAAATAAATTTAAAAGTATTAAAAACAAATATTACGTAAATGCCCGATAAAATTATTAGAAACGTTTAGAATAAATTTAATGAGTGACCATGATTGGCGAAGACGCACCGAAATACTTGCTCACGGCTGTGGCTACGGCTGCGCTCGGAGTGCGAGCGTGACAGACAGATATAAAGAAAGAGAGGCACTTATGCTAGAACAATTCGAATCATGTTAAATTCCGCATTGCTTTGTCGTCAGCCGCGCTCTCACACATGCTTGCGTGGCCAAGTCGCGTCGTGTCGTTTGTTTGGCTAGTGCGAGCGCGACGGAGTGACGGAAAGATAGAGACAAAGAAGTCGGTGTCAGTTGTTTATATCCGGAGACATAGTACGCCACATCGAGAAGGAATTATTACGAAAAAAAGGGAAAGGTAGACACCTTCGTGATGCACGCATTAGTACGTCATTCGGAAACTTTCAAAGTGCTATCAATAATTAATGTGCTTCATTTTTAGAACTTCGATACATGTCGAAGTGTATCTTAAAATTTCTACAAGCTCTTCTTTAGTGCATAATCAAATTGTTCTATAAACAGGTCTTCCAAGAAAAAGTAGGCAAATTATTTTTATCGGGTTATCCGGCACTGTTAAATAATCTTTGTTAACATGCTTCGTATCGACACTTTAGCATCTCGGCTATTGAATCTCCAAATTGTTTTTTATCTATTTGTAACAGTGTTATGATATTACAAAAACTATTTTTTGTTCAAACCCGTCGTTGAAATATACGTAAGATTAACGGACATGATGACGTTGTTATACGTAAATCGAAAAATGTTTACAAGGATATACATTTGACCAAATTAAAGTTCTAAAGTTAAAAACATTTTTCAGCAATTCACACTAACCATTATTTTAAATTTACCCCGTTTTCATAAAACCATTTTGGCCACTTCTATGTTTATTATAATTTTCGAATTAAGAATTTAAAAACCAAAGGTACAAAATCGTCACTGTCTTGCAATAATTAAATGTTTATTATTTTGTTAATTCCTTAAAATGTGTTTTCTTTTTCAATGTTACTGACAATATATGCAAGTCCTAGTACCTAGACTAAATGTTTACTGTCTCGGGAAGAGTCTCTGATTTTTCTAGTCACGTCTTCAAAGAATTTTTTTAAATTTGAAAACACATAGTTCTGGTTACTATATTTTTTAAACATAAATAACATTTAAAGGATAATTTTTTATAGTTTGCCACATCATGATTGCAAAATTATTATAATAATGAGATCTGTATATTCCTTTATTTTCCTGCATTCCCTGATTTCTTTATTTCCTTATTTCTTTAATAACAAGTATTTCAATACAAAGCATACTGTACTTTACATAATTCTACGAATCGAGTGAAATCTACAAAAAGCATCGAAAATGCAAAGCTATGGGCCAAGTACAAGAGAATGTTGCATTGGAATAGGTTGCTCATTAACATATACTGCATTTTACACAGGATTTGAAATCAATCAAATGTGAGCAAGTACAAATTATTGTAGAGCAACGACACAATACTATCGCTAAGTAAATATACAGGGTGTCCCAAAATTATGCAGCAAGCGGGAACAAGTAGATTGTTTATAACAAAAGAAATCGAAAATTCCTTTACCTTTTTTTTATTTGAAGCCCCGTTTTGGAGATACAAGCTTCCAAAATATCGTGGTCCGACATCCGTCCCGCGCGGTTCGAACATCAGCTGGAGGCATATACGCGAGAAAAGAATAGGCGAGCGGTCAGCGGGGAGAGGGGTATCCATCGACGCTCAGCTGAGATTTCGCCGAGCGACAGCTGTGCCCCTCTCCCCGCTAACCGCTCGTCTATACTTTTCTCGCGTAGATGCCTCCAGCCGACGTTCAAACTGCGCGGGCCGGAAGTCGGACGACGATATTTTGGAAGCTTGTATCTCCAAAACGGGGCTTCAAATAAAAAAAAGGTAAAGGAATTTTCGATTTCTTTTGTTATAAACAATCTACTTGTTCCCGCTTGCTGCATAATTTTGGGACACCCTGTATACAATTAACTAAATTTCGCAAAATATGGTGTCTTCTCATTTAATGACTAAATCTGTTTACTGCTCTCTTAAATGTACTTGGTGGCCCGCTTTATATATATATATATATATATATATATATATATATACAGGGTGTAACATATCATCGGGGACCCTTTTTCAGGATCGATAGTACGCACCAAAAGGTGAAAAACGGACCAAGGAAGTTAGGTCCGAAAATCACCCCCTATCGAGATACAACCCCATTTGTAAAAAATTAAAAAAAAATATATATCTCCGAAATGGTAAGTCGGAGAGGAGCGGTTTTAATTGCAAAATAAGCGGAAAAGATCAAAGTTTACTAAAAAAAATATAACTGCTTCGACTATTACCGTTACGTAGCATTTTTATTTGTTTATAAAAAAAAACTTTGAATTTTTCCATGATAGCGGTTGATTAACAATTTGAGAAAAATAAGGATAATGCGTCAAGGCTCCCTTTTCGAAGACAGCCTAAAAAAAGTTTAACATTATTGCACGGTTTCGACGTTAAAAATTGTTAAATACCGTTACATTGCCGTGCTACCGACGAACCTAATGCTACTGACGACAGCTGATCCACATCTATTATAACAGTATGCGTGAAAGATTATCGATTGCCCAAGTGACTACACTGAAAAATCTCTCACGCATGTTATTATACATTGTATTGTACATTAGTGTGTGTCGCACGGCGGCTCGAAAACATATATATATATATATATATATATATATATATATATATATTATATGTATATATCATCATAATCCGTGGCCGAGTTATTAACGAAAAACGACAGCCAATCAGAGGGCTCACAGCAAGTTAATGTCTTGTAGTTGCGGGAGTGTTTATGCCGCCGCGTCAGCGGGCCTCTTGAAAGGGATACAGACCGAGCACTAACACACTAGCACGAAAAATGTATCGATGAGTCTATGTCACTGGGTCACTTTACTTGCCGGCGTCACCGAAAAAAGGTCTAATTTATGACTTTACCTCTTGCGCACATCCTACGGACTAGCATCGCTCGCACTCCACCGGTTTACCCTGCAAACTTTACAGAACACTGCACAATAAATTCACATTGAAAAGAATGACCGTTGCCTGATAATTTTCACCTTAGATTTGATTAAATTATTATAAAGAATGTATGCTTTCGCACACTTGTTCCATTTGTCCAGCGAAAGAGATAGATTCTTCACCCACGAGAAAGTTTGATTATTAATCGATTAACAATACATCCGAAATTACGCGGACTCCATTTCGTGGTGACTTTTTCGTCTTTGCACTTCCAACCTTTTGCATTTTCCACACAAATACGTTTTCCGAAGAATAGATGAAGCAAAGGAGAGACGTCTGTTACCGAAAGAATAGTAACAGTAAACAGATGTCCACAGAAGGAGACCACAATGTCAATCTACGTTGAAAGTATGAGTAGTCCTGAAAGGAGCCGATAATTTAATCGATCTGTTTGATGTCCCCACGTTGAATGTACGCGTGGACCTAAAAAAAGCGTATTCGGTAAGTAAATAATATCGATAGTTAATAATATCCCGTAGAAAACGTATTGCTGCCGCGACCGTACGTTTCCTGTTATAAAAATGTCGAGGAAACGGTCTGGTATCGCGCCAACACATTCCTGTAAGAGGCTGCTGAAACCCGAAACGTAACAATGAAAGCGCTGTCTTCTCGACAACACATGCAGCGATTCGACATGGACAACCTGGACGCCAAATGTAGCGATTGTGGAAATTTTTGAAACATCCATTCCGTCCGTACCTCCCACTCTCCTTAGTACGCCAAAGGGCGAAATTAAAGCAAAGAGGGGAACGGGACGTTCCGATACACGAAGACGACCCCGAGAAATACAGAATCATTTTTTCTGCCGAACTGAACAGTTCTACGAGTCACTAAGAAGAAATCTATCATTACGAAGGAAACGTATTTGTGTAGAAAATCAAAAAAGTTGGAAGTGCAAAGACGAAAAAGTCACCCCGGAGTGAAGTTCGCGTAATTTCGGATGTATTGGTAATTGTTCCGTATTAGCGAGACCGATACTTTGACCACGGAATACGTTCGAATTCTGTCGATGTTCGCGCGACAAAATTGGTCTCTCTCCCCTAAGGTGCGTCGCGATGTGTAACGAGCACATAGGGGGAGAAGTCTATCGTCCGTTCCACGGAACACATCTATCAAAGTTAATTCTGTAATCGCGCCGCGCTCACTCTCTTTGTAATCTCGAATCATAATAAATTCAGTCGACTTTAAAGTGTGAAGTGTCACTCTTCTTCATATTCTCCTATCCTTACAGTCCACTCACTCCACACCATCCTTCTCACAACTCTACGTGCAGATATTTTCGACCGGACCTGCTCTCATCGGTGCCTCGTTGGGAAGATCAACAGAATCCTTTCGAGGAGCTGTACGATATCGCGTACAAATTGGTCCTTCGAGCCGGATAATCGGTCGGAAATTTTCCTAGTCTAGCACGGGTGAAAATCCAACTGTGTCGTGTGTGATCGGTTCGAGAACGTTCGATCTTGAAAGTCTACGAGAACACGTGTCGAGTCGGTTGCAAATTCGAAGTTCAAATCGACTATCGTTTAGTGACTCCTTCCTTGGTGACGCGAGTTCAAGTGCATAATCTCGGGGTGGTGCAGTGCATTGAAACAGAAATCTAAAGTGCTGAAAACTACATTCATTTATGCGAATTCTTATCGACTTATAACATTCGCATCACGTGTCTTAATTCGTGCGATAATTAGTGTATTCGGCACGTGCCTTCGACCTCTCGTGTTGTTGTTGACCAAGTGTCTCCTCATCGGTGAAACATATACATCGACACCTGGGAGCACCAACACAGCTGACCGTATACACGGAGCGAGCTCTTCGAGCACCTGATTAACGCACTTGCTACGTACAGGTGTACGTACCCTCTCTTCTCTCCTCGTTCAGTGCACGAGTACTTCCATATAGTCTTTCTCCGTTCGACATATTGTCGAGTCGAAATCTAATCCATCGTTGTACCTAGTCTCTTCTCCGACCTGTGAGAGGGCCATAGCGTCTCCCCTTCCTTCTTCAACCCGTTATCTTCGAAACACAACTCGAAGCGCACATGAGCTTCAGTCAAATAATCTCGTCTTCTTACGTTACGCCTTACTCATAAAGCGTTATTCAACTGTCAGTTATTCGTCAATCTCCACGACGTTTAACGAATATCAGAATTCATTTCCTTTCTCAGAACGGTTATCTGAACCCTTCAAAGAAACTGAAGTGGTTCTCTCTGCAGGCGCATCCGTCTGCCCTTCCAATACTCACATCAGAGCTCACGTTTCGGTGCAAGTTCCGAAAGATTAACGTCATTGCTTCTCACAATGTCTCACGTAAGCGCAGAATCTGAGACACCCGAGATTCAAAGACTCGTGAATGAGTTTTCCACGCTATCTCGATCCATCAACAACACCGTGGCAAACCTAAAAAAGATGGGTTATGCGAAGTTGACCACTCCGGTTCTACGAGGTCGTCTAACAATGCTGCAGTCAAATTGGAAACACTGTCAACGTCTGTATTTTGATATCACATCCATCGCCTCTCCTGCAGAATTGAATGAACTTCCAGCGATCAGCGAAGACGCTTACGATGCGTTGGAGAATGCCTATTTGACGGCCATCGACTTCATCAATGAACGATCTGCGCTCCAGGATAGTGAACCAATCGAAAAGGGTGAAGTACCTGCGGCGGAAGCAGTAAGTGAAGTAAATAACAGCACGTGCACCCTAGCACGCATCCATCTGCCGTCCTTCTCCGGTAACTATGTAGACTGGGCTGAATTCCATGACCTCTTTGAGGCTCTGATTATTAAAAATAAATCCCTCTCACCCGTTCAAAAGTTACATTACCTCAAAGGGTGTCTGAGGGATGAAGCCAGCCACGTTTTGAAAAATATCAAGGTCACAAACGCGAATTTCTCGTTAGCGTGGAAGTTAATAAAAGATCGTTTTCACAATCCTCGCGCTATCATAGAGTCTCAACTTCACGCATTTTGTAACATTCCAGTTATTGTAGAGAACGTATTAAAAAACCTTAAAGTTATGCGTGACATTTCTAACGAAGTCTTTTTAGCGCTAAGAAATCTCAATCGGCCGGTCGATACTTGGGACGATCTCATCGTCTTCCTTTTAACAAGGAAATTGGACAAACACTCCAGACGAGAGTGGGAGGAATCTTTGGGGGATTCAGTAGAATTTCCGAATTATCAACAGTTCTGCCAATTTTTAGATGTCAGAATACGTACGTTAGAAGCAATTACGAGTTCCCAAGTACCGACCGAAAAATTGAATATATCTAAAATTAAATCTGTAAGACCATTAAGGTCCCATCATTCTTTATCGAAGTCAAAGTGCGTCTATTGTCACGGGGATCATAAAATCTATTCTTGTGATGCATTTAAACGTTTGAGCGTGCAGCAGCGAGAGGTGCAATCCAGGAAATTATTCCTTTGCACAAACTGCTTGGGAAAAGGTCATCTTACCCGAGAATGCTCCAGCGCTGGAGTTTGCCTCCATTGCCGCGAAAAACACCACTCGCTCTTGCACACCCATCAAACCCCTCAGAACACTATCGGGATTGCCCGAGGTCCCTTTTCTCGTGAAAGTCAACACGTGGATATTACAATTGGCTCGAACCCTTCAAGGATCTCAGACTCGAGTCAATTAAATCCAAACGCGCGAGACTATTCTAGTGGATCTCGCACCTCGCCATTAGCAATGCATGGTTATACCTTTCCGGACAAGCTGCACCGAACAACTCTCCTAGCGACCGCTTGGGTCCAGCTCATTGCTCCGAACGGAGATCGAGTCGATGTGCGCGCTCTATTAGATCAAGGGGCTGACTCGACGTTCATCACTGCGCAAATAGCTCAGCTCCTGCACTTAAATCGAATAAAGGTAAACGCGACTGTCTCCGGCATGGGAGGTAGTCGGGTACAATCGGTTACTTCTGCGGTCAGGTTGTCCATTGCGCCGGTTAACGGATCGGGATCGCCGCTTCCAATTACTGCGTACGTGGTGCACGCCATCTCTTCTCATATCCCTTCCTACGGTAGTAATCTATCTAGTTTCGCTCATCTACGCGGACTCAAGTTCGCTGACGGTTCTTCATCAACGGAGGGGATCTCTCTCTTGATCGGGGCGGACATGTATGGCTCCATCCTACTAGATGGCCTCATCCAGGGCCCGATAGGGACTCCCACTGCTCAAAACTCTATCTTTGGATGGATAGTCTCAGGGCCATGTGCCAATTCCAGTTTGACCCAGAAACACATTCACGTAAATCTGAGTAACCTTGACTTAGATCGTTCCCTTCAAAAATTCTGGGAAACAGAAGAGCTTAGCTCTCCTTGCGAGCTCTCTCGTCTCGACGAGTATTGTGAAGAACATTTTCGCTCTACTCATTCTCGGCATTCAGACGGAAGATATATGGTTCGGTTACCACTCCACCCGAATCAGAATCTCGAATTAGGAGACTCTTATTCCATAGCCTCCAATTCGTTCAGACGAATTGAGAAGAAAATTCACCGAAACCCAAAAGACCTTGAACAATACGCTGAATTCTTACGGGAATACCAGACTCTCGGACATATGAATGTCATCGACTCGCACTCACAAGACAGAGATCGCGTATATCTTCCCCATCACCCGGTGTTCAAAGCTGATGGTACTTCTAAACGCATTCGCGTCGTGTTTAACGCTTCATGCGCCACCAACAACGGCCGTTCGTTGAACGACCTACTCCTTACTGGACCTAAACTCCAATCAGAACTCCCCCTAATCCTGTTAAATTGGAGATCTTTTCAACATGTCCTATGCGCAGACATTAACAAAATGTTTAGGCAAGTCTGGCTCGATCCAAGAGATCGGAAATATCAAACCATTCTCTGGCGGACGGACCCATCCGAAAGTCTTCGAGCCTTTGAATTAGCCACCGTTACGTACGGTTTAGGCAGTTCACCGTACCTAGCCATGCGCGCTATTCGCCAATTGGCTCGGGATGAAGGATCCAAGTATCCCCTCGCGACACCAATCCTGTCGGACCACATATACGTTGACGACATCCTGTTTGGGGCAGATGACATTCCAGCTGCTCTCCAAACACGTATACAGGTTACTCAACTTCTCGCTTCAGGTGGTTTTCACTTGGGTAGATGGGCCTCCAACAATCCTCAGCTCTTGGAAGGCATTGCTTCCACCGATGAATCCACCCCGTCCGATCGCCTATTTCAGAAAGGCGAGGACTTTAAGGTCCTTGGTATACGATGGAATCCATCGGTAGATGCCTTTTCTATCACCGTGAATTTGGTCTCACCTCCTCAACCAACGAAAAGGGAGATTCTCTCACTTATTTCAAAAATCTACGATCCACTAGGATGGATCGTGCCTGTGGTCATTAAGGCCAAAATCTTAATGCAGCTACTATGGTCTGCCAAGCTAGGTTGGGATGAACGGCTCCCTGCGGATTCTTTGAACATCTGGACTGCATTCTATCAAGATATCGCTCAACTAAAGTCAATCTCGATCCCTCGATGGACGGGTGAACGTCCTCATTTCCCAAATGCGGAGCTCCATGGGTTTTGTGACGCGTCTTCGGCCGCATATGCAGCCGTAGTCTACTTACGCGTAATCGATGACTCCAACAAAGCTAGGGTTTCGCTCCTCATGGCAAAGTCAAAGGTAGCGCCGTTGAAGACTTTGTCAATTCCACGGTTGGAATTATCCGCTGCGCTCCTGTTGTCGCGACTTTGTTCTTACGTTCTGACGACCAGACCAACCCTATCATCCAGAGTACATTGTTGGACGGACTCGACGATAGCTTTGGGTTGGATAAATAGAGAACCCGCCACGTGGCAAACTTTTGTAGCCAATCGAGTGGCCGAAATCCAAACAAAACTACCTTCGGCGGTGTGGCGTCACGTTCCCACAGCTATGAATCCGGCCGACTGTGCATCGCGCGGGATGTCAACTAGCCTTTTCATCGATCACACTCTATGGTGGTCAGGCCCTACGTGGCTGGCCCAGTCCGCAGATTGCTGGCCCCACCAACCAATCGAAGCCCCGGCCGCTCCAATCTTGGAGCGGAAAATTCAAGCACAAGCGAATCTCGCAACTTCAGATTCTGAATGGGATCTGCAGTATCATATCTCATCCTGGCCCAGACTCCTCAGAGTTACAGCCCATGTACTCAAATTCGTTCGGATCCTAAAAAAAGGCGCCAAGCAGGCTAATACATTCTCATTATCCGCCGATGAAATTCGGGAAGCAGCCAATCTCTACATACGACTATCTCAAAGTTCCGAGTTATCTTCGGAGTTGGCTGCAATGAAGTCCAACAAACCGTTGCCAAAAGCGACTCCGTTGCTTAAGCTTAATCCGTTTGTGGATGAGTTTGGTATCATTCGGGTTGGCGGGCGGTTACGTCACTCCTCTCTTCCATACCACCGCAAATTTCCGGTAGTCTTGCCTCGTAATCGAGTATCCGAACTCATCATCCAGCACACACACCTTCTCACGTGCCACGGAGGCACTCAACTGACGCTTCGGACTTTGAGGGAGTCTTATTGGGTCTTGGGGGCACGCTCAGCCGTCAGATCCATTATCCAAAAATGTGTGATATGTATCAGAGAGCGAGCAACTCCTGTCTCGCAGTTTATGGCCGATCTACCGTCCGTAAGGACAACACCTTCACGCCCATTCACGCATACCGGCGTAGATTACGCTGGCCCTTTTCCGGTTCTCGCAAAGCGTCATCGCGGTGCTAAACCGCACAAAACATATGTAGCACTGTTCGTCTGCCTATCCACACGAGCCGCACACCTCGAAATAGTTCATGACAACACGTCTCAGGCCTTTCTGGCAGCTCTAGACCGTCTTGTAGCGAGACGAGGTCTTCCGAGCGATCTCTACTCCGATAGAGGAACGAACTTTCAGGGAGCTAGTAAAGAACTAGTCGCCGACTACAAAGCCGTTGCTTCAGACCCCGATCTGCACGCCAAGCTAGCTTCCGATGGAATCAATTGGCATTTCCTTCCCCCGTATGCTCCTCACTTCGGAGGTATATGGGAAGCAGGAGTGAAAAGCGTAAAACACCACCTTCGAAGGGTGTTGGGCGCGTTAATCCCTACAGCCGAGGAATTCTCCACACTACTGTGTAAAATCGAGGCCTGTCTGAATTCGCGGCCGATCGCCCCTTTGTCCGACAACATTGACGACTTTGACGCGTTGACGCCCGGTCACTTTTTAGTGGGTACAGCTTTAAAGAGCGTACCTACACCGTCTTTGCTGGATATGGCAGATAACCGCTTGTCCCGTTGGCAGTCCGTCAAGAAAATGACTGAGCGTTTTTGGCGACTATGGTCGAACGACTACCTTAATACACTACAACAACGAGGAAAGTGGACCAAGATCCATGAAAATCTAAAAGAAGGAGATTTGGTACTACTAAAAAATCCGAATCTACCCCCATCAAAGTGGGAATTGGGCCGAGTAGTTGAATGTCACCCTGGACGGGACAATCTTACTAGAGTGGTTAGTGTCAAGACCGCTCAGTCTTTCTATACTCGACCAATTACGAAACTCTGTAAAATATTGTAGATCGTATCAATGTAAATAGCCTAGTTTATAAGTCAACAATTGTTCATAATTATCTCACAACGTATGTCACCAAGCGTGTATTTCTTTGTTTAAGTCGATACAAGACTTCTCATTAGTCTATACCTAATCCTGTTTTTCAGGACTAAGTCCGAATGGCGGGCGGTCCGTCTATCTTGTCAGAGTACGAATCATACAATGATATATTCGAGTAAAGTTCGGAGAGATTCTTCCGCTTGGTAGCCGAATAGATTTCGTGTGAACACGAGGCGGGCGGCATGTTCCGTATTAGCGAGACCGATACTTTGACCACGGAATACGTTCGAATTCTGTCGATGTTCGCGCGACAAAATTGGTCTCTCTCCCCTAAGGTGCGTCGCGATGTGTAACGAGCACATAGGGGGAGAAGTCTATCGTCCGTTCCACGGAACACATCTATCAAAGTTAATTCTGTAATCGCGCCGCGCTCACTCTCTTTGTAATCTCGAATCATAATAAATTCAGTCGACTTTAAAGTGTGAAGTGTCACTCTTCTTCATATTCTCCTATCCTTACAGTCCACTCACTCCACACCATCCTTCTCACAACTCTACGTGCAGATATTTTCGACCGGACCTGCTCTCATCGGTGCCTCGTTGGGAAGATCAACAGAATCCTTTCGAGGAGCTGTACGATATCGCGTACAGTAATCGATTAAAATCAAACTTTCTCGGTGATGAAGAATCTATTCCTTTCGCTGAACAAATGGAACAAGTGTACGAGTGCATACATTCTTTATAATAATCTAATCAAATCTAAGGTGAAAATTATCAGGCAACGGTCTTTTGTTTTAATGTGAATTTATTGTGCGGTGTTCTGTAAAGTTTGCGGCGTAAACCGATGGTGTGCCAGCGGTGCAATTCCATAGGGTACGCGCAAGAGGTAATGTCATAAATTAGACCTTTTTTCGGTGACCCAGTGACAGACTCATCGATACATTTTTCGTGGAAGTGTGTTAGTGCTCGGTCTGTATCCCTTTCAAGGGCTCCGTTGACGCGGCCGCATAAACACTCCCGCTACTACAAGACATTAACTTGTACCAGTAGGAACTGTCGCGCTGCCGCGCCCAACGGAGCCCTCTGATTGGCTGTCGTTTTTCGTTAATAACTCGGCCACGGATTGTGATGGGACGCTGAAACTAATGATCCGTATCTTAGAATTACCTGAGCTATCCAAAGGTGCAATAAACGTCCTGGGAACTGGGACACCCTGTACATATATACAGGGTGTCCCATTTTAATCTTTCCACTTGATTATCTCGAAAAATATTAATTATTCGAAAAAAATGTTTATACGAAAGATACTCTATTTGAAGGGGGACATTCAATGGTTGACACTGTTTTTCCTTAGGTGGAGGCGCCTCCGAGATATGAAGGTGACATTTGTTTTTTTAAATGGAACTATAGTATTTTTCTACGCTAGACACATAGCCTGACTCAAGACAAATCCATTGACCTATAATATGTTGACCTTGAAACGTCATTGAAGGTCATTTTCAGTCACTTGAAATTTTTGGACATTACACTTCCAAATGATGTTTCTCATCTTCTAAATTCAAAAGGACGACCTTGGACGTTAAGGCACTTGTTGATTCTGTCCCTAAATGACCTTGCCGAGCCCGAATCTCACAATTTCTGATCACTGTACTAGTTGGGTGCCGCCGATTCGGAAATCTTTCCCGATACATTCGGGCAGCTGCCCTATAATTTCGTTGACATTCTCCCAAAATTAAAATCATGTCAACAATTTCATTAGGCGTGTAATCAGTCATCGTAAAATTGATCACTACCAAAATTCAGAACGCTTGTAATATCTACCTACTCACAGCTTCGAAGCAACTACAGTTTAATGCCCTAGAAGGTTCTGCTAACAGATATTCCGTGTTTATAAACATGAATGTCAATAGTAGTAGTACTCGACATCGTTGTGCTGATAGATATTCTTTGTTTGTAAACATTAATATCAATAGCATTAATGTCCAAGGACGTCCTCTTGAATTTAAAAGATGAGAAATACCTTCTGGGCGTGTAATGTTCAAAAATTTCAAGTGACTGAAAATGACCTTCAATGACGTTTCAAGGTCAACATATTATAGGTCAATAGATTTGTCTTGAATCAGGCTATGTGTCTAGCGTAAAAAAATACTGTAGCTCCATTTAAAAAAACAAAGGTCACCTTCATATCTCGGAGGCGCCTCCACCTAAGAAAAAACAGTGTCCACCATTGAATGTCCCCCTTCAAATAGTGTATCTTTCATATAAAAATTTTTTTCGAATAATTAATATTTTTCGAGATAATCAAGTGGAAAGATTAAAATGGGACACCCTGTATATATATATATATATATATATATATATATATATATATATATATATTCTTCTAGTAACTAGAATAATAGTAGAATTTCTAGTAGAATAATAAATTCTTCTAGTCCCCTCTCCAACCAGCGTAACAGTAAAGCACCAATAAAGCAAGGGTAATGCGATTATGCATAGCATAACCCAATGGCAAACATTGGCACAAAATCCCTAAATTAACCTAAATTTAATTAATCTAACAAAAGTAATCCAACATGATTCAACCCAAATCAATGTAAAATCAATGTAAAATACTCCATACAACTTAAAACAAAATCCTCCATTATAAAGAAAAAACTTTTTACTCAGACATTTAATAATTTCCACTTCCGCAACCACTCATATGTATACATAGATACACAAAACACACAACTATAATCCAGGACAGACAACACATGCAATACATTATACAAACACTAAATACAATTTAAACTACACACACAAATCCCACTCAATTCAACACCCATGACTACACATCCTAAAAACACAAGCAACTCTCATCCAACATATAATACTAAATACCAAGCAGACACATTACAAACACGAAACCACTCAAATCACTCAAGCACAAACAACACCCACCCAAAACACAACCAACATCACACCCGACCCACCCCTCACAAAACAACAACCCCGGAATTACGAAAATCAACTAAAACACCCAATAACCAACAGGCAGAAAAGACACACCACACATAGAGCCACAGAAGGGACACAACTTGGACACAGCCGCAAGGAGGACAACGGCAATACAAAGATACAGAAACAACACAACCAACCACAACATCCACATTTGCACTGTTACGAGCCGGGTTGGTTTATAGAACGTGGTCGGCGAGCGTTATGGAATAAACGTGACGAGACGTTGGTTTCGTCACTTCCTTGACCTAACTGTAGCGGGGGGTATCGTACGTCAATAGTAGTGGGAGCTACAAATCGACGTATGATCTAAGGAATGATATTTAATTCAAGTCAGATGAGCCTATGAACAGAGCCATAGGGTGCTGATCTTGAATTGAGGTGAGGAATGTTACAAGCCAGATGAGCCTATGAACAGAGCCATAGGGTGCTGGTCTCCAGAGTGGTTAAGATTGAGGAAGAATGAATCCAGATGAGCCTATAAACAGAGCTATAGGGTGCTGGTATTCACTCAGATGTGGGAGGATCTCAGGAATGAGTCGAGCCAGATGAGCCTATAAACAGAGCTATAGGTTGCTGGTCCCGTGTCGGAATTAAAGGAATCTGAAGCCAGATGAGCCTATGAACAGAGCCATAGGGTGCTAGTCTTCAGAGTGGTAAAATATGTTAAGGTAAGGTGAAACCCCGAGATAGATGTACTTACAGGTGGACTGCAGGGTGCTACTCTCTGGTTAATAACGATGCACTTGCTAGGACGGCAAGTGGTCGCACAGGCACGGAAAGTAAGCCGAAAGGCACACACAGTCCGATACCCGTTGTTCGTGGTTTTGACCTGCTACGGTAAGGTCGTAAAATAATAAACTCTCGTAACTTTTGTTTCACTCCGAGCGGTTAGAGTGAAATAATTTGTGGGAACGTTACTCGATTATGTTTTAAATTCGTTTCGAGAGGAAAGGTTTTAATTTCTAGAAATAATTCTTTACTCGAATTTTATGTTTCTAGTAAAAATGTTACAAGTATATTCTTTCAATCGAATATATATACATGTATGTTAAGTGTTTGGTGTATGAATTTAAGAAAGTAGAATAATTATTGAAAAGCTCTAAGTGTTTACCCTTGGGCAGTGACGGTTGACGAGACTTCACAATAAGATGACTCCGAACTAGTTCGCGAGTGACTCTAACGTGAGTTGAACGGGGGAACTCCGACCAAGAGTTGAATTGCCAATGGACAGACTAATCTTCCGAAGGTTAAAGAAAACTCGAAAAGGAACTGGGCCTAATCTCGTAGTGTAATGCTCAAGCGTCGTACTGTGAGTAACCCGAAGATACGCATTTTCGTGGCCCTTATATAGGTCGAAAAAGTAGTGGGGAATTGAAAATTCTAGAAAATCCATCCTATGGAGGGAGTAAAAATGCTGTATGAAAGACAGTTGGAAACGGCTGGAATTACGTGGCAAGCAAGACCCTCGCTTTCGAGTTTTCCTTATTACATGGGGTCGAAAGTGTAGCTATCCGCGGGCCCTAGACCAGAGGCCAAGGGCTGTATGTATATCGTATCCTGTTTACGTTATTAAAAGGGGACTAAGCGTCTGGGTGTCGCCAAGAGAAAATTCCACGATGAGAGATTTTCATGAGAATCATACGACTCATACGTAACATCTCCCCCCTTAAAATGAAACATCATATTGATATGATGCTTTCAAAATTGGCGGCACCCAAAGCGTTTTTACAAATTTTTGGTCAGAGTTTACAATATTCAGATAATTGAAGAAATCAGAAAAACTATGATTTGAATGAAAGTAAAATAATGAAAAACAAATGATCGCGGTGTATGTCTGTGTAGTGTTATTATGTGTACTTATCAAATTTAATTTAGGCGAAGTGTTGGGAGTGGATGGTCATCTTTGATTGGTCCTGTTGTCCAATGGTTGGTCATCTTGGTCGTCCGAAATTCCAACATCTTCAGTTGGTAAATATGCGTGCTTTAACTTATCTTGATGTTTAGTTATGACTCTATTGTCTGGGGTCTGTAAAACTACATTATGTAAATCTGTGACGTCTATTACTCTGTAAGGACCTACATAATGTGGACTAAATTTACTCGTCCTCGGCTCTAATTGTACATATACTTGATCACCAATTTTAAATTCCTTCGGACGTATGTGTCGATCGTAATATTGTTTTGATTTGAATTTGGCGGAGTTTAAGTTATCGGAAGCTATATTTTGAATTTCAGTCATCCTGGTTATTAAATCAACCAAGTATGATCCATAAGTCTTTAATTGTTCTCCCTCTGGAAATGCACTTGGTAATCGGGCCTGTTTTCCGAATACTAATTCGTGTGGTGTAAAATTGGTAGATCCGTGTACACTGGTATTGTACGAGAACATAGCAAATGGGATTAAGAGATCCCAGTCTTCATATGTATCCATATAATGTATTAAAAATTCCGTAAGTACGATGTGACTTCTTTCTAGAGATCCATTGGTTTGAGGTCTGTAACCGGAAGTAGTGATTTGTCGAATTTTGAATATTTCTGCTAAATGTGTCAACAATTTTCCAATAAAACTTGTTCCTCTGTCAGTAAGAATGGCTTTCGGTGTTCCAAAAATTGCAATGAAGTGTCTTGCAAAAGCGTCAGCGATGGTTGTGGCTCTAATATTCGGAATAGCAACTGCAAGACAATATTTGTTTAAATTGTCCTGCATTGTCAATATGTAACGATTTCCGTTAGGGGTTTCTGGGAGTGGTCCTACGGTGTCCAATGAAATTTTGTCGAAAGGTTCAGCAGGTGTATCTGTGATGATCATAGGTTGTCTGGTTTTAGCTCGGACTAATTTCTGTTCTTGACAACTTGTACAGGTTTTAATAAATTCTTGAATTTCGTTGCGCATTCCTGTCCAGTTGAATCTTGCGCGTAAACGGTTGTAGGTTTTTGTAATTCCCTTATGTCCTCCTACGAGACTGCTGTGAGCTTCTTGTATTAATCCTTGTCTTTCCTGTTTCGATGGTTCTTTAGTAGCTCCTTCACATAGAATTATGTTAATATTAGAATCGGAGAAAATTGATTCTAAGAGGGTTCTGAATGTTCTGAATGAAATATGATCATGGTTGTCGTTTACTGCTGATATCCTAATAGTTTTGACTTTAGTTTTCAAGAGTGCTGTTTTTAAATCGGTCAGTCCTTGGGCTAATTCCTGAATAGTCATTTTCTCGTGATTGAAATCTGTTGAAAAGATGCTGAAAATCTTAAATTGTCCTCTTGATGAAATGATTACTTTTCCCTTCTTTGGTTTTCCAGCGGATAAAATTCTTTTTGAAATTAAACCAGTGTCACACAGTAATTTTGTAACCGGGCTATGCATGGTACAATCTGCTGGTATGAAATGTGCAACGTGTCCTTTTTCGGATACGACGGTATTCGGCGAGACAATAATGTCTCCAATTACAGGTTGTTGAATTTCGGATTCTTTGTTCCTATTGCAGAGAGTGTCGTAAATTTCCATATCGGAGTCATCATGTGGATTTGCCACTAGCGGGGGCAATAAAAGAATACCCCTAGGGTAGGCTCTGCCAGTCGTAAAAGGCGACCTAAAGGGTTGGTGCAGCCTCTGGGCCCCCGGGACGGCCGCCTCCGCCCGGGGAGTCAAGTCTACTTCGCCCGTGAGGGTGGGGTTGCATCTCGCTCGAAGTAGGCGGCAGGCCAGTGTGCGGGCCTGTTTCGAACGCAAGCGGGAAGCTGAGGGATCTGCAGCCAACGCAAAGGACCGTCTGCAATGACGTAAAAATGAAAAATGCATTTTATGCATAATGGCAGGACTCCGATCGTGGCGGATAGCACACGCACTTACACAGAACAATTCGCACTGGGGACTGAGCACCCCCAGATGCAGGATTTTGATGAAAAGGAGAAACTTCGCTTCTCTCCCTTCACTTCACTATCCTTGCCCCGCTATTCTCTTCACTCTCTCATTCCGTTCCTGAGGAAGCGGAGGAAGACGTGTCGATTAAACGGAGCAGGCGGGACCCTGGCGTTGGTAAATGCCACGACTAAAAAGACACGCAAAGAAAAGAAAGACTGCCGCAGGTTTCTCGGCCTACCGGCAGCTACAACTCAGGCTGCAAATAAGTAATTGAGTACATGGGGCCAGGCGATCCGAGCCCCTCCGCTTCGGCGGAGTGCCTGGATTGGGTTGGACTCTGTGTGGCAGATAGTTTACATAACACGGAAGGGGGTTCGCCCTACGGATCGTGAGGCTTGCACGAGGACCGTGAGTCTAGGCTGTAGATGGGGCCGGCGCTCCCGGCTTGCGGAGTCTCCAGCAGCGTGGCCGCCTGTGGTGGAGGGCCCTGGGAAGCCGACGCCTTCCCAGGCACCACAGCGCGCGTAGCCTGGCTGAGTGACCGCCCGGGACAACGTAACCGAGGCTTGCGGAGTCACCTTGAGTGACCGCCCTCGGCACGTTGAGCCGGCGCCTTGTGCGGAGGCTAGTCGCTCCGCACGCGTATGCCCGATGGGCGAGGTAGCGGGACCCATGGGCTTCGAGCCTATGGGTTGAATACTAGTCATCATGTGGTGATTCACATATGAGGTCCGAAAACATCCCTTTACTTTCCACACTGGGTTCAAGTGGTCCGGTTGGAGTGTTTCTAATGACTTTCTTCGAAGATATAGGCCTGAGGCATTGTATTGGTAATGATGGCAAAGGTCGAGATAAAATATTATCTGCGACTGGTGTTGCATTCGTAACATGTTGATGTAATTCTTCGTCCGATGAAATTTCGGCGGGCAGGGGTAGTAATTCGACAATTGCTGGAGTGTCCTTTGCTTTAATTGTATTTTCAAGAACAGTATCTTCCGAAATATCATTAAAATTTATTAAATCTTGGTAGTCAGTTGCTGTGTTATTGGGTGAATAGGTTGGAGTTACTCTTTCTACAACGGGTGTTTCCAGCTGAGTTGAATGTCCAATAGGTATAGGATTCTGTTTGGGAAATAGTTCCCAGAGTGACCAGTGTGGTGGCAGCACCACCTGGACACCGATCGCTCAAGCCAGGTGGCAGCATGACTTCGTCGTGTGTGGTGTGTGCAACCCTTCGGTTACACTTCCACTCGCCCAGAATGGGGAAAGAGAGTGTAATTAATAAACACGTTAATTTAAACTTTAATCTTTAATTCTTAGTACAAGAATGATACATCCTTACGAAAGGAGGTTTGAGCGTTAACTGCGCAAGCAGTCTTCCGCACTAGCCGCCACGCGTGTGGTGCTAGTAGCTAGGGAATTTACTGTTGGAGAGTAACAGTTGGCGTTACCCCACACTACTCCCCCCAAGTTATGACGATAACTTAAAACTATACTTGTAACTTAAGATACTGCTTAAGAATTAGCACAGCGCAAGGAGTATGCAAAAAACTTTGGGTATTACAATAATCTTTGGATACAAATCACAAGATTCACAAATCATACTTAACCCTACTAGATTAAATATAATATCTTATGTACTAGTGTATTACAATAGATTGCAACGGCAATACAAAAATTGTAGGAACTGTGTTTAGTATAAACTATTTTTATTCTTATAACTAGCTCTTCTCTCTATAAAGAGAACAGTATTTTTACTTGTCGGTAGTGACTTTATTAGTCGGGACGGCAGGAGCTCTATTTTTATTAAAATATGTTTTAAGAACAGAACGCGGCTTTGGATGTTGCTCAGGCGACGGAGCAGGAGCAAGCTCAGGTTCGGCCGGAATGCACGTATCCTCTAGGATAAAATGTGCTGGTTTAATTAGTTCGGTAGACACTACCTTAGCTAAACCATTGATTTCTATTTTAAAATCCTTATCGGAAATTCGCTCAAGAATCTTATAAGGACCAGAGTACGGTCTTTCCAAAGATTTCTTAACAGGAGGGGATCTAAGAAAAACATGTGAACACGTGTGCAGATCCTTCAAAAAGAATGCACGTGGCTTATGCCGATGGACAACAGGAATAGGCTTAACATTGACGTGGTTTAAAAATCACGTCGGGGTCACCAATGTGGTGTGTGCAACCCTTCGGTTACACTCTTTTTCCCCATTCTGGGCGAGTGGAAGTGTAACCGAAGGGTTGCACACACCACACGTGTGACGTAACGGTCATGCGCACTGGCTAAAATCGGCCTCGTGTCGCGGCAGCGCACGGAAATCGGCCATTATAGTTTCGTTGCCTGAGTCTACTGGTCGTATAGTATAGCTCAGCGTTTACGCACGCGCCGAAAGGCATTTTGGAATACAACGACATTGGTTACTGCTCATCGTTAGAATATAACAGGCAAGTCAGCTCAATTATTATTAGTCTGCTCATCATGTATATTCAATAATAATATATATGAAATAAAGTGAGACTGCTCGAGAGCAACACAATTCTCTCATTACCTTGCTGCCAAGACTTTTCACACGTTTGGATGTTTCTCAAACATTTTTGGTCCTTCGAGCCGGATTGTGCAGCAGGGTTTTGAGTAGAATTGTGTAAATTCAGCGTGCTTTTAAGTGAACTCAGTGTGCGACGGGTCCGCGTTGTTGCTAACCGGAAGTCGTACACGTGTCGAAGTCGGCCATGATGCCCTCTCAATTTCGCACGTACGCTCGGCTTTGTTCACTTTCAATCATCTTTCATTAATGCACGCTTTATTTCACTGATTGCTCATGCTCTGTAATTATTGGGATTTCTCATGTTTTGTGAATTTCTCACATGCAGTCAGCCTTGGTTCATTTTCATTCACATCACCATTTAGTGGCATGTGTTTTACTTCAGTGAATGCTCATGCATTCTCTTTATTGGTGCTTTCACATGATAAATATTATCATTGTCAGGTTTTGACTTACGCACCTGTTCAGTTCATTTTCTATCACCTTGGCTGACTACGATCATGTGTTTTACTTCAGTGACTGCTCATGCATTCTCTTTATTGGTGCTTTCACATGATAAATATTATCATTGTCAGGTTTTGACTTACGCACCTGTTCAGTTCATTTCCTATCACCTTGGCTGTCTACGACCATGTGTCCTATTTCAGTGAATGCTCATGCATGTCATTTATTCACATTTATTCAGGATAAATATTATCATAGTCAGTTTTTGACTTACGCACATGTTCAGTTCACTTCGTATCACCTTGGCTGTCTACGACCACGTGTCCTATCTCAGTGAATACTCATGCATTTCATTTATTCGCATTTATACATTATAAATATTATCATATTTTGTCATTTCATTACTCACATGCTTAAGGCTTTCCGCATGCTCATTCATTTGTTCCTTATAATAGATTTCACTGAGACAACCAGCAGTCTGCTCAGGGAAAAGTTGGTCGGTCCAAACGGAGGCCTAGGATGCCTCTCCTTAAGGAGGAGGTTGCAAAAGGGAAGGGCGTCACAGGGCGCACCTCACCTGTCCCTGCTACGCTAGCTGTGCCCAAGGTGGATCGGACAGCAATAGCCGAGGAAGACACTGCGACCGCTCACTATGCCTCCTCTGGAGAAGAGTCCCAAATATCAAGGGACAGCTCCAAGAGGACAACAAGGGCCTGCTCACCTGCAACATATCCTCGTGATATTATCATGAGGCAGTATGCGCAGGAAGAGAGACTAATTCAGCTCTCAGAAATTGCTGATGAGGTTGAGACCGCTCATGATATCACCTTGATGGGAGTGCAGGCCACCATTGACCAGGTGAAGCAAATGCACACTGTGTTCCTGTCGGAACACAGTTACTTGGTCAACAATGGGCCACCTTCCCAGGTGACACACCCATACTTTGCTGCCCATATGTCGACACAGGAGTCGACAAAGTATAATAAGTTGATGAGACGGCTCACTAAACTATTGTCTGAGCTCTCACCAGCTCCTGTAGTCCCTCCTCAGGGCATGGACTATGCACAAAGAGTCCGCTCAAGGTTGCCTGAACTGGCAGTGCCAACCTTCTCTGGAGCCTACCTAAAATGGCCGGAGTTCAAGGCAATGTTTGCCTCGGTCATATCAGACCGCAAAGATCTGTCTCCACTGGAGAAGTTCCAGTACCTGAAGGGAGCGGTTTCAGGTACTGCTTCAGAACTGATCTCGAACCTTCCTCCAGTGGGAGATTCATTTGAGACAGCTTTTAGACTGCTCACCACACGTTTTGAGTGTAAACGATTAATTGTCAACTCCTATTTAGAGCGAGTTTTCAAATTGACGCCGATGACTAAGCGTAGCTCAGTGTCATTATTGAAGCTGGTAAGCATAGCAAATGAGACAGCTCAGGCACTGCTCACAGTGACCGCTCCGGACTGCTCAAATTGTATGATGGTACATCTGTTCACACGACTCCTGGACTCTGATACAAGAGAACAGTGGGAGCACACAATCAGTGACTCCCAAGAGTATCCCACTCTGGAGCAGCTCACCACCTTCCTGACCACACGCGCTCGTGCACTGGAAAATATTGAGAATACAGCTCAAGCCGCTGACGCTGTGAAAAGCAAGCCTCAATCAGCCACCTCCACCAAGGCTCCAGTGACACGGGCAGTCGTGCATAAGGCAACGCCAAACCAGCCAGCTCATTTTCAACGAGTTCGGGAGCCGACTCATCTTTGCGACCTGTGCTCTCAACCGCATTTTGTGGTGAAATGCGAAAGGTTTCGAGAGAGCTCAGTGGCCAAACGCATGGCCTTGGTGCGAGAGAAGCACCTGTGCTTTTTATGCCTAGGTCGGCATAATTTCGGGAAGTGTCGCTCTTCTCTTAGTTGCAAGACGTGCAAGGGCAAGCACCACACAATGCTGCATGGTGGTGATTTATCTGTCCTATTTGGTAGCTCCTTCCACCACAAGGAGCATCAGAGTGAGACCGCTCAGTCTTCTGCCTCTACAGGCACATCGTCCGCTCATTGAGACAGGGGTGCAATCCCAAAGAAGGCCGCTCATGGAGCGCACCACACAACATTGCTAGCCACGGCTCTAGCAACTATCTACTCCTCCACGTCTGCTCATCAGGTGCGCATGCTCATTGATCAAGGCTCTGAAATCACCCTTGTATCAGAAAGACTTGCTCAGCAGCTTAATATTCCAAGAGAACGCTCAAAGTTGGATATCATGGGAGTTGGAAACAAGTGTACTGCACAGACCCGAGGCATGGTCACGCTTACTCTCCACTCCAATCTGAGACTGCTCACGGCCACAATAAAGGCCCACATTTTGAAGACATTGACAACTACATTACCAACATTAGAGATTTCTCAGCATGTTGATTGGCCTCATCTTGAGAAATTGGCTTTGGCCGATCCTGAATTTCTCGTTCCAAGGGCAGTTGATATCATCCTAGGAGCAGATTATTATGGACTTGTCATCAGACCAAATATCATCAGGTTAAATGACACAGCTCCTATTGCTCAACTTTCCATCTTTGGTTGGCTAGTAATTGGCCCAGTTTTCTCAACATCGTCTGCTGTCAGACGATCTTATCATGTCAGTATGCAACGACATGACCACCATCTTGATGAAATGTTGGCTCGATTTTGGGTTCAAGAAGAGGCTCCTACCATCCAGAGCACTCTGCTCACTCCTGATGATCAGGAGTGTGAAGAGCACTTTAACACAACCCATACGAGAGATTCATTAGGGAGATACACTGTACGTATCCCACTTAAGTTGTCAACAAATGTTCTGGGCAGCTCATATGAGACAGCTCGCAAGTGTCTTCAGCGTCTCACGAGACGGTTTCTCAAGAATCCAGACTATAAGATCAAATATGTCAAGTTCATGCAGGAGTATGAAAATCTGAATCACATGGTGGAAATACCAAACGACTCAATAAGTAGTCCGGTACAATATTATTTGCCCCACCATGGTGTTCTCAAACCTGACAGCTCGACTACTAAACTTCGGGTTGTGTTTAATGGATCCTGCACAAGCTCATCAGGCGTTTCAGTAAATGATATAATGCACACAGGTGCCAACCTGTTGTTGAATATCATGGATGTTCTCCTGTGGATTCGGACTCATCGCCACATATTCTCTACCGATATTACTAAGATGTACCGTCAGATTAGAGTACATCCAGATGATTGGGACTTACAACGAATATTGTGGATCGATGAGAAACTTGGTGAGAAACATTATCACCTCACCACTGTCACCTATGGAACAAAAGCAGCTCCATTTCTGGCAGTGCGTACATTACAGCAATTAGCTGAAGACGAAGGTCATCGTTTTCCACTGGCTGTGCCATCTATCACTCGTGGGAGATACGTAGATGATATCTTTGGTGGTGCAGACTCAGTGGACAAACTTACTGAAGTGGCAATTCAAGTCCAACAATTGTGTCAGTCAGCAGGCTTTCCTCTGGCAAAGTGGCACTCTACTTATCCCAAGCTGCTCAAAATAGTCTCATCACAGGAGCAAGCCAACTCCGAAATAGCCTTCGCGGATTGCGATACCAAAATTCTCGGACTATCATGGTCACCTGAACAAGACGTGTTTCAATTCTCGTCTATGTCAGAACCGCATCATGCCCTGATTACGAAACGCCAGATCCTCTCACAAGTAGCGACCATTTTTGATCCTCTAGGCTTTGCCTCACCTGTAGTAATCAAGGCAAAGATATTGCTACAGGAATTATGGTTACTCAAAGTAAATTGGGATGAACCATTGTCAGCTCATGTCGTCTCAAAGTGGAAAGACATCAGAGAAGATCTTATATGCCTGGCCAGGCTTACCATTCCACGGTGGTTCAACACGTATTCAAATTCGCGGGTTGAATTGCATGGGTTCTCTGATGCCTCCCAGTTAGCCATGGCAGCGGTAATTTACATTACCGTTCACACACCGTCCACAAGCATCGTGACGTCACTAGTCTGCTCAAAAACAAAGGTTGCACCATTGAAGAGACTAACCATCCCGAGGTTAGAGTTCTCCGCAGCGCTGCTATTAGCCAAGCTCATGTCTCATGTCCAAGCTACTTTAAAAAGGGACATTTCAACTACATTTTTGTGGACGGATTCTCAAGTAGTTCTCACATGGATCAAGTCTCATCCGTCTCGCTAGAAAGACTTTGTTAGCAATAGAGTTGCACAAATACAGGACCTTACTGAGAACGCTCATTGGAGGCATACTCCAGGCACAGCCAATCCAGCTGACTGTGCATCTCGCGGCGTTTCTACAGACCAGCTCAAAGATCATGAGCTCTGGTGGACGGGACCACCTTGGCTCACTAAACCTGAACACTGGCCACCTCAAACATTGACACCAGACGAGTCAAGTGCCCTAGAAGCTCGTCCTGTGTGGCACTTGTGACAACTCAACAGTTCAAGAACTATGATTGGGACCTTATCTATAGATACTCGTCGTTCATGAAGCTGCTTCGAATCACGGCCCTGATTCACAGGTTTAGCTTAAATGCAAGGGCATCGATCACAAAACAACCGAGTCCGCTCATTCAGTCTGACATTGAATGGTCCAGACAGTTCTGGATCATGGCTACACAAGCCACATATTTCTCAGAGGAATTGAAGGTTCTCAAGAAACAATCTCAGTTACCTTCAAGCCACCCATTGAGCCGATTGACGGCCTTCATAGATCATCAAGGCATCATCAGAGTGGGTAGACGGCTCAACAATTCAGACCTTACATATGAGACGAAGCATCCAGCAATTTTGCCACGTAGGTCAAGATTGTCTGAGCTCATTATCGATTTTTCACACAAACACACCTTGCATGGAGGAACCCAAGTGACGCTCGCCCATATTAGACAGTGCTATTGGATTCTCGGAGGAAGAGCTCCAGTAAAAGCTCATGTGCTTCGGTGTGTGGTTTGCGCTCGACAAAGGGGGATCCGTGCCCATCAAATGATGGGCCAACTACCTCTGGTTCGAGTGCAGCCATCCCGGGCATTTGCTCACACAGGCATAGATTATGCCGGACCGCTCACCTTGAAAACTTGGAAAGGGCGAGGCGCCAAGACTCACAAGCGTTGGATATGTGTGTTTGTATGCCTAACTACATCAGCTGTTCATCTTGAAGTCGTCTCAGACTACTCAACTGAGGGATTCATAGCTACCTATAGAAGGTTTACTTCACGAAGAGGTATTCCTACTTCCTTGTACTCTGATTGTGGAACAAACTTTGTCGGGGCAGATACATCTCTTCGCAAGTTGTTTACACAGAGTACACAGGAACACAAAAGGCTTATTGCACTGCTCATGGAAGACCGCTCAACCTGGCACTTTAATCCTCCTGCCGCACCCCACATGGGTGGGAAATGGGAGGCTGTGGTAAAGTCCATCAAATACCACATTAGACGTACAGTAGCAGAGACGCCTCTAACTTATGAGGAGTTGACGACTCTGTTGAGCCAGATTGAAGCTGTTCTCAATTCAAGACCCTTAGAACCTCTCAGTGACGACTCTCAGGACCTGTCAGCGCTGACTCCAGGGCACTTTCTTATTGGCACTGCTTTAAATGCCGTTCCAGAACCATCCTTGCTAGACATCTCAACCTCTAGACTTTCTCGATGGCAATTCGTCCAGCAACGTGTTCATCAGTTCTGGGCTCAGTGGTCAGCTCACTACCTCCAAAGGTTGCAAGCCATCTCAAAATGGCATCACCCTAACAACACTATAAAACTAGGCTCATTAGTGTTGATTTCTGACGAGAGGTTTCCTCCCTGTAAATGGCCTCTCGCTAGGGTGATGTCACTGATACCCGGCAAGGATGGGCTCACAAGGGTGGCCGAGATAAAAACCGCCACCACAACACTAGTGTGTAACGGTACTTCCTATTGAGACCACTGTCCACGAGGAAGGCCCTTACTTATAAATAGGTTCGGGACAGGTCGATAAAGAATCTTGAAACTTTTTACGTTATACACGAGATTTATTCTTATATCTCCCTAACTAATTACACAAATCCTTACGTAGCCTACTCTATCACACACTCTTGCACTCTTATATTTCAGTGACACGATCTTATTCTAACTTATCCTCTTAAATCTAATTTCTATTCTACCGCTATATATATATATATATATTGATCTATCTATTAAAGCTGTTCGCGGACACTGTTGCTCACATACACACACTCTCTCGCTCAGCTGATCGCTTGCCGTGTTTACTCCTCGTCTCTCTCACACTCGTTATCACCGTCGTCTCTCTCTCACACTCGTCTTAATCTATCTATGGCTTTAAATGCCTCGTCGCCAAATATTATTTCGCTCCGCTTTCATACACTGATTTCGGTCGATGTGTTTTAATGACGGGAGACGAGATCGTGGTCTGGCCCTGAATGTCCAGCCGCTACTCCTTCGAAGAAGGTTTCTTTGGCGAATGGGAGGCGAGATCGTGGTCTGGCCCTGAATGTCCAGCCGCTACTCTGTTTAGGACGATATCTTTGGTAACTAGAAGACGAGATCGTGGTCTGGCCCTGAATGTCCAGCCGCTACTCCTTGTACGGGTAGGAGACGAGATCGTGGTCTGGCCCTGAATGTCCAGCCGCTACTCTTTGCAAGGATCGGAGACGAGATCGTGGTCTGGCCCTGAATGTCCAGCCGCTACTCTTTGTCCGGGTGGGAGACGAGATCGTGGTCTGGCCCTGAATGTCCAGCCGCTACTCTTTGTCCGGGTGGGAAACGAGATCGTGGTCTGGCTCTGAATGTCCAGCCGCTACTCTTTGCAAGGATCGGAAACGAGATCGTGGTCTGGCCCTGAATGTCCAGCCGCTACTCTTTGGAAGGATCGGTATCTTTGGATGTCGGTAGATAGGTCACATACACTCTCTCCCTCTCATTCGTCCACTCCGCCTAATTCTATCTTATTCTATTCGCACTGAGTCCCGATTAATCTTTGGATGCGAATTTTATCTATCGCAAAATTATCACAAGAGAGCTTAGGATTGATCGCGCAAAATGCTGCTACCATATAAAGGTATTATTAAATACTGTTGCTTTTTCGCTGTGCGTCGCGCTTTATATACCCGTCCCTTCACAACCGCGCCCAATCATATTCTTACATTTTCAAAAGGAACGAATCAGATTTTTACCGTTTTTTCTACTTGACGGTTGTTGCGTAATGTACTTGTTTGTCGTAATCGATATCATTTGTTTACGTCCTCTCACCGCTGTTTAGGGCTCGTCAGGGGCGCGCAACTACCTCCGTGGTGGTCATGCGGGGGCTACCGCCTCAATGCCCCCCCAGATCGGACACTCCTCGGAAGTCCTTTCCAGGATGTTCGATCTTCTTCTGTCCACTGCGGCTCCTCCGGGTCGTTGATACTCGTACTGGTCCTCCTGTCTCGTCCGGCACGTTCGCTTCTGTGCTCCTCTTCTATATTTTTTTTTTTTTTTTTTTTTTTTTATATTTTTATGGGTACACTGACTTCCACCACACCCTCACGTCTAATGGCACCTGGTGATTCCAGTCGAGGAACAGATCTACTACTTCCTTTCCGTCGGTGTTTCGGCCTGTCCATTCTACTTCCCCGATCCGTCCGATGGTAGCCAGATGGAACATGCGTTTTTGTTGGTCCGGCCATCTTCTCTGCCGCAACCCGGGTTTAATATTAGGTAGAGCACACGGAATCGCCCTTGGCTCCTGTTCGGGGAAGCATTGTGGTAACACATATATTTCGCTCATTGGGTGATCGCAGACACGGCCGGAATCGATCTTCCTAATTCTCAGTTTCCCGTGGAGTATCTCCTCTATTTCTCCCCTTTCATATATTCCCCGTGACCCCACGTTGCGCGGGGTGGCCACAAGGACTCCTTCTATCATTTGTTCCGGCCGTATCCATAGCCGAGACCTCCCATCTCGCTGTATGGCCATGGTCAGTTGCGCTTGCTCTCTAAGGTTTTCTGTCTCCTCATCTATGTATCGCACCCAGAAATCGCCTGGATGGTACGCCGCCGTCACCCGTATCTTCCTCGGCTTACCGATCTCTCCCATTGTTGCGGTGGTTACTATTGAAATGAGCTCTTCAGCTGGTGGCTTCGGTCTTATATAGCCTCTGTTTTTGTTTACCCCCTTCTCCTTCTTCACATGCTCTCTCCTTCGTACTCCTTTACTTTAATTGCTTCCCATTCCTCTTCGAATTCCTTTTCTATTAGATAGGTTCTTCTTTTCCATATATGAGGACGCCAGGCCAAGTATTCTTGGAGGTCATGTTGGGCCCTCTTTTCTCGAATTTCTTTCAACATTTGGACCGCCCACTCGATTCGTTTTTTGATGATTTTGTCATCTTGAATCCGTATTCCCGATGTTGGGGGAATTTCTATCACCGTTTGTACACCTCGTCCCATCGTGGCCCTTCCTTTCCCTTTGCATTGGACGCCCCGACCAGGGGAGAAGCGTCCGTTGCCACTTGCCCATTTCCTCGCAACCGCTCTTGGACGACCCTGGATCCGGATGTGCTCCCAAGTCGCGGTTTCCCCGGTTTGGACGCTGATGGTCCGCTGGAAGTCCGATGTCGTGACTTGTGTAGCCTTATCCATTTTCTTCGCTTGATTATAATGCTTCGCTTCTTACTGCCGTTCCTTCGCCTTTAACTGATAGATGATCGTCGGTGTTCCGCCGTGTTTATATATGTGTCGCTGATCGGATTACCGTTGGACCTTTGTTGACTGTGCTCGCGCCTTCGGGATTATCTGTACTAATCGGTACCTTATATTTCTTCAGTTTACTGGCGTGGAACATACCCCTTTCTTTTGCGGTGTCTAGATCTTCGATCAAGTAGGTTCCCTGTGCGATTTCCTTCTTTATTTTGAACGGTCCTTCGTAAATTGCAAAGAATTTTGCGATCTTATTATTCAAACCATCTGAATTATTACAGGCGCGAACTAGTACCAGTTCCCCCTCCTCGAAGGTCGTTAATTTATGTTTGTCATCGAATTTCGAAGCGCGCTGTCTTCCTTTCTTCTCGATCCTCTCTCTCGCTAACCGAATCCTTTCTTCTAACGTTCCTGTTTCTAGATCGTTCCTTTTTGGCTTTATCCATGAATTCCATATTCGTGTCGGCTTTTTTCCGAATTGTAATTCTACCGGAGTGTACTCCGTTGTTTCATGATGTACTTCGTTAATTATGTCTTGGATGATTCGTACCCAAGTCATCCAGTTGCTATGTTTTTCTCCCACGAACGTCCTAAAGAATCGGCCCAACTCCCTATTCACCCGTTCTACTATGTTTCCCTGTGGATGTCGGATCGAGGAAAATACTGCATCTATCCCTTCGCCTTTTAGCTTATCCAACCATTTTCGTGCGGTAAATTGTGTTCCATGGTCGAATTGTAATTTTTTCGGTTTTCTGATGTTCGGAACGTATTGCGAAAAGATTCTATTTATTGTCGCAGCGGTTGTGGCTTTCTTTAATGGATATAGGACTACATATTTTGAAAAAGCGTCGATGGTCACCAGGAGGTATTTGCATCCTCCCTTAGACGTGGGTAACGGTCCAAAAAAGTCAATGGATACAAGATCGCCTGGTTTTCCAGGAACGATCGTTTGCATTGCAGCATATGCTGTTTGATTCGCGACTTTATTCCTCTGACACGAGTCACATGTTGCTAATATTTGTTTCGTTTTCCGTAACAGTTTCGGGAAACAAAAGTCTTCGTTCATCATCAAAAAGACCTTTTTAGGACCGATATGTCCGTATAATTCGTGAATTTCAATTATTAATTCTCGAATTATACTTTCCGGTACACAGATTTTCCATCTGCCCCCCTATCCTTTTTCTCTATAATTCCATTAATTTTTCGAAACGTGTCATTTGTCGGATCGTTGTCCTTGATCGTTAATTTCCTCATTCTTTCTTTTAGCCTGGGATCGTTGGTTTGGAAATCGCCTAACCGTCGCATCTTGTTTACTAGCTCGCGGTTCGGCTTCCTAGCTAGCAACGTGTATACACAGATGTCCCTACGTGTATCAAAATTTGTCATTTCTTCTTCTGTCATCGTGCGGCTCAACACGTCTGCTACGTTGTTTCGCTTTCCTGGGCAGTGGTCGATTTCAATGTTGTAATCTTGTATCGCCAGCATCCACCTGGTTAGTCGCGCGTTGCTAAACTGACATGTTTGAATGTACGTGAGGGCGTTATGATCCGTTACTACCTTGATCTTTGCTCCTAATATATAAGATCGAAATTTGTCCAGTGCCCATACGATTGCCAACAATTCCTTTTCGGTGGTGAAATAATTCGCCTCTGCCCCGTGCAGCTTCCGACTGGCGAACGTTATTGCCTGTAGTTCTCCCTGGTCATCGTACTGTCCTAAGGTCGCACCTAACGCATAGTCGCTTGCATCCGTATGGAGGATGTATTGTTTGTCTACGTCGGGGTGTTTTAAGATTACCGTTTCGCAAAACAGCCCTTTTACTTCTTCGAATGCCTTTTGTTTTTCCTCATCCCATTTCCATTTCTTTTCCTTCTTAAGTAGTTCGAGAAGCGGTACTGTAGCGGCCGCGTGAAGTCTCGTGAACTTAGTATAAAAATTAATTAGCCCTAGGAAGCCTCGCAGTTGTTTCTGATTTCTCGGTGCTTGGAAATTCCGAATTTCCTGTATTCTTTCTGGCATCGGTTTTATTCCGTCTATACTCAGTATGTGACCCAGGAATTTAACTTCCTTCCGGAAGAAGTGGGATTTTTTGAAGTTCAAAGTCATGCCACTTCGTTTGAACCGCTCAAAAATCTGTCTCAGATGAACCATGTGTTCCTCCTCATTTCGCGATATACACAACAGGTCGTCCACGAAGTTGATAATGTGCTGCCCGATGTCTTTTAATACGAAGTCCAGTCCCCGGATGAGACTGGCGCTGCTCGTTTTGAGTCCAAACGGAGTGACCGTGAATTCGTAGCATTTCCCTTCGTGTAGAAATGCTGTGTACTTTCTTGACTCAGGCGTAAGAGGAATCTGCCAAAAGCTGCTGGTCATATCGAAACTGCTCATTATTTTCGCGTCCTTACACCTTTGGAATAACTCTTCCAGGTTTTGCGGTCGTTCTCGATCCTCTTCCAACACCTTATTTAATCCCCGGGCATCCAGGCATAACCGTATGGACCCATCCTTCTTTACTACGGTCACCATTGGATTAATCCATGGACTATTCGACCGTTGTATCACTCCGTGGTCCAACATTTTCCTGATTTCGTCTCGTACGGCCTCCCGTCGCGCCATGGGGATCGGGTATGACTTTGCATAGAAAGGTTTCGTGGTAGTTACTTGTAACGCATGCTGGTATGCAGTTATTCTTCCCGGTCGTTTTCTAAATACCTCCTTATACTCCTGAATCATCCCCCGGAATTCTTTCCTCCTTTCTTCTGGGAGCTCGCTACTTTCCGCCAATTTTTCCTCAATTTCCTCTGACTGAAGCTCCTCGGCTTCGACTCCGGTCCTTGACTCTGTCCTCCTAGAGTCGCCCTTATTCCCTTCAAACTTCGTTCGTTCCCCTTTTCTCACCTCCATGCATTGGACCTTTGCCCCCTCTTTTCCTCCACTCCTTACTTCCACCTTCTTTATTTTACCTTGGGCTCGTCCTTCTGTCATTGGAACTTCTCCTCCTTGACTCATCCATGATTCACCTTCCTTCCTTTTTTTCTTAACCTCTAGCCCCTTAGTCTTATCGTCGTTCCGTACAACTCTTCGTTGTGTTACCTCACGTAGCGCCTCCATCTCCTCTTCTGTTTCTTCATATCCTTCAATTAGCTGTACCTGCTGACTTTTCATTTCCTCATCTTCCCACTCAATGACCGTTATCAAACCCATATCTTTTCCCTGTCTCATCTCCAGATGCTCCTTCTCTACATTTATCGTTGCCTGTATTTCTCTTAACATGTCCATTCCTAGGATGCATTTTCGTATCAGCTTGGGTACCACTATTACGTTCTGTGCTACCTCTATATTTCCAATCTTTATTGTCGCAAAAATTTGCCTTTTCAATTTTCCCGATGCTTTTCCGGTTGCGCCGATTACTCGGACACCCACCATTGGAAGTGTCGGGCATTTCTCAAAAAGCTGTATGTTTTCGTCGTACAACTCTTCCGAAATACACGTTATTTCACTTCCTGTATCCACCAGTGCTTCCACATTCTGTCCTTCGATTTCTATCCTGATTATCGGACACCCTTTACTTCTTTTCTTCCTTATTGCTTCTTTTTCCTCATTTAGGTAATCTCGTGGTGCCTCGAAAGTGATGTTGGCTACCCTCTTTCCTCTAGTTGTGCACGTGCTCGATGCAGTTCTTCGTGCACCCGTGCGTCTCGGCACAACTCCTACTCGTTTCCCGAGTCCCTGTGGCATACGGGTGAATTTTTTATATTTGTTGTTGGTCCTTCCATCCGCGCACCGGAATCTCTTGTCCGTGGTCCTTCTGATGGAACGTGTTGTTGCTGCATCACATTAACGTGCGCTTGTCGTGGTCCCCAATTTCCTCTTGGTGGAGGCGCTTGGTGCCCTCCCTGAGGTCGCGGACCCATCATCCTAGAGTTCCGTCTTGCACTTGTGGCTGCCGCTCTATCGTACCTTTCCAATACGGCTAGCAGTTCGGCGTGTGTTGTCACCCTTTGTATGATGACGTCCCGTACTACTTCGTCTTCAAAGTGCCTTGCTAAGTATTCTATGATATTTTCGTCGGATGGTCTGGGAATCAAATCTCTTGCATTTCCCAATACGCGGGAGGCATATTCCACCCGTGTCTCCTGTCCTCCGGCGGTGTAATATCCCATGGCCAGGTTTTTTCGTATTTTTGATTGGACATCTGCGCTCCAATATCTCTCAATGAAACTTCCTCTGAAATCTTCAAAAGTTACATGCTCTTCCTCGTGCAGATACCACCAGTCCTGAGTTGCTCCCTTTAAGCATTGGTCCAGAGTGAATCTTATGTTGGCCCTCGGACCATGTATCTCCTCGCAGTATGCTCTTAGCGCGCGAAGAAATGGCATTGGTCTTGACCGTCCTGACCCATCGAATGAGGGCCTTTCTGGACACGGCGCTTGCATTCTTCCCCCTTTAAGGGTTGATGTTGGAACCCCTTTTACCCAAACGTCTTCTAATTCCGTGACTCTCCGCTCGCACTCGCTGATTTTTAATTTAGTGTCGCCAATTTCGGAGTTCACCACGCGGAAATTCGCAGCGACCGTACGAATGTCTTTTTCTTGATGTTTTAGTTTATCTGCCACGACTCCGAGGCCCTTTTCCAGTGTTTGGCGCATCTGCCCCATCTCCCCTCGCATTGTTTGCTGGTCCGTTTGGCGAGTTTCTTCCCAGTTGCTGTGAATTTCTTCTCGTAGCATATTGTTCATGTCTCCAACTGTAGCCAAGGTTTGTTCTTGCGAATCCTTAATATTCTGATTGAGACTTCTATGCGCCGTCTCACATTCTTTCCTGATTTCTTCCGTTTCCCTTGACATGCTTTTTCGCGTGTCTTCGAGACTTTGATGGAGTTCCTCTCGCACGGCTTGTCGCAGCCCATCAAATTTTATGGTCATGCTGCTTTCTAACGCCGCTATCGCTGCCATAATGTCTGACATTTGCGAGGGCTGCAATGTCACTTGGGGAGCGGCAGCCTCCCCACACGTATCTCCCTCTGTCGCTGGGACCGCTTCCAACCGCTTGGCCCAACGGCGAGGAGTTGCTGCCGCTGTCGGTTCGCTCCTGGCCTCGGCTTCTTCTAACTCCTCTCTTATACTCTTTTCCGCACTTGTATCTTCCTCCACTACACGCGGCAATGTCCATCTATCTGCGGGGGAGAGGTCATACGACTCCTCCACTCCGGAATCCCGCGCTTGAAAACTGCGTGTTTTGTCCATTTTCGTGCACTTATTCCGTAGTTTCTTCTCTTTAAATCGATCCTGCCCGACGTTGGGCGCCAAATGTAACGGTACTTCCTATTGAGACCACTGTCCACGAGGAAGGCCCTTACTTATAAATAGGTTCGGGGCAGGTCGATAAAGAATCTTGAAACTTTTTACGTTATACACGAGATTTATTCTTATATCTCCCTAACTAATTACACAAATCCTTACGTAGCCTACTCTATCACACACTCTTGCACTCTTATATTTCAGTCACACGATCTTATTCTAACTTATCCTCTTAAATCTAATTTCTATTCTACCGCTATATATATATATATATATATATATATATATATATATATATATATATATATATATATATATATTGATCTATCTATTAAAGCTGTTCGCGGACACTCTTGCTCACATACACACACTCTCTCGCTCAGCTGATCGCTTGCCGTGTTTACTCCTCGTCTCTCTCACACTCGTTATCACCGTCGTCTCTCTCTCACACTCGTCTTAATCTATCTATGGCTTTAAATGCCTCGTCGCCAAATATTATTTCGCTCCGCTTTCATACACTGATTTCGGTCGATGTGTTTTAATGACGGGAGACGAGATCGTGGTCTGGCCCTGAATGTCCAGCCGCTACTCCTTCGAAGAAGGTTTCTTTGGCGAATGGGAGGCGAGATCGTGGTCTGGCCCTGAATGTCCAGCCGCTACTCTGTTTAGGACGGTATCTTTGGTAACTAGAAGACGAGATCGTGGTCTGGCCCTGAATGTCCAGCCGCTACTCTTTGCAAGGATCGGAAACGAGATCGTGGTCTGGCCCTGAATGTCCAGCCGCTACTCTTTGGAAGGATCGGTATCTTTGGATGTCGGTAGATAGGTCACATACACTCTCTCCCTCTCATTCGTCCACTCCGCCTAATTCTATCTTATTCTATTCGCACTGAGTCCCGATTAATCTTTGGATGCGAATTTTATCTATCGCAAAATTATCACAAGAGAGCTTAGGATTGATCGCGCAAAATGCTGCTACCATATAAAGGTATTATTAAATACTGTTGCTTTTTCGCTGTGCGTCGCGCTTTATATACCCGTCCCTTCACAACCGCGCCCAATCATATTCTTACATTTTCAAAAGGAACGAATCAGATTTTTAACGTTTTTTCTACTTGACGGTTGTTGCGTAATGTACTTGTTTGTCGTAATCATTTGTTTACGTCCTCTCACCGCTGTTTAGGGCTCGTCAGGGGCGCGCAACTACCTCCGTGGTGGTCATGCGGGGGCTACCGCCTCAAGTGAGACCGATCACCAAGCTCATTCTCCTACCAGTCAGCTCTCATACAGAACCCATCATTAAAGATCATCAACAGGGTTGCTGATGGCGGGGGGAATGTTTGGGAAATAGTTCCCAGAGTGACCAGTGTGGTGGCAGCACCACCTGGACACTGATCGCTCAAGCCAGGTGGCAGCATGACTTCGTCGTGTGACGTAACGGTCATGCGCACTGGCTAAAATCGGCCTCGTGTCGCGGCAGCGCACGGAAATCGGCCATTATAGTTTCGTTGCCTGAGTCTACTGGTCGTATAGTATAGCTCAGCGTTTACGCACGCGCCGAAAGGCATTTTGGAATACAACGACATTGGTTACTGCTCATCGTTAGAATATAACAGGCAAGTCAGCTCAATTATTATTAGTCTGCTCATCATGTATATTCAATAATAATATATATGAAATAAAGTGAGACTGCTCGAGAGCAACACAATTCTCTCATTACCTTACTGCCAAGACTTTTCACACGTTTGGATGTTTCTCAAACAGATTCAGACTTGCAGTATGTTCGTCTCCAAGTGTTTTTTCTTTCTCTAAACTTGGAAGAGATCTTCGTAAAACAGTCCTTGGTTTAAATATAGCGTCTGAATTACTTGCAGCAGGAGTTTCTTCTTCCGAGGTTGAGGTATCTTCATTATAGTAGGGTTGATACTTGGTTCTTCGTCTACTTTCAGTGACTCGCTTTGCTATTGTACTGGTTTGATTGGTCGGTTTGCTTGAATACTGTTTATATGTTGGATCATCTTCATAGCGCGGTATTAGCGGTAAACAGAAGGTTGGCGGATTCCTTGAAAGTGCATCCGCATTTTTATTTATCTTACCGGATTTGTGAGCAAACTCGTATTCGTATTCTAAGAGCCGTAGTTTCCATTTCACCAGGCGAGAGGTCGGATCCTTTACTGAATGTAGCCATACCAAGGGTCGATGGTCAGTGACGAGAGTAAACTTCCTACCATAAATATACGGTCTGAAGTAATTGACGGCGTATACCATGGCAAGACACTCTTTTTCGGTGGCAGAATAATTCCTTTCCGCAGGGTTTAATACTCGTGATGCATATGCCACTGGAAAATCTTTTCCGATTTCTCCTTGACTAAGTACGGCACCAACTGCTATTTCTGAGGCGTCGGTTGTTACTATAAATGGTTTGTTGAAATCAGGAAATTGTAAAATTGGCTGTTGGCATAATTCATCTCGTAATTGTTCGAAGCTTTGCTGTTGATCCTTTGTCCAATTGAAGCGGTTTCCTTTTCCCAAAAGATTTGCTAACGGTTTTGCTTTCTTTGAAAAATCTTGAATAAAACGACGATAGTATCCGGCAAGTCCCAAACATTGTTGAATATTCCTTTGTGATTTCGGTACTGGAAAATTTTTGACTGCGTGTAATTTCTTCGGGTCGGTTTTTACTCCTTCCGAGGAAATTATATGTTCAAGATATCCTACTTTCTTGCGTAGGAATTCACATTTGTTTGTTTGTAATGTTAAGCCATGTTCCTTAAGACGGTTCAATAATTTTCTGACATTTACTGCGTGTTCTTGAAGTGATGATGAATAAACCACGATGTCATCCAGGTAAACGAACAGTTCCGTGCCTTGTAATCCAGTTAAAACTTGATCCATAAGGCGTTGAAATGTCGGTGGTACGTTCTTTAATCCAAATGGCATTCTTGAAAATTCATAATGTCCAAATGGTGTGGTGAAAGCAGTCTTTTCTCGGTCGTTTGGATTCATTGGTATTTGATGAAAACCATTTGCTAGATCAAAAACTGAGAATATTTTGCTCCGCCTAAACGGTCCAAAATTTCTGTTATCTGTGGAAGAGGGTACTGGTCTCCTATTGTTTTATCGTTGAGAGCTCTGAAGTCAATTACCATGTGCCAACTTATGTTACCGTCCGCATCTGGTTTCTTCGGTACAATCCACAAGGGTGAATTGTATGGTGACTTGGAAGGTGTTATAATACCCTCCGAAAGCATAGGACCGACTTGTTTTTGAATTTCTGCTTGGTGTATGGTCGGATAACGGTATTGTCTGGTATTGATAGGAATATTATCAGTGGTATGAATCGAGTGTTCGAAATCTGAGACCTTCCCTAATTTATCTCCAGGTAAAAAGAAACTGTCAGGAAAATCTTAATCAAATCTGACACGTGATTAACTTCTTCAGAGTTTAAATGATCCATGCGCAAAATTTTCTGAATTTGATTAATTCTATCTCGTTTATTGATTACCGGTGGATCATTTTGCAGGTAGTATTCTTCGTCCGATGAGCTGTTCAATTCGTAAGGTATTAGATGTTGTGGTTCCAGGTCGAATTCTACGTCTTTTGTATCGGTGTTATAGGCAAGGACTTGACACTCACCTTGTCTATTCGTTACAGCTGCATTACCAATGTACAATTTCTTCGGGGTTTTAATTCGTGGTAAGAAACCTTCTCTAATATTGGTATTTGCAACTCGAACGGAGATTTGTTGCATCGTTCTTCCTGGAATGCAGTGTTTTGTCTTTGAGGCAGTCTTCTGAATTTTGTCATATTCGTCAAAATTCGTAAATTTTAATGGTCGAGTAGGTTTGTCCCGAAGTACAACGCTACGGTGGAAGTACGATATTTCGGCCTCTTCTTGTAATAGAAATGGGCTGCCAATGAGACCGTCGACGGATATCGGTAAGTGTTTTACAACGTAAAACAATGCTGGCGTCCCGTCGAGCTGTAAAATCGTTGTACCAAGGGTTAGAATCGGTGTAGAAGAAAGTCCAGTGATCTCGATTTCATCACGTGAGGACACTTCCGATCTTTCTCCCAAAGCTTTTAAGATGATCAAATTGACTGAGGCTCCTCCGTCAATTATAAATTCTCCCGTTCCCGTTTCCAATTCCGGGACTTTGATTCGTATTCCCGGCTGGATACTTCCTTGACGAGCTGCCTCTCTGCTCGTTCCTCGCGAACGTTACTGTTTTTAGACGAGTTGGTTTTTGCTTGCTCACCGCCTCGTCGGTACGATGAGCGTCGTGGAAGTTTAAAGCTTTCTTTGAATTTACTGTGTCATTGTGATAAGTTATAGCCTTCATCGGTTTTGGTGTATCGTCGTGACAAGTTAAAGCTTTTATTGATTTTGATATCTCAAAACGGGGTGATTTTAATCTCTCCCTGCAGTATTTTCCATCGTGCCCCTTAACTCCACATCTATAAAAGAAGAGCCTAGCAGGATTACGGAATCTACTATTACGTTCCCCGCTGTGTTCTCTGCTATGTTCCCTGGTACGTTCTTCATATTCAGATGCATCTGAGTGGGGCGACGGGGTTCGTGGTGTTGACCTCCGTCGGACTGGAAATGCAGAAGTCCTGGGCCTTTGTTCTTCAGTTTCTTGATCCGATCCAGAATGACTTCTTCCTCTGTATCGATATCTATCGACTGGACTTGGAGACTGAGGGTATGATACGTACCGACGTTCATGAAGTCGAGAAGAATCATTTTCACGTCTGTAATCTGACCTCGGTCGTCTATCTGGAGATTCTTCCATCGTCAAATTTCTTCGATTTCGTTGACTTCTTTCAATCTTCATTACTGCATCGAAAGTGTCCTCCAGTGTCTTTAACTTCACATTCCGTATAGCTAACCTCCATGCAACTCTCTCTGGAAGTCCATCAATGAAATTCTGTATTGTATTGTTACGTCACGACTAAGTGTCACGCCTCGAGCTTACGGTAACGGTGCGGCTACGAATTGTTCACAATAGTCTGACTTTTGCCCCCTTTTGAGTCAATGGTCAGACCACTTTACTCGGGATGGGGCTGAGTCGTATATTAGTAGTACAGGTAATGATGGGTGATTAAGTTTTTAGACCTTGTATTTAAAGTTCTTGGATTTTTATTCTATTGTTAAATTTATCTTTTAATACATGCCCCGGTATATAACATGGGGCTGTTTCTCCATTATTACTAAATAGTACCCAATCGTTTGGGTTAATTTGTTCTACCAAATTATGAATTTCAGAGGTAACCAGTTGATTAGTCAGTTCGATTGACCAATACCTCGGTGGTTCCTCCTCATCTGGTATCTCTACTATTTCCGGGGAGGGAGGGGGAATTGTTTCTATAAGAGGCGGTTCTACCACCGGTTTTATTTTATTCTGATCGTAGATCTGGGCTGTAGCAGCTAATCTCTTAATTGCTTCAATACGCCGCTTTGCTTTCCGCCTAATATTTCTGTTTGATTTCTTATTTATAACTCTTTCGGGGGCCGGAGGAGCATTTTCCTCCCGAAATCTCCGCTGATTTTCTACTCTATTCTGGAGCAGAGTCGGATCCTCTCGTACTGCGGCCGCCCACTTCTTCCTCCACCCGGATCGATTATTTGGTCGTTTAGGCACTGAAGGAATATGATTGAAATTATATAACTTTATCGGTCCGCAGCGGATATCATCCTTAAAGAGTTTTTCACTGAATATCTAAACGATTTCCAGTTATTCCTTGTCAAGATGAACCCTGCTTTGGAGATCGACGGTTATGGAAGGGATGTGCGCCGTCCTTCAGAGCGTGTCATAGAAACTACGACTACGTTGAATATCTACGATTTCCAACGACAGTCTGTTCTATTCCCGCCGAAGAATGACTTAGGTTAATGGATGCAGGTGTGTGGTTAATATTGGTATGTGGATACTCAGGTGATTTGACCTCTGATCCTTGGGTTTCGGATTTTGTGAATGATGAATTTAATTCTACTCACTATTTCTTCCTGTTTTGAAATTGCAGTGCTGACTCGGTGGTTGGATGGTTTCGGCTGACTGCTGGTATTCTGCCACTATACTTCTGATGCAGTTCAACTTCTTCTTTCTACTTTTCACTAGTCACTTTTGGTGGATAACGTTTTAGATATACTTCTTAACACTCAGAGATTCAGTTCTATAATGCCCTGGCCCTGTTGAAGGGCCCTGTATATATACGAATTTTCAGGACCTCCCTCTACGTCAGTTTCCAATGCATTTTCTGAGGAAGACTATGTATTCCTTCTCTTCGCAACCTGACACCACCAGCAATCGAGAGTGTTCAGGAATAACATTTGTCTCCACTTCAGGGACGGTTGTGTATTATTCCTGTAAGTGTCATCAAGTCAACACGTGGTCTGGTGCCAGGTTTATATTTTCACGAGCGCAAAGGTCTACATTGTCCTCAGGGATCTTCGACGTCTGGAAACTTTCGCTTTCGTCGAGTTTATAATTCTAAACGTTTTACTAATTTATATGTAGCCCGATCCCATCTGCCAGTCTCGACCAGGGTAATCGAAATGATTCTTTCTTCTCAAGACGATTTATGATTTTTTTCAAGGGTTTATCCCTGGTTTTGAACTGACAAAGGGCATCAGAACAGGCATCGAACACGTGGACGTAACAGTATCTTCTTCTAATTCTTCAAGGACTTCTCCTAAATTGTTACTGTAGCGATCTTTGGCCGCTGCTTGTGCGTAATACATAAGTTTTGCAGTTCGGTCGATTTATTTTCGCACACTTTCGCCTTCTCGAATCTTCAATCTGTCAATTTCCGATTGAAACGAAGCAAAACTTCTCCCCGGTGCAAAACGTTTCTTTAAAAGTTTAAGTAATCCCTCAATATTTGTGAATTTCGCGGCCTGAGCACAGATTCTCGCGGAACCTTTGAGTTTTGTCAGAACAATCGCGAGATATTGGGATTCAGTGTTTGGTGGAATTAAAGCTAATCCATTTGTAACTTCTTGCGCGAATGTTGATAAAGAAGGGTTTTCCCCGTCAAATGAGGAAATGCCTTGTGTCGCGTGTTGTATGCAATTATGAATAGCGATCCAATTCATGGAACGAGACATAGACAAATTTTCGGCATCAGAATTACTCGTATTACCGATACTATTTGCTGTGGCCATCTCTTAGCCTTTAATTGACCTTTCTAACTCAAAACAAAAATTATAAAACAATGGTGAGTATCCCACCGCTGTCACCAGTTTGTTACGAGCCGGGCTGGTTTCTAGAACGTGGCCGGCGAGCGTTATGGAATAGACGCGACGAGGCGTTGGTTTCGTCACTTCCTTGATCTAACTGTAGCGGGGGGTATCATACGTCAACAGTAGTGGAAGCTACAAATCAACGTATGATCTAGAGAATGATATTTAATTCAACCCAGATGAGCCTACGGCATAAACCGTAGGGCGCTGGCCTTGAATTGAGGTAGGGAGAGATTCTACCCAGATGAGCCTACGGCATAAACCGTAGGGCGCTGGTCTTGTATCGGTTAAAAGGAATCTGGACCCAGATGAGCCTACGGCATAATCCGTAGGGCGCTGGCCTCCAGAGTGGTTAAGATCGAGGAAGAATGAATCCAGATGAGCCTACGGCATAATCCGTAGGGCGCTGGCCTCCAGAGTGGTTAAGATCGAGGAAGAATGAATCCAGATGAGCCTACGGCATAAACCGTAGGGCGCTGGCATTCACTCAGGTGTGCAAGGATCTTAGGAGTGATACAAGCCAGATGAACCTACAGTATAAACTGTAGGGCGCTGGACGTGAATCGGTGTTGAAAGGAATCTAGACCCAGATGAGCCTACGGCATAAACCGTAGGGCGCTGGCCTCTAGAGTGGTTAATTAGATTTTAAGGTAAGGTAATACCCCGAGGTAGATGTACTTGTAGACTAACTGCAAGGTGCTACTCTCTGGTTAATAACGACGCACTTGTTAGGACTACAAATGGTCGCACGGGTACGGAAAGTAAGCCGGTAGGCACACACAGTCCGACACCTGTTGTTCGTGGTTTTGACCTGCTACGGTAAGGTCGTAAAATAATAAACTCTCGTAACTTTTGTTTCACTCCGAGCGGTTAGAGTGAAATAATTTGTGGGTACGTTACTCGATTATGTTTTAAATTCGTTTCGAGAGGAAAGGTTTTAATTTCTAGAAATAATTCTTTACTCGAATTTTATGTTTCTAATAAACTGTTACAAGTATATTCTTTCAATCGAATATATATACATGTATGTTAAGTGTTTTGTGTATGAATTTAAGAAAGTAGTATAATTCTTGAAAAGCTCTAAGTGTTTACCCTTGGGCAGTGACGGTTGACGAGACTTCACAATAAGATGACTCCGAACTAGTTCGCGAGTGACTCTAACGTGAGTTGAACGGGGGAACTCCGACCAAGAGTTGAATTGCCAATGGACAGACTAATCTTCCGAAGGTTAAAAGAAAACTCAAAAAGGAACTGGGCCTAATCTCGTAGTGTAATGCTCAAGCGTCATACTGTGAGTAACCCGAAGATACGCATTTTCGTGGCCCTTATATAGGTCGAAAAAGTAGTGGGGAATTGAAAATTCTAGAAAATCTATCCTATGGAGGGAGTAAAAATGCTGTATGAAAGACAGTTGGAAACGGCTGGAATTACGTGGCAAGCAAGACCCTCGCTTTCGAGTTTTCCTTATTACATGGGGTCGAAAGTGTAGCTATCCGCGGGCCCTAGACCAGAGGTCAAGGGCTGTATGTATATCGTATCCTGTTTACCTTTGAAAAAGGGGACTAGGCGTCTGGGTGTCGCCAAGAGAAAATTCCACGATGAGAGATTTTCATGAGAATCATACGATTCATACGTAACACAACGATCGCCATGAACACCGGATGGATGGGTGACCGCTTCAAGTCCGGCCTCCCCCTCCCTCCTCTAACCCGCTCGTCACTCACCACTAGCTCGAACCACCCGGTGAACAATGCCAAGTACCACCCCACATTTTTAAAATTTTTTGCTATAATTCCCCCTCCACCGCCCGAACTACCTCTCCAAAATTTCTTTGCGTAAAAAGGAATTCGCACCAGCAGTCGTAGCCAATACAAATTATTAAGTTTTGCCAACCTAAAGGCTTGGACCAAAATATTAAAAGTAGTCACTAATAGAACTATACAATATCAACAACTGCGTAAACAGACTAGCTCGCGATAAATAGCTCAAAAAAATAACTGGTAAATCCCCACCAACATCCACACGAGGTGAAAATACATAAACAAATACGCAATAATATTGAAACTCTCCTGAAGTCTATGCAAAACAAAGTATCGTTCACCAGAAGAATATAAGGTAACTAAATACTCTAATGATTAACAGTGACCCACGGTAGGAATAAAGCACTGTTGCCCTTGTACCAATTTATATATATCAATGCAACACTTTACTAACAAAACTCATATCTCCTAATTAAAGAATAACAGAAATTTAATGTATGAATAAATACAAATAAATAAATATATAAAGAACCTATCAACAAATGTACAAGTAGGTTTGGTAAACAAATATTACAACTTCTTCACGAGTGCATAAATACAGAAATAAATCATCCTTTAAAAGTATCCAATTACTAAAATAAAATGTGCTACATTTATGAAACCAATATTAGGAACATTATAAACATACTAACTCGCGCCAGATAGCTCCAAAAACAATGGAAAATCTCCACCAACATCCGTACAATGTGAAAATATTCATAAAATAAATATGCAATACACGTTTAGAAACTCTCTTGACATTTTACGCCAAAATTTGTCAAAGTATCGTCCACCGCTAGAACATAAGACAACTAAACACTCTAAGGTTTAAAATGACCCACGGTAGGAATAGAGCACCGGTGTACTTGGACCAATGCAACATTTCATGTACAGAAAACATACCTCTTAATCAAAGAACAAACTGAAATTTAATGTGTGCAATAAATACAAATAAATAAATATGTAAAATCTGTTAATAAATATTAATGTATGTTTGGAAAACAATCACTACAATGTCTTTACAAATGCATAAAATACAAAATAAACTATCTTCAAAGGCATCCAACTACTAAAATAAAAGTCACTACCATTGCAATAAACTAATAATTAGCCTATACTACCTAAACGTTTCCTCAAATAACAAGGAAGGCCAACATTACAAATGCAGGAAGAAAACACTCGTGCCAATCGTATACTGCGACATACGCAAAAACCTATCGAAACACAAATGCAATAACAATGTGCAATCCACAAATACGCAATGAACAAATAATACATAAGCATAAACAAATCGTCTATACAAGATACACTATGACCAGACCATAGCATTCACACGAACATAATACAAAATGCACCCTAAAAACTTGACAAATACTAACAAGGCAAAACGTTACAATCATAAATCAACACACAGAATTAAAACAAACACTAAGAACAATTATAAATACCAGCTCTCTCATATACAAATGGGCAAGACCAAAACAGTCTGGAATTAATTCTAACAAGACATAACGCAACAAAAATTATCAAATTTACACAACATAACAACTGAACCGCGCCATGTTCACTCTTCGATTACTGAATATGTCAATATATCAGTACATCCGAGGGAACTGTGGACGAATAATTAGCGAAAGTCCTCCCGAATCTGCCGGCCCGCATGACCTCTCGCGCGATAAGTCGGACCAACTACCAAGAGGAACGATAACTTCTCTTGGTAGACGCAAAGCCTGTATGTCTATGACGGTGAGCTCACAGATTCGGTAACAGGAAGTCAAAATACGGAAGTCTTAAAACAAACCTCGCGGACCGGAAACTACGTCGTAAACGATGCAGTTAATACCGGCGCGCAAAACTACGAACTTTATCTCACAAAGAGAGAAATGCAGGCCCAGGACGTGGAGGGGAAGAGCGCTTATTCGGCTCGCTCCTCAAACACTGACTGGTAGAGATCCACGGATCTATGCCCGCTAATAACCTAGCGGTGGAACTCAACCCGTAAAAAACGGAAAAACCTATACTACGACAAGTATAAAACTAATACTCATTCTCTCACTACAGGACAGAATGACAATTGAAACTGACAAACATGCTGATGTACGTGCCCAGTACGTTCCGAGAACGTAGCTGCACTGCTCCAAGGCTTGTCAACCCGTTGAGAAATTCACTCCTGTTTGTTATCGGCCCTTGCATATTTGTTCGTACCTAACCTAACTTCGGTCGCGATTAGAAGGGGTGTACCAGGTTCAGCAACGGTCGAAGGGGGGGAGGGGGCTCACTTCCTTTCTGAACCCAGACGAGGATGTCGGGGCAGCCGGCCCGCAACACCTCTCGCGCGATAAGTCGGAACAATCGGTCGGGGCAGTTTCACTAGATCTCCCCACCGGGCGCAAAGCCTGTACGTGCTTGTCGGTGAGCTTACTGCTCGCGGACAATCCTACGCCCTTGGGTTAAATCGCGTTTTTTTTTTCTTCATCTTCAAAACTTTTTGCCACTAACCACAAGAGAGGGTCGAAGTGCCCGCCTCGGAAAGTCTAACAACACAATTAGCTATCTACATCTATCGCTTTTCTACAAACTACCTTGCTATCCGGAAATAACACACTAACAACGACTACGCATTAGAAGCCTGAACACGATTTCGAGTTTAATAGGTAAAGTCTCGCTTAGTGGGGATGTCAAGAAAAAGGGGAGCGGACGCTTCTCAGTGTCCACTCCCTGAATAGAACAAACAGGATCAAAGTGACTCTCTTCGGTTCCCCGTCAACACCGGGCGGTAACACCTCGACCATTCTATCACCAACTCGCCCGACGTAAAAACCACGGCCGACGGCCATTAGCTAACAAAGTAGGGAGCATGGCAGTTGGATGAATAGGTCAGAGTACAGTCCCCCGTCGGAAGGTGAAATACGAGGTTCGAATTCGCGCTATGTGCCTCCTGGAGTAACTGTAAGTCTTAGAGTAATTAAGGGTGAGCAAAGCCTCTAGTGGGTATGAACTTACCTAAGGATCTGGTGAGGGGAACCGTCTCCTCACCCCGCCCAACCAACCAACTTACTCCTACTACTACTACTAGGTTAGGTTAGGTTAGGGCTCCGGTGCGCGAGAGAGAGTACGTCACACTTGTCTCTTCCTCGCACACATACGAGCAATATTTTCGGTAAACCCGGTAATAAAATCAAATAAGTAACTAATACAAGAAGGCGCACTCGAACCACGACCCTGGAACGCCACCTCAGCAAACTCCAGGGCTCGAATCACGTCACAGTTCCTGTAAATAATAAATTAAATACAATCAAGTCGGCTTAAATATAACAAGTAGATACGTAACTCCGAACAAATTCATAAATTGAAAATCACCTGCGAACAGACGATTCAAATACCTGCCTCCACGGAACAAGGGCCAATTCACCTCACATCGACGCGTAAATGTAAATAATAAATAACAATCCTTGTACCAAATTAAACCGGAACAACTGAAACATACAACACAAATCATTATAAATAATAGACTTCTAACAAACTACTCGCGAAACACTACATATTACACAAAAAAAAAAAAAAAAAAAAAACGCGAGTATGCCCACACACAATACATACATTCGAAAAAAGAAAAAACCCTTAAATCCCTGATAAGCTGTAACAACCGATAGCAAAATTAATTCTCGAACCCATACTCAGATCGCGATCTCTCGAACAATACCCCGACGGCTCTAGGGTTCGCAGGACGCCCCTTGACACTTATATTACCTGAAATAACGAACGAATTAATACCATGTCCATTACACGCATACAAATAAGACTAGAATCACCGGACACATACGATTACCAGAGCTAAACACCTTTCCTCACCGCGCACGGATCAAATTATTCAAAACAGGTGCATAAACGATAATAATACTCACACGTACATACATTCGCTTAAACCGGAACACCTGAAACATACGAATTAGAATCAATTAGAATACGTAATATTATCAAAGATCAATAGTAAGATAACTACAATTAGGTTTCACTATACATAACATGCAAAAGCATTTATTTAATCGGGTACCAACGCCAACACCGTGTCATCGAACCATCGGAACCGCTTTACAATCTGAAAAAAAAAAATTATAATAATAATACATATTCAAACAACGCAATTAATAATAACAAACGAGCAATCTAAGAAGAATCCTCAACCAATAAGCTCACATTCTCCCATCACGAACACGTAAGCGGGTTCAATTAATTACACGACACCGCGAATAATAACACGTATAATCTAACGGTACAAACAATTGACGATCCAAAAACGTACCTTAGCAGAAGAGTCACACCTCGCCCGGATAATTAAAAAAATCAAAAGAAATCAATGAGTTAGAAATCAGAGAAACGAGGCGATACTTACTTGAAAATTTTGCCCTTTTCCTCAACCACTCTCAAAAACGCGAAAAAACCGTTAGAACCACGGCCGAATAGTTCAATTTTCGATCTTTTACAACCGTCCCTAAAAAATAAGAAAACGCACGCACTCGACCCCGGGGGGTACGGGCAAATCCATCGTACGGTTCGAATCGGGAAAGCAGAGAGAAGATACGAACCAGCCGCCATTAACAAGAGTCAGTCCAGGCCCAAGATCGATTTATGGCCCACTCAACGAAAGAGAATGACACACGCTCGGCCTGGAGGGTGACCATGCGGAACGTGTAAATCAGCGAACAACAACAAATCCGAAGTCAGCGCACGTGCAGTCATCGTGGCAGGAAACAGGCAGTAAACCACTACCTGTAAATCGACCGCGGTTTTAATGTTTAAATAACCGAACAGACCCCCGTAGATCCAACATACTATAAAACCAGAAACTAATAATCTTTAGAAAAATCTACAGATAAGAAAGTACACCGCGTAACAATCTCACACATAGTAAATTCACGCAACATCAAACTATCAAAACCATAACGAAATACGCGAAATAGATCAAAGACACGCGCATATCAACGACGTATGTAATACACGCGAGCGTGAATTACCCGTAAAGGAGACACACACAGTCCATACAACCAGACACTCACACACACAGTCGACAACGCGATAATACAGTCATCGAAACCGCGAAATTATAACACCAGCATAGAAGAATCTAATCCCCATATAAGTCATAAAAATCAATTAAATGATACGTGACACTCGCAACAATCGCTGAAAACACCATCCTCCCTCACACACTTCTCGACCCACACGCCCTCGAATAGAGTATCACAAACGCGAAACTCATAAGAATATTTCTACAAACTACACACACGTATGACTCCAACACCCCACATCTAACAACGAGTAAACATTCTACACAAACCTCGTGTCTACCCACGACCACACTGCCTCGCAAAGACAAATAACATATAAGCTAGTCTCTCCTTTTTTAGACAACAACGAACGTACAACGCGGTACATATAATACAAACGCCAACAAGCACCGAACCATGAATTCAACAATTAACTTATAAAACGCTACATTCTACAAACAAAATTCCACACTTTAAAAACAAGACAGAACGACATACCGACACTCGAACACCTAAAATGTAAAAACTTTAATCAACGAACCAATCATGAAACCCCACACAATTCAAGTAACGCACAGACACCCACAAGTATCACAATCTACCCTATCCTACAAAGAACGTCTAAGACATCATCACCTCCAACAACGTCAACTCACCAGAAGCGTTGTAAACATACGAACACGTCGCCAACTCTAAATACAATCCAAACCCCCTAGTAAGACTATCACGAACAGATTTCCCCTTCAACCACAGAGCACGAACAAAATCATAAGGTTCACGTCCACAGCCATCTCCTAGAAAACAAAAATATAATTAGAATCAAGCCAGCCACACGAAATAACATCAAAACACCTACAAACGTTAACGTATACCTTCTTCTACACCAGAAGCCTTACGACAGCTACAACGATCCCCTTCTAACAAAATACAGAAAATTTCTCAGAACATATTTTAACTTTCCTAATGTTACGTATGAATCGTATGATTCTCATGAAAAATCTCTCATCGTGGAAATTTCTCTTGGCGACACCCAGACGCTTAGTCCCCTTTTTTCAAACGTAAACAGGATACGATATACATACAGCCCTTGGCCTCTGGTCTAGGGCCCGCGGATAGCTACACTTTCGACCCCATGTAATAAGGAAAACTCGAAAGCGAGGGTCTTGCTTGCCACGTAATTCCAGCCGTTTCCAACTGTCTTTCATACAGCATTTTTACTCCCTCCATAGGATAGATTTTCTAGAATTTTCAATTCCCCACTACTTTTTCGACCTATATAAGGGCCACGAAAATGCGTATCTACGGGTTACTCACAGTATGACGCTTGAGCATTACACTACGAGATTAGGCCCAGTTCCTTTTTGAGTTTTCTTTTAACCTTCGGAAGATTAGTCTGTCCATTGGCAATTCAACTCTTGGTCGGAGTTCCCCCGTTCAACTCACGTTAGAGTCACTCGCGAACTAGTTCGGAGTCATCTTATTGTGAAGTCTCGTCAACCGTCACTGCCCAAGGGTAAACACTTAGAGCTTTTCAATAATTATTCTACTTTCTTAAATTCATACACCAAACACTTAACATACATGTATATATATTCGATTGAAAGAATATACTTGTAACATTTTATTAGAAACATAAAATTCGAGTAAAGAATTATTTCTAGAAATTAAAACCTTTCCTCTCGAAACGAATTTAAAACATAATCGAGTAACGTACCCACAAATTATTTCACTCTAACCGCTCGGAGTGAAACAAAAGTTACGAGAGTTTATTATTTTACGACCTTACCGTAGCAGGTCAAAACCACGAACAACAGGTGTCGGACTGTGTGTGCCTACCGGCTTACTTTCCGTACCCGTGCGACCATTTGTAGTCCTAATAAGTGCGTCGTTATTAACCAGAGAGTAGCACCTTGCAGTAAGTCTACAAGTACATCTACCTCGGGGTATCACCTTACCTTAAAATCTAATTTACCAATCTAGAGGCCAGCGCCCTACGGTTTATGCCGTAGGCTCATCTGGGTCCAGATTCCTTTTAACCGATACAAGACCAGCGCCCTACGGTTTATGCCGTAGGCTCATCTGGTTTGTGTCATTCCTGAAATCCTTTCGCACCTGAGTGAATGCCAGCGCCCTACAGTTCATGCTGTAGGCTCATCTGGATTCATTCATCCTCAATTCTAACCGCTCTGGAGGCCAGCGCCCTACGGTTTATGCCGTAGGTTCATCTGGGTCTGGATTTCACTCATTCCAATACAAGGCCAGCGCCCTACGGTTTATGCCGTAGGCTCATCTGGGTTGTATCTCTCCTTACCTCAATTCAAGGCCAGCGCCCTACGGTTTATGCCGTAGGCTCATCTGGGTTGAATTAATTATCATTTCCTAGATCATATGTCGATTTGTAGCTCCCACTACTGTTGACGTATGATACCCCCTGCTACAGTTAGGTCAAGGAAGTGACGAAACCAACGTCTCGTCGCGTCTGTTCAATAACGCTCGCCGGCCACGTTCTAGAAACCAGCCCGGCTCGTAACACTAACGATGTCAAAAACTCATCACATTAACGCTTACCTGTAGCATGCACCCTGTATCTCTCAGGACATCCGATCAAGGAGAAGCTCCTCAATCTGACACTCTATCACCCCTCGAATATTCACCGGGTCCGCGGCTGCCGGCAAAATTAACCTCAAAACGAGGCCCGCACTCACGCTTATTCCCGACGGCCCGACAACTCTCGTTCTGACACGCAATCAAGTGCGTAACACCTGCAACATAAGCACAATTAATTCATACTGAAAGTCCCCCTCACCTCGCTAAGTGACACACGTAACATAATAAACAAACACAACGCGAAATCACCGACCGCGACCGCCGAGCACGCGTCATCGTATTCGCCCTGAAACGCCACGAAAATTCATATCCAAACCTACGAACGACCCACCTCACGCGGAATCCCGGGAAAAACCGCAACCAAATCACCCACACGCGATTAAATGCCTCACCCACGCTATAACGTGCGTCCACGTCGAAAGTAGGTCAACACGCGACTCCCGCGTAAATGACCGAACGAGCCAATCGCGTCGCGGATTACAGATTCACATAGAAACATGACACCACGCGAACAGGAACAAACTAAACCATCAACGTTCGCGATTATTAATAAACAATTGTAATGGTCGAGCGCACACCACGCGTTTACCCCTAAAAAAGATAACCTCGCAACTCTCGAGACACGCACGCCCGCACGCAATCGCCTAAATTCATGCCATACATGAAATCCCATGCCCCTCACGAGAAATGCACCGCCTCTTATCGACACAATTAAACAGCCCGTACTAAAACTAACGCATTCCAATCTACCAAATACCCGAAAAGATCCAAGACAAATAATAAACAAAATTAAATTCGAATGACCAATTAACCTACGAACAAGATCACAAACATAAAATCGCGAATAGATTCACTCTACCTTAGCGAATCGTACAAAGCATGACAGCAGCTATCCGACGGCTCGCGAGATCCAACATCAAATCAGATAAAACCGATAAAATGATCCGCGACCGGCCGTACACGCGCCCCCTCGCGACGCGGCAAGGGCCACAGATCGTATGTGTAACACCGGAAGGACAACGTTAATTAATTAATGAACGATATATACATAATAGGCCAACAGACATCGCAATCTATGTATTTCACAGGACGCGAACAATACAAACGCGACTCGACCGAAAATAATATTAGAATTAAACATAACGCGACCTAAATAATACCCGCGAACGAACAGAAAGAAGCACCCGAAACCGCGAAAAGAACCGCGCTAAAACGACAACGTCGAGTCAAACATCACCAAATTATGCTTGAAATATTATCAAAATTTAAAATAAATCGAGGTCGGCCGTGCACACGCACGCCTTCCACGTGCTCGCCTGTAGGTTGCAAGCACGGGAGTAGGGCCCACCCTCGTTTCAGAAAAGAAAAGGATCTGATAACGAGGGTGGTGAAGGGGTAAGGCGGCTCCCACCCTCCCGCCGCCAAACCCCTTGACGAAAGCTCGCGGTCTCCGAGTAGATATATGGCCCCCGCGAACATTTTGGCTGCGGTTCTGCGCCTCCGCGAAACCGCGAGATGCCGACTAGCGGGCATCACTGTTACTACACGATAATACAGCCGAGCGCATCAAGATCATGACAAAGGATCTATCGATAACAAGAACCCTGCAACGACAACAAAATCTTAGAACGCAACACCGGACCGGGATGCCCATAAATAAATAAGAAGAATTACCCCCCGAAGAAGAATGTCAACCAACATACAACAAAATTATTCGCATCGTAACCTTTGAAAATCGCGAAGCACCTTACATCCGATTACATCCGGATATAATTACAAAATCAGAAGAGTGACGCTCTGAATACCGAACCAACAACAAGCAATGACATAGAACGACATGAAGAGGCACGACACACAGGGAGGGAAACTCAGACAATGCGACCCGGCTCAGCCAGGAGACGCCACCGCACGGGCTCGGCAAACCAAAGAACTAGCAGCTACCAACAGAAATATACATACAACGAAGTAATAAATAACGTGGTCTGCTGAATCATCTGTGACACACTGTTCTTATAATAGACCACTATCATCAATAACATTAATAATAAGTAATTCAGGATCTTGGCAGCCCATGTTAGGAAGCACTGGAAGTCGGTAAGGAACAGTGGCCCATCCACGGCTAGAAGTCGATTTTCGATACACAAATAGCTATAAAATACAAACACGGTAAGCCACATTGTCACCTTTGAAGTCACAAAAGCCAAAATTTATCCACTAGAAGAATCTGTAATAATTAAACGGCTGAACGGGTAAGCAGAAGCCCGTGGTAGGAGCGGAACACCGACGGTCCATACGATCACCGAGGTGAAGCGTCGCCCGTCATGGACACCGATAGGATGGGTGCCCGCTCGGATGCCCCGCTCCTTCCCGCCACTGTATTCTCTCTCTTGCCGCTTCGGACCAGCCTCTAGTACCGATGCCGGCCCGGGACGATAAGAGTATACCACAGGGATACAAGGCAAAGACCCCGATTCACTCCCAAAAAAAATAAATAATAAAATTTCGTTTTACGGTAAAAAAAAAAAACTTTTTGCTCACAGAGGACTTCACCTCGTATCACATAACCGCTATATGAACCGTTCAGTGCACACATCGATTAACTCCATAAAACAAAAAGTTGAGAAATGCGATGAAGTAATAAATATTGATTTTTTTTTTAAATTCCTGTAATAATATAAATTCAAATATATAATGTAGAATGCATAAATACAGATATAGCTTTCATCTAACGGTATATAAAATTAATAAGAAAGAATAGCCAAAAAATAATCGTCAGTAATGTTACAGTTTATATGTGACTGGTGGAGTTAATCGATTTGGCAACTGAAAAAAGTAATAAAGTTAAATTCAGTCTTTAAATTTTTAAGTTTTTTATTACAGAAAAAGTTAGTTACTATGTTGTAGGAGTGATTACATCGTAGGGCAATGAACTCGCAAGGCCGTTAGCCTAGTCGAGTTAAAGAGACGAACGTATGCGCGAAAACATAAACACGGCCGATCTCGAAAATCGACAGCGGTCGCGAGGCCGTTTACCTCGTTACATCGAAAAAACGTGCGAGACCGCGAACGCGACGAATATGTGAAGACGAGCCGTGTCGCGCCGAGTTCAGTTAGCAACGAGCAGTCAGCTATTAACGATCACGATTACGATTACGAACACGATTACGATAACGATTACGAAACTACGGCAACGAACCACGGCTTACGATTTACGAAATACGATCCGAGAACATTTTCTGTATCTTCATTTGTGTATGTATTCATATTCTTTTGTGTATTTCTCGTCCAGTGTTCTAAATAAAGGAACAGATTTTAAATACAAACAATCCTGTTTCCTACACTTGGGGGCTCGTCCGGGATTACCTTCGACCAAAAAATACGCGGCGGGAAATACGAAAGATCGGGAATACGGTCGCGAATGTGCAGTGCTTCAAGAAGAGATGGACGACCGAACGCTGCAACGGCTCACCACGACCCAACTGAAGGAGGTCTTGAGGAGGAGGACTCTCTCCACCAGCGGCACGAAAACCGAGCTGGTCGCACGGCTGCTGGAACATGGCGTGGAAGAAGGTGACGTTCTCGATGTATACGAGCCGGCGAACGTGGAAGAGAACAAACCCACGCCGACACCTTACACGTCCGCCCAATCCACCGAGATAGAACTGCTAAAACGCAAGCTCGAGCTGACGGAAAAGGAAAGGGATATCGCCCTTCGAGAAGCTGAGCTGGCTAAACGCGAGCAGGAGATTATGCAGCGAACGTTGAGGCTCAGCGAACAACAATCTGCGGGACCTGAAGTAGCAGCCACGACAACGGAGCCCCTCCGGATGAGCATTACGGCTATTGCGGACCTGCACAATCACTTCGACGGCACGGAGGGTACCTTCGAGACGTGGACGAGACAGCTCCGGTGCCTACAGAACACGTACGGACTACGAGAGGATGTGTGCCGTATTTTGATCGTGTCCAGGCTCCGGGGCAAGGCTCTGGATTGGTTCCATTCGAGATCGGAACACATGGAGATGTCGATCGAGATGCTGCTAGAGCAGATGAGCTCCATGTTTTTCCAGAGGCCAAACCGCTTGATGGCCAGACGCGCTTTCGAGGAAAGAACGTGGCGACGAGGGGAACCGTTCGCCGACTACCTCCATCAAAAGGTGATCCTGGCGAATCGCATCTGCATCGAGGAAGAAGAATTCATCGATTGTGTAATAGACGGGATACCTAACCCCGTCCTTCAGGACCAGGCCCGGCTCCAGCGATTCCAGACGAAGGCGGATCTACTGGAGGCGTTCGGAAAAATCGCCATTAGGACGACCAACGCGAACGCGACGCCCGGAAGGGCCACCTCAGCGCCGACGCCCAGGACCACGAACGCAGGGAACACCGCACCAAGACGATGCACCAACTGCGGGGACCGAGGACATCCCGCGACGAACTGCCCCGCCCAAAACCGAGGTCGTAAGTGCTTTAACTGCAACGAATACGGTCATATTTCGCGAGAATGTCCTGCCAAGTCCTCCGCAAAAAACGTCCTCGCCGTCGCGGTGTCCGCCGAGAGTAAATATCGGAAAGATGTTCGCGTCAACGGACGCGCCGCGGTCGCTGTGCTCGACACAGGCAGCGACGTGTCGCTAATTCGCGAAGACGTGTACCGTGACGTCGGAGCACCCACATTAACACGCGAAAAATTGAATTTACGCGGGATAGGCACGGAACGCTGTCTTACGTTGGGAAAATTCAGGGCCGACGTCGTAATCGACGGACAAACACGCGAAGCCACGCTGCACGTCGTCGAGAACGTAGTGTTAGAATACGGGGTGCTGCTCGGTTTCGACTTCATAGACGCCGCTGAATGGACGGTAAATGATGGTGAGATGACGCTCACGACACGGTCACCGGATAACATCCCCGAAATCCTACATGTAGAACACGAACCCGCCCACGATACGGTCGACGTTTCTCAAATTGACGACGCGAAGGTACGAGGGGAAATAGAAATGGTCATACGCGCGACCAACTCGATTTGCTGCAAGGTGCCTCGACGTACAGCACTATAGATTTGCGCAACGCGTTTTTTCACGTGTCGGTTGACAAGGAAAGCCAGAAATACACGGCTTTCATCGTACCCGACGGGCAGTATGAGTTTCGTAGGGTTCCATTTGGCCTTTGTAATTCGCCAGCAGTTTTTCAACGGTTCATAAATGTCGCATTCAGAGACCTAATCGCGGAGGGAACGGTACTGACGTACATCGACGACCTGGTCGTACCCGCGACAGACCAAGAGGATGGTATGCGGCGGTTAAAAACAGTTTTCAAACGCGCGGCGGAATGCGGGCTGCGAATAAACTGGGCCAAATGCGAATTTCTCAAGGCACAAGTAGAATATCTCGGGCACATAGTGGAGGGAGGTACCATACGTCCTTCGGAACATAAAACCAGAGCGGTAGCCCGTTTCCCGACTCCGACCACGATCAGACAGGTGCAGAGCTTCCTTGGGTTGTCTGTTTACTTCCGGAAATTTATCCAGTGTTACTCCGCGATAGCACGGCCGCTGACGCACCTGTTAAAGGCAGGCGTACGTTTCCGATTCGAATCAGAGGAGCAAGGCGCGTTTAAGCTCCTTAAGGAAGCTCTCACGAAGGGACCGGTACTACAGCTGTACCACCGCGAACGTGAAACCGAGCTGCACACCGATGCATCGATGCTGGGATACGGGGCGATACTCTTGCAACGCGATAGCGAGGACGGCGCGTTCTACCCCGTGTATTACGCGAGCGGTATGACGACAGCGGCGGAACAGCGGTATCCGAGCTACGAATTAGAAGTTCTAGCAATAATCAGGACTCTTCGGAAATTCAGGGTTTATCTGCTCGGTATACCGTTTAAAGTCGTCACGGACTGTAGGGCATTCGCGTTAACAATGCGAAAAAGAGACCTCTGCGTTCGAGTTGCACGTTGGGCACTGCTACTCGAAGAATTTCAATACGCGATCGAGCACCGTCCGGGGAGCGCGATGCAACACGTCGACGCGCTCAGCCGCAATCCCACGACGATGTGCCTCGCCATCGAGAGCGACGAAAGCGTTACGGCACGAATCCGCAAGGCACAAGAACGCGACGATGCTTTGCGAAAAATCATAACGGGCGTGAAAGAAAGAAAAATCGACGGATACGCGTTACGACGAGGCCTATTGATGCGGGAAATAGACGGTGATCTGTGTATCGTCGTGCCCCGCGGTATGCAAACGCAGATCACGCGGAAAGCGCACGAGCACGGGCATTTTTCGACCGTAAAAACCGAGGCTCTGCTGAAACGCGATTACTGGTTCGCGGCCATGCGAGCGAAGGTCGACAAAATAATCAGTAATTGCGTCGACTGCATCCTCGCGGAGCGAAAGAAAGGGCGACAGGAAGGGCTCTTACACGCGATCGAGAAAGGACAGCGACCGCTCGAGACGGTTCACGTTGATCACCTCGGCCCCCTCCCGTCGACCCGAAAACAATACCGATACATTTTTGTCGTGGTAGACGCATTCTCGAAATTCGTCTGGCTATACGCCACTAAAACGACGAACACGGCAGAAGTAACGGACCATTTGCGCAAACAGGCAGAAATCTTCGGAAATCCGCGAAGAATAATATCCGATAGAGGCACGGCCTTTACGTCACACACGTTTAGAGACTACTGTAATGCGGAGGGAATCGAACACTCCCTCACTACCACCGGCGTACCCCGAGGTAACGGACAGGCGGAACGAGTAAACCGAACGTTAATTCCGTTAAACATTTGCCGAAAACCCAAATGTTGCTCAACGCTACCCTCCACCGAAGCACTGGGGTGTCTCCATTCACGTTACTCTTCGGAACGCGGATGCATCTGAAGGAAGACCCCCATGTTAAAGAAATCGTCGAGACCGAGTTAACGGAAATGTTCCTGGCGGACCGGGACGAGATACGCCAGCAGGCAAAAGAAAGGCTGCAAACTATCCAGCAGGAGAATCGGAGACAGTTCGACCGACGACGGAAGAAAGCCACCGTGTATCGCGAGGGCGATTTGATCTCCGTGCAACGCACTCAGGCAGGACCAGGGCTGAATCTAGCTGGGAAGTTTCTGGGCCCGTACGAGGTGACACGCGTCCTACGAAACGATCGCTACCTCGTAACGAAAATCGGGGAGCATGAAGGACCGCGCCAAACTTCGACATCAGCGGACCATATGAAAAGATGGGTCGACGGAGATGACGAAAACGAAGACGGCGAAAACAAAGACGACGAGGGCGTAGAAGATGTCTGAGGGCAGACATCGCTGCAGGACGGCCGAATGTAGGAGTGATTACATCTTAGGGCAATGAACTCGCAAGGCCGTTAGCCTAATCGAGTTAAAGAGACGAACGTATGCGCGAAAACATAAACACGGCCGATCTCGAAAATCGACAGCGGTCGCGAGGCCGTTTACCTCGTTACATCGAAAAAACGTGCGAGACCGCGAACGCGACGAATATGTGAAGACGAGCCGTGTCGCGCCGAGTTCAGTTAGCAACGAGCAGTCAGCTATTAACGATCACGATTACGATTACGAACACGATTACGATAACGATTACGAAACTACGGCAACGAACCACGGCTTACGATTTACAAAATACGATCCGAGAACATTTTCTGTATCTTCATTTGTGTATGTATTCATATTCTTTTGTGCATTTCTCGTCCAGTGTTCTAAATAAAGGAACAGATTTTAAATACAAACAATCCTGTTTCCTACAATATATTTTTTATTACAGCTTTTCCATAAAAATGAATGTTGACAGTTCTGTTATAATATATCTTTTGTGATTAATTCATAGCAGCTTTATTTTAGCAGCATTACTCTTTGGGATAATTCAGCAATATCATAAATAATGTCTTCTTCATCAGCTGTATGTGAGGATTCGTCAGTTCGATTTATTGTCAAGTTTTTATAGTAATCATGTTTAACAGGAGGAATGAATTGTAGCAGGTCCATCATGTCTCTCCATTTTTCCCTGGTCACAGTTCTACCTTTAGGATATAATAAAGGCTGATCTATATTTGTCCAACTTTGCAGTCTACCTACTACAGATTTTCTTATATTAATAGTTTCAAATTCTGTATCTTCATTATAGTCACATTTGAATTGTATGAGATGGGGTTTGGCCTTTCTAACTTTATCCAGCGTATTTTAAGCCAATTTACTGGAAGCCCTGTGACGGTTACTTTTCTGTTAACGATTGATTGATCTAAAGGTTTTGTTGACAACAAATCTTGGTGGGTCATTTGGATTAGATGAAATGCCTCTTTCTTTTTACATATTTTGATTATATTGTATCAATCATCTGGTGAAAAAAAATGTTTTGATTTTTTTTTCTTCGCACGTGACTCAATAATGGCAAAATCTGAGTCATTGGTCAAATAGCTGTGTTCACTTACAAAAAAAAATTTTTTTTTTTTTTTCTCAATTGACTCAGCTCTGATTTCCGTACATTGAACAAGTTTCAATAAACGTAAGATAGTTTTAATATTTCTGTTCTGCCCGGTACACAAATCCGAATATGTTATTATTTTTTCGAAGTTTGTAGCGTAAGTCTTTATGTACTTTATTTCAGCGTTACTGAAACGATTTACATTAGAGTATGGAGTTAATCAAAATGGATTCTGAAATAAATTACTTATTATTCAATGGCCAAAAAAAAAAAAATTTCGCCGTTTAATGGTGCTAATCTTTATTATTCAGGAAAGTTATTATAAATATAAAAAGTCATGACTATACCAAGTGCCTTGACACTTAAATTTAAAATTTTTTCAAATTGTGGAGATGATCGATGTGTGCACTGAGCGGCTCATATATTATTAAGACAGGCCCGCCTAAATTCTAGGGTCACAAAATTCTAAAATAAAACAAATAACATCAACAAAAAGAAAGAAACGTTAGAAACCCACGCCGGAAAATTATAAAACTAAAACTTCTCTCATCGCTACATAGCGGGCTATACCACTAATACACTGAAAAAAAAAAAAAAAATTTTTTTGAGCCACAAAAGACGAAAATTCACTCATTAACAGAAAGTGTAAGAACTAAACGACCAAACGTATAAGCAGAGGCCAGTGATAGGAGCGGAGCACCAGCGGTCATACGATCACCGAGGTGAAGCGTCGCCAGTCGTGGACACCGATGGGGGATGGGTGCCCGCTCGGATGCCCCGCTCCTCCCGCCACTGTTTTCCCTCTCTTGCCGCCTCGGACCAGCCTCTAGTACTGATGCTACAGGGAAACAAGGCATAGACCGATTCACTTCCAAAAATAAATAATAAAATTCCTTTTTACAGTAAAAAAAAAAAACTTATTGCTCACAGAGGACTTCACCTAATATCACATACCCGTAGGGCCGAAAGGGTTAAAACTCTCTTGATATTTTACGCAAAAAAAAAAATTTTGACAAAGTATCGTTCACCGGTAGAATATAAGGTAACTAAACATCCTAATGTTTAAAAGTGACCCACGGTAGGAATAGAGCACCGGTGTCCTTGGACCAATGCAACATTTTTCTAACAAAACTCATATCTCTTAATCAAAGAATAAACAGAAATTTAATGTGTGAAAATAAATACAAATAAATAAATATATAAAGAATCTGTTAATAAATATAAAAGTATGTTTGGTAAAACAAGTATTACAACGTATTCACAAATGCATAAAATACAAAATCATCCTTCAAAAGCATCCAATTGCTAAAAAAAAAAAAATGTGCTACCTTTATAAAACTGTCGTAACAAACTAATAATTAGTTTATAATACTTATACGTTTTCTTAAATAACAATGAAGGCCTATATTACAAAAGCAGTAAGAAAACACTCGGGCCAATCATATACTGCGACACACGAAATACCAACCAACATAAAGACCTATCAAAACACAAACGCTATAACAATGTGCAATTCACCAACAAACAATGAACAAATAATACATAAATAAAAACAAATCTTCTATACAAGGTACACCATAACCAGACCATAACATTCACACGAACATAACGCAAAAACGCACCCTAAAACCCGGCAAATACCAACAAGGTAAAACGTTACAATCATGAATCAACACACAGAATTAAAACAAACACTAAGAACAATTATAAATACCAGCTCTCTCACACACAAATAGGCAAGACCAAAACAGTCTGGAATTAATTCTAACAAGACATAACAAAAAAAAAATCTTAAATTTACACAAAATAACAACTGAACCGCGCCATGTTCACTCTTCGATTACTCAATATGTCAATATATCAGTACATCCGAGGGAACTATGAACGAATAATTAGCGAAAGTCCTCCCGAATCTGCCGGCCCGCATGACCTCTCGCGCGATAAGTCGGATCAACTACCATGAGGAACGAAAACTTCTCTTGGTAGACGCAAAGCCTGTATGTCTATGACGGTGAGCTCACAGATTCGGTAACAGGAAGTCAAAATACAGTAGTCTTAAAACAAACCTCGCGGACCGGAAACTACGTCGTAAAAGATGCAGTAAATACCGACGCGCAAAACTAGGAACTTTATCTCACAAACAGTTAAATGCAGGCCCAGGACGTGGAGGGGAAGAGTGCTTATTCGACTCGCTCCTCAAACACTGACTGGTAGAGATCCACGGATCTATGCCCGCTAATAACCTAGCGGTGGAACTTAACCCGTAAAAAACGGAAAAACGTATACTACGACAAGTATAAAGCTAATACACATTCTCTCACTACAGGAAAGAATGACAATTGAAACTGACAAACTTACTGAAGTACGTGCCCAGTACGTTCCGAGAACGTAGCTGCACTGCTCCAAGGCTTGTCAACCCGTTGAGAAATTCACTCCTGTTTGTTATCGGCCCTTGCATATTTGTTCGTACCTAACCTAACTTCGGGCGCGATTCAGAAGGGGGGTACCAGGTTCAGTAGCGGTCGGAGGGGGGGGGGGCTCACTTCCTTTCTTAACCCAGACGAGGATGTCGAGGCAGCCGGCCCGCAACACCTCTCGCGCTATAAGTCGGAACAATCGGTCGGGGCAGTTTCACTAGATCTCCCCACCGGGCGCAAAGCCTGTACGTGCTTGTCGGTGAGCTCACTGCTCGCGGACAACCTACGCCCTTGGGTTAAATCGCGTTTTTTTTTTTTTTTTTTTTCTCTCCGTCTTCAAAACTTTTTGCTACTAACCACGAGAGAAGGCCGAAGGGCCCTCCTCGGAAATTCTAACAACACAATTAGCTGTCTACATCTATCGCTTTTCTACAAACTCCCTTGCTATCCGGAAATAACACACTAACAACGACTACGCATTAGAAGCCTGAACACGATCTCGAGTTTAATAGGTAAAGTCTCGCTTAGTGGGGATGTCAAGAAAAAGGGGAGCGGACGCTTCTCAGTGTCCACTCCCTGAATAGAACAAACAGGATCAAAGTGACTCTCTTCGGTTCCCCGCCAACTCCAGGCGGTATACCTGAACTATTCTATCACCAACTCGCCCGACGTAAACCACGAACGACGGCCATTAGCTAACAAAGTAGGGAGCATGGCAGTTGGATGAATAAGTCAGCGTACAGTCCCCCGTCGGAAGGTGAAACACTGAGGTTCGAATTCGCGCTATGTGGCTCCTGGAGTAACTGGATGTCTTAGAGCAATTAAGGGTGAGCAAAGCCTCTAGAGGGTATGAACTTACCTAAGGCACCGGTGAGGGGAACCGTCTCCTCACCCCGCCCAACCTACCAACTTACTACTACTACTACTAGGTTAGGTTTGGTTAGGTTAGGTTAGGTTAGGTTATGTAAAATAACTCGAGGGCGGCCGTGCACGCGCACGCCTTCCTCCCACGGCCACGTGCTCGCCATAAGGTTGCAAGCACAGCCACGGGCCCGCCTCGCGAACCGATAGAATTCCATCACGATCGTCACAGTTCGATAACAACTTTACCAATCAAGCTAGATCCATATACATAATTACACGCGATACAGAATCGACAGCATCTCGCGAGCCCCTGACCATAGACTACCGCGTAACAAGATCCGTCCGCGAGCCACTTCGCGCATGCGAACCGGACGTAAACACGCACGTGCATGCTCTCTCCTATACACACACACGAGAATATCCCCACCAGAACGCCTTCCACCCCCGTAAAACTCACCCCGAGCTTCTCTTGCGCAACGGCCCGCCAAGAACCCGACAGTTAAAAAACGACACCCTCTACGTAACCATCGTCGCTAAATTACGACAAAGATCTCGCGCCGCGTCGAACCCGCGTACGAAACGGTGTACAATCGCAGTTTACAATACGGGAACTATAATACAATAAATACTATTCATTCAATACAATCGCAGTGTTTAATAAAAATACATCCATAACACGCGCCGCGAGTTCAATTAATAAGTGCAAAAACGCAGTGCGACCCACCCTGACGACCACAACCACCCAACACGCAACGTAGTACATCGAAAGCACCGGTAAAGGTAGGACGGTTAATCAAATTTTTACACCGCGCAGGAGAATCTTTAATTCAAACATTCAAACATCACACACCCGAACAATATCGGGCTCAGGTGCGCGAGAGAGAGTACGTCACACTCGTCTCTTCCTTGCACACATACGAGCAATATTTTCGGTAAACTCGGTAACAAAATCAAATAAGTAGTTAATACAAGAAGGCGCACTCGAACTACGACCCTCGAACGCGACCTCAGTAAACTCCAGGGCTCGAATCACGTCACAGATCCTGTAAAGTAATAAATTAAATATTATCTAGCCGGCTTAAATATAACAAGTAGATATACAATTCCGAACAAATTCTTAAATTTAAAATCACCCGCGAACAGACGATTCAAATACCTGCCTCCACGGAATAAGGGCCAATTCACCTCACAACGACGCGTAAATGTAAATAATAAATAACGATCCTTCTACCAAATCAAACCGGAACAACTGAAACATACAACACAAATCATTATAAATAATAGACTTCTAACAAACTACTCACGAAACACTACATATTACACATAAAAAACGCGAGTATGCCCACACACAATACATACATTCGAAAAAGAAAAACACCTAAATCCCTGATAAGTCGTAATAACCGATAGCAAAATTAATTCTCAAACACATACTCAGATCGCGATCCCTCGAACAATACCCCGACGGCTCTAGGGTTCGCAGGACGCCCCTTGACACTTATAATACCTGAAATAACGAACGAATTAATACCATGTCCATTACACGCATACAAATAAGACTAGAATCACCGGACACATACGATTACCTGAGCTAAACACCTCCCTCACCGCGCACGGATCAAATTATTCAAAACGGGAGCATAAACGATAATAATACTCACTCGTACATACATTCGCTTAAACCGGAACACCTGAAACATACGAATTAGAATCAATTAGAACACGTAATATTATCAAAGATCAATAGTAAGATGTTACGAGCCGGGCGGGTTTCTGGAACGTGGCCGGCGAGCGTTATGGTTTGAACGTGATGAGACGCGGTTTCGTCTCTTATGAAACTTTACTGTAGCAGGGGGTATCGTACGTCAACAGTAGTGGGAGCTACGAATCAACGTATGATTTTAGGAAATGATGTTATTCAATCCAGATGAGCCTATAGTAGATGCTATAGGGTGCTGGCGTTGAATCGGAATTAAAAGGAAAATCTAGAGCCAGATGAGCCTATAGTAGATGCTATAGGGTGCTGGCCGCTAGAACGGTTAATGTAGTGGATAAATGAATCCAGATGAGCCTACAGCATAAACTGTAGGGTGCTGGCGTTCATTCAGGTGCGAGAGGAACTCAGGAGCGATGCGAACCAGATGAGCCTACGGCATAAACCGTAGGGTGCTGGTAGGTCGTATCGGAATCAAAGGAATCTGGAACCAGATGAGCCTACGGCATAGACCGTAGGGTGCTGGTAGGTCCAGAGTGGTTGAGTCGAGGAAGATGAATCCAGATGAGCCTACAGCATAAACTGTAGGGTGCTGGCGTTCATACAGGTGTGAGAGGATCTCGGGAGTGACACGAACCAGATGAGCCTATGGCATAAACCATAGGGTGCTGGTAGGTCCAGAGTCGTTAATTAGATTTTAGGTAAGGTGTTTCCCCGAGGTAGATGTACTTGTAGACTAACTGCAAGGTGCTACTCTCTGGTTAATAACGGCGCACTTGCTAGGACTGCAAGTGGTCGCGCAGGTACGGAAGCAAGCCCAAAGGCACGCGCAGTCCGACACCCGCTGTTTGTGGTTTTGACCTGCTACGGTAAAGATCGTAAAGTAATAACTCTCGTAACTTTTGTTTCACTCCGAGCGGTTAGAGTGAATAATATTTGTGGGTACGTTACTCGATTATGCTTTAGATTTACTTCGAGAGGAAAGGTTTTAATTCTAGAAATAATTCTTCACTTGAATTTATGTTCTAGTATAAATATAACAAGTATATTCTTTCAATTGAATATATATACAAGTATGTTTAGTGTTTTGTGTAAGAGTTTTAATTGAATGTATTAATAATTGAAAGCTCTAGATGTTTACCCTTAGGCAGTGACTGTTGACGAGACTTCACAATTATGATGACTCCGAACTAATCGCGAGTGATTCTAACGTGAATTGAAACGGGGGAACTCCGACCAAGAGTTGAAATAAATGCCAATGAAAAGACTGATCTTTCGAAGGTTAAAGAAAACTCGAGTAGGAACTGGGCCTAGTGTCGTAGTATCTTGCTCAATGTCGTACTGAGAATAACCCGATGAGATGCATTTTCGAGGCCCTTATATAGGTCGAAAAAGCAGTGGGGATTGAAAATTTTAGGAAATTTGGTCTATGGTGGGAGAGAAGATGCTGTGGGAAAAAGACGGTTGGAAACTGTGGAATTTCGGGGGAGGTAGACCCTCGCGTTCGAGTTTTCCTTATCGCGTGGGGTCTCAAGTGTAGCTATCCGAGCGTCCTAGGCGAGAGGCCAAGGGTTACGTGCATATCGCACTTAATGTATCCTGTCTTCGTTAGAAAAAGGGGACTAAGGCGCCTGGGTGTCGCCAAGAGAAAATTCCAGGCTGAGAATTTTCGTAGGAATCATACGATTCATACGTAACATCTCCCCCCTTAAAATGAAACATCATATTGCTATGATGCTTTCAAAATTTGGCGGCACCCAGAGCGTTAGCTAGGAATTGAATCAAATCTTGGTCTAAGTTTTACAATATTCGCGGAAATTAAAGAGAGCTTTGATACAAAAAAGAAACAAAAACAAATGATCGCCGTGTGTGTTTGTGTAGTGTCGTGCGTGTACTTATCAATCTATTTGTTGTCTTCGTGCTTGGATTGAATGGTCATCCTTAGTGGGGTCCTGATGTCCAGTGTTGGTCGTCTTTGTCGTTCAGTGGTTAATCGTCTAGGTTGTGTGACGTTTATGGTCCTCTGTCCGGATCTTCAGAAGAGCGTCTTCTTTGCGCTCAAAACGTCCTCATCCAGTGGGGGGGCATAATGTCCCATTGGTCTACGACACACCAGGGCACCATTGCTTTATGGACTCGTCGTCCAATTCGACGAGTCCAAAGAGGTCTTGCATTTGCCTCGTCTTCCGGTTGGAGACATTCGTCTGCACCCCAACCGACCTTGCAGCGACCTGGCGGGTCTGGGAGATCCTCCCTCTCCTTGCTTTGCTAAGGCCTGGGCGCTTAGCCTCGAATGGCCCTCCTGACGACAAAAGGCGTCCCACCCGATTCTCTGGGGTCCAATGGGCCATCTCGCCCGTCTGAACCGCCACACTCCTATGGCCCTCACTACTCTCTGTTTGGGTTGCTACGTTTTGTGACATTCTGGAAATGGCAAAAAATCATTTCCGCAACCCTTATATAGAGGTTGTTCAGGTCCCCCCTCTCTTTTCTTCGGGTGCAAGTGCTTCAACCTTCTTCTTCCTCATACTCCTCGTACTCCTCATCCGATTCTTCTTCATGTAATATGACGTATTGGGACTCTTCGTAAAGACGACCCTCGGATTCACATAGATTAAATATTTCCAAGACTTCGGCGCTGCATTCGTCGCAATCTCGGGCTTGTTTTGTGTCTAACCAAATTATTTGTTTGCAAACTGCACAAAGGGTATGAATATCTTCTCCATGATGGACAATGTGTACATATCTGGGTGAAAAACCCTGCTTCAACCCCATTTTATCACAGCAAGTGAGGCAATAAAGCTCTTCTTCCCGATTCTCGAAAACAAATCCGGTTGAACAAGTCGTTCTCATTAATGCAGTAGTGATTCGGGCTATTGTTTGATTCTGTTTTTTCTTTTTAATAGGATGTCCGGCACACATTTTATATCTAAAAAGGTTTGATAGAAAGATGGTTAATTTTCGGTAAGTTCTCCCTTACAGATTATATTATCTCTACAACTTCAGCGGATTTTGATGAAATAGGGAGATTTGAAACGGTGGGCTGCTTGTATTCTACCGAGTTATGGATTTCTGTGACCCCTCTTTGTCGTTGTTTTGATGTGAAACACATTACCAGGCAGTTAAAAACGAATCGGCGGTAATATAACAGTATGATCAGAATTATGATGAGCATGATAGTGCTACCACCGGAATAGAACACATTATGGATTGTTGAAATTGTTTTATGGTGTCCTGCCAATATTTTCGCTTCTCTTTCTAAGTCCGCCAATGATTGCGAAGCTAGTGAATCTTGCCAGTTGTTATTATGAACATGGGTTGTATTGATGTTCCGTGTGATTTCCTCTCTGGTATGAATTTCTTTATCATCAATTGTTGCTGAGATGTTCATTGATACGGTAGGTTTGTAAATATATTCTTGAGTGTCTTCCAGAACATCTAATGAAGTTAATTGTGTGGAATCCAGAATTGCGGTACATCCTGGTTGGATATGTAACAGACCAGTACCTTGAATAAAATCGTACCCCGTTGCATGTCCTTTACAAGTCACTTGGATTCTTTTATTACTATGAATGTAGTATAACCATGTTTTCTTTGATTCTAATTGCTGAAGGAGAATATCCTCGGTATTAATTAGTTGAATGTTGCAATGGTTCCAATTGACAATCGATGGATTTAAGAGAAGGGTAACTTCACATGTGGGCCTCCTGTCCACATTATACAGAGGTAGAGTCATAGGTGCAAGATATCTTTCACGGTGTTGAAAGGCAGTCTGTATGTATGCTTCGGTCGGTAGAAAATACGTTTGTTCATCCAACGATATTGCCAGGTACGGAGTAGTCGGTTTAATAAATCCAGTAAGATTGTGAGATCCGTAAACTTGAGTGGACGGGCAAGGATAAATTTTATACAAATTGAATTTACTATTATCCAAAAGTGGAACGGTAATTTCTAAAATGATTCTTCCATCCTTAAATGCAGTTTTCATTTTCGTAATCCCTTCAAGTTGTTCGGAGAGTAGTTCTTGCGGCGTGACCGGAAATTCGAATTTAGTGGAAGTTCTTATTTTTTGAGCTGCGCTATATAATTGTTGTGGAGAAAGTATTGCTGGGTGAAGTATTCCTTGCTTGACAAGTAATATGGCATCTAATAGGATTATGAGATTAGAGCGATAATTATCCACTTCTCTCCCTAGTTGCAGCATCCAGTCGCGCATTGAATTTTCTAATTTCATTTTGTTGACTTGTGAGTAGAGTTGTTCTAAATTGTTTGCTAGAACTCCTACTTGCGTCGACATTCGGGTTACACTTTCGGATAAATTTTCGGCCTGTTGCTGGAGATTCTCAAATTGTGCCCGGATGATATGTGTCTGATTTGCCATTAGTTCTGCCATTTTGTTATTGTCTGCGTATAATTTGTCTATTTCCTGGTTGTAGTAAGTCATATCCTCTTCTGATAAAGTTCCAAAAAGGGTACGACTTACGGTACCGATGAAAGCAAAGGGTGCCGAGCGTGGTTTTCTATTCCTTTTAACTTTTTCTCCGATAGTGGTGAAAATTAAGGTTTCGTAACGCACCGCATCCTTGAGTTCTTTCTTATATTGATTTCCCATATCTGTAGCAATGCAAGGTGTAATGGTATGATTTTCACAGATTTCCTCAGCAATCTTCAAATGACTGGAAACGGATGGTTTTCGTAAGAGAAATTCTCTTAGATCGATCGCAGTGACTAGTTTCCATTGGGTTTTAAATAAACTAATAGTATCCATTTTATCAAAGTACAATCCGGTATTATGTTCTAGTGGTATTATCGTGAGGCCCGTGTCAAAACTATCAGTCGCGGTTCCAGAGTTATTCAGAACCAGAATCGGAAGTATCACTATCAGAATCAGACTCCTTTGGTTTGTCATCTTGTTGATCTGCAATTCCAATATTTTCCTTTGATAAGTATGCATGTTTTATTTTGTCTTGGTGTTTTGTAAGTATTTTGTTGTCAGGTGTTTGTAGAACTACGTTGTGTAAGTCTGTGATATCTATTACAGTGTAAGGGCCTACATAATGTGGACTAAATTTACTTATTCTCGGCTCTAATTGTGCGTATACCTGATCACCAATTTTAAACTTCTTCGGTCGTGCATGTTTGTCGTAATATTGTTTGGATCTGATTTTAGCTGATTTTAAATTATCGGAAGCGATATTTTGAATTTCTGTCATTCGGGTTATTAAATCGACTAAGTATGATCCGTATGTTTTTAATTGTTCTCTTTCTGGAAATGCACTTGGTACTCGGGCAAGTTTTCCGAAAATTAATTCGTGAGGTGTGAAATTTGTCGATTCATGTACGCTGGTGTTGTAAGAGAACATGGCAAATGGTATTAAAAGATCCCAGTCTTCGTAGGTATCCATATAGTGTTTTAAAAATTCGGTAAGAACAATATGACTTCTTTCCAGAGATCCGTTAGTTTGAGGTCTATAACCAGAAGTGGTAATTTGTCGAATTTTGAATATTTCGGCCAACTGTGTTAATAATTTTCCGATGAAACTGGTGCCTTTGTCAGTAAGTATTGCTTTAGGAGTTCCAAAAATTGCAATGAAGTGTCTTGCAAAAGCGTCAGCAATGGTTGTAGCTCGAATGTTCGGGATGGCAACAGCAAGACAATATTTGGTTAAATTATCCTGCATTGTTAATATGTATCGGTTTCCACTAGGAGTTTCTGGTAATGGTCCTACAGTGTCTAATGCAATTTTATCAAAGGGCTCGGCGGGTGTATCAGTAATAATCATTGGCTGTCTAGTTTTTGCTCGGACCAATTTCTGTTCTTGGCAACTTGTGCAAGTTTTGATGAATTCCTGAATTTCATTACGCATTCCTGTCCAGTTAAATCGGGCGCGTAAGCGATTATATGTTTTTGTAATACCCTTATGACCTCCTATAAGACTGCTGTGAGCCTCTCGAATTAATTCTTGCCTTTCCTGTTTTGACGGTTCTTTTGTGACACCTTCACATAGAATTATATTAATATTAGAATCTGAAAAAATAGATTCTAAGAGATTTCGAAAGGTTCTAAACGGAATATGATCATGGTTATCGTTCGCTGCTGATATTCGGATGGTCTTAATATTGGTTCTTAAAATTGCTGTCTTTAAATCTGTCAATCCCTGGACTAATTCTTGGATAGTCATTTTCTCGTGATTGTAATTTGTTGTAATGATGCTGAATATCTTGAATTTTCCTCTTGATGATATGATTATTTTTCCCTTTTTTGGTTTTCCATCGGATAACATTTTTTTAGAAAGTAAACCAGTGTCGCATAGTAATTTTGTAACCGGGCTATGCATGGTGGAATCTGCAGGTATAAAGTGTACGATGTGTCCCTTTTCGGATACAACAGTGTTCGGCGAGACAATGATGTCTCCAATTACCGTCTGCAGAGTTTCAACCTCTTCGTCCCTACTGCAGGGGATGTCGTAAATTTCGGAATCGGAATCGTCGTCTGGTGATTCAAATGCGAGGTCCGTGAGCGTGACTTCACAGGGCTTAAGTGGTCTTGCTGGCGTGTTTTTTATGGTTTCCATCGGTGACATGGGGTTGAGGCATGGCGTCGGTAAAGATGGCAATGGTCGGGATAATATACTGTCTACAAGTGGTGTCGAACTCGGAACATCTTGAAGTAATTCCTCGTCGGATGAACTTTCTGCAGGCAAGGGTGGCAATTCGACAATTGCAGGAGTATCCCTTGCCCTAACTGTATTTTCAAGGACAGTGTCTTCTGAAGTGTCGTTGAAATTTATTAGATCCTGATGGTCAGTTACTGTGTTATTGGGTGTATTTGCTGGAGTTACTCCTTTTACAGCGGATGTTTCCAGCTGAGTTGAATGTGCAATTGGTATGGGGTTCATGCTTGCAGCATGTTCGTCTCCAAGGGTTTTTTCGATCTCTAAACTAGGAAGAGATCTTTGTAAAACAGACCTTGGTTTAAATATTGCATCTGATTTATTAGCGGCAGGGGTTTCTTCTTCCGAGGTAGAGGTATCTTCGTTGTAATAGGGTTGATATTTAGTTCTTCTTCTGCTTTCGGTGACTCGTTTTGCTATCGTGCTGGTTTGATCAGTTGGCTTGATTGAATATCGTTTATAAGATGGATCATCTTCATAACGTGGTATTAAGGGTAGGCAGACAGTTGGTGGATTTCTTGATAATGCATCTGCATTCTTATTTGCTTTACCGGATTTGTGGACCAACTGGTATTCGTATTCCAAGAGCCTGAGTTTCCATTTCACTAGGCGGGAGGTCGGATCTTTTACTGAATGGAGCCATACCAAGGGTCGATGGTCAGTGACAAGAGTGAATTTCCTGCCATAAATATACGGTCTAAAGTAATTTACGGCATACACCATGGCAAGGCACTCTTTTTCCGTAGCAGAGTAATTTCTTTCTGCAGGGTTTAATACCCTCGATGCATATGCCACTAGAAGATCTCTTCCGATCTCTCCTTGACTCAATACGGCACCAATTGCAAATTCTGAAGCATCGGTTGTTACTACAAATGTTTTATTGAAATCCGGAAATTGTAAAATCGGTTGTTGGCATAGTTCGTCTCGTAGTTGTTCAAAGCTTTGTTGTTGATCTTTTGTCCAGTTAAAGCGGATTCCTTTTCCCAAAAGATTTGCTAGTGGTTTCGCTTTCTTTGAGAAATCTTGAATGAATCGGCGATAATATCCGGCAAGTCCCAAAAATTGTTGTATATTTCTTTGTGATTTCGGTACTGGAAAATTTTTTACTGCGTGTAATTTCTTCGGATCGGGTTTTACTCCTTCCGAGGAAATTATATGTCCAAGATATCCTACTTCCTTGCGTAGGAATTCACATTTGTTTGTTTGAAGGGTTAATCCATGTTCTTTTAATCTGTTCAGTAATTTTCTGACCCTTACTGCATGTTCTTGAAGTGATGACGAGTAAACCACGATGTCATCCAGGTATACAAATAATTCTGTGCCTTGTAGTCCGGTTAAAACTTGGTCCATGAGGCGTTGAAAAGTAGGTGGTGCATTTTTTAATCCAAATGGCATTCTTGAAAATTCATAATGTCCGAATGGTGTGGTAAAAGCTGTCTTTTCTCGGTCTTTTGGATTCATTGGAATTTGGTGAAAGCCATTTGCCAAATCGAAGACTGAAAAATATTTTGCTCCGCCTAAACGGTCCAAAATTTCTGTGATTTGTGGAAGTGGGTAGCGGTCTCCTATTGTTTTGTCATTGAGAGCCCTGAAATCGATTACCATGCGCCAACGTTTATTACCGTCCGCATCTGGTTTCTTCGGTACAATCCACAGGGGTGAATTGTACGGTGACTTAGAAGGTGTTAAAATGCCCTCTGAAAGCATAGCACTGACTTGCTTTTGAATTTCGGCTTGATGTATGGTCGGATAGCGTTATTGCCTGGTATTGATAGGTATGTTATCGGTGGTGTGAATAGAATGTTCAAAATCTGACACCTTTCCCAGTTTATCTCCAGGTAAAAAGAAACTGTCGGGAAAATCTTTAATTAAATCCAAAACATGATTTACTTCTTCTGAATTTAAATGATCCATGCGTAAAATTTTCTGTATTTGATTAATCCTTTCTTGTTTCTTAATTATTGGTGGATCATTCTGTAAGTAGTATTCTTCGTCGGATGAGCTGTTTAAATCGAAAGGAATTAAATGTTGTGGTTCCAGGTCGAATTCAACATCTTCCGTGTCAGTGTTATAGGCAAGGACTTGACATTCTCCTTGTCTATTTGTTACAGCTGCATTACCAATATACAATTTCTTCGGGGTCTTAAGGGGTTACACCAGTGTAACAGCCGAAAAAAAGCGCTATTTTCATGAATTTTTTTTGGAAATATGGAAAGGCGCTAACAAAAAACTCTTACAGTATGTTGTTAAGCATACATTTAAGTACAAAAAAAAATTGTTTTCACCAAAAAGTAATTTAAAATGGCGGCTCTACAATAATTTTCCTGAGACATCTTGACAAAAACGCGTTCCACGGCACGCACTAGAGCACGTGCAATTTTGAAACTATTACAAAAAAAAAATTTTTTTCTTAATCTGCATGAGTATGGCTAGAGAAACACGTACGGATTTTAAAAAATACGAATTTTTGGATATTTGGCAGTTGTTTGAAGTTAAAACTCACTTTTTCGCCAAAAAAAACAGCAGTTATTTGGTTATAAAAATTTTTCTAATTAACATATCGAAAATTCCGTACGTGTTTCCCTTCAAAATGTTGTTCCAAAGATGTGTATAAAATTTTACATGAAAATATGCAAAATTGATGGAGTTATGCTGCGTGCCGATTTGAAAAATCGTGTTTCGAGAAAAACGCATTTAAAGTTTTAAAATGAGTTTTAGACGTGAAAAAGTTAAAAAATCGACTGAAAAAAATTTTTTAACATTATTCTGCAATCCCAGGACCATAAAGCTGCCCTTCCTGGTCCAAAAATTTCTCCTGATCCTCTTTTCTTAAACATTTGATGTTGGATCGCGCTGCTTTTGCCTCATCGGCCAACGACAACTCGGCCTGCTTGACTCGCTTAGCATCACTTTCAAGGCAAAAATCATAAGATTGAAAGCCGATATTCATTTCTAAAACCATCATAACTCGTAATATACTAGTTAGACCATCATTGACGTTTTTACCACTTGAACGAGACTTAGGAGCTAAATTCCAAACTGTAGCATTGAAACTTTCATTACTATTCTGCGTGTAGCCTCCTAAGCCGCGATTTAACAACTCATTACGACTCAATTCATCATAAATTGGTATGTTAGCTTTGTACACTTCTTCAGGTAATGGCGATTTATGATGAAATTCACTCAAAGTTACATTTACCGCTGTTCGTCGCATAAAAGACGTTCGAGGCGCTTGAGGAAAAGCGCAAAATTTCATACAAAAAAATTGTTTTCAGGTATAAAACGTTTTGCCTCATATTCATGAAGGTTCAAAGTACCTTGTGAGCTAATAAAAAAAAAATCGATTTTTTGAAAATTTTACACTGGTGTAACCCCTTAATGCGTGGTAAGAAACCCTCTTTGATGTTGGTGTTTGCAACTCGGACGGATATTTGTTGCATTGTTCTTCCTGGAATGCAGTGTTTCGTTTTTGATGTGGTCTTCTGGATTCTGTCGTATTCATCGAAATTCGTAAATTTCAATGGTCGGGTAGGCTTGTCCCGAAGTACAACGGTACGATGGAAATATGATATTTCGGCCTCCTCTTGTAGAAGAAATGGGCTGCCGATGAGACCGTCGACGGGTATCGGTAAGTGTTTTACGACATAAAACAGTGCTGGCGTCCCGTCGAGCTGTAGGATCGTTGTACCAAGGGTTACAATTGGCGTAGGAGAAAGTCCCGTGATCTCTATTTCGTCACGTGAGGTTACTTCTGATTTTTCTCCCAATGTTTTTAATAGAATTAAATTGACTGAAGCTCCTCCGTCAATTATAAATTCTCCCGTTCCCGTTTCCAGTTCCGGGACTTTGACTCGTATTCGCGGACTGGATACTTCCTTGACGAGCTGTCTCTCTGCTCGTTCCTCGCGAATGTTACCGCTTTTGGACGAGTTGTTTCTTGTTTGCTCACCGCCTCGTCGGTACGATGAGCGTCGTGATAGTTTAAAGATTTACTTGGATTTACTGCGTCATTATGATATGCAATAGCCTTCATTGGTTTTGGCTTATCATCATGACAGGTTAAGGCTTTCATCGACTTTGATATTTCAAAATGTGGCGATTTTGACCTCTCCCTACAGTATTTTCCATCATGTCCCTTGATTCCACATCTATAGCAAAATAAGCTGGCAGGATTACGGAATCTAACATTTCTTTCTCCGCTTTGTTCTCTGGTATATTCTTCATGTATAGATGCGTCTGAACGGGGCGACGGGGTTCGTGGTGTTGACCTCCGTCGTACCGGAAATGCTGAAGTCCTTGGTCTTCGTTCTTCAATTTCTTGATCCGATCCTTCTGGACTTCTTCCTCGGTGTCGATATCGATCGACTGGGCTTGGCGATTGTGGGTATGAGACGTATCGGCGTTCATAACGTCGGGGTGAATGATTTTCACGCCTGTAATCTGATCTCGGTCTTCTGTCCGGGGATTCTTCCATGGTCAGATTTCTTCGATTTCTCATACTTCTTTCAACCTCCATTACCGCGTCGAAAGTGTCTTCCAGTGTTTTTAAATTCACGTTGAATACGGCTAACCTCCATGCAACTCTTTCTGGAAGTCCCTCGATGAAGTTACGCTTTGTGTCTCGTTCCAGTTCTTCCAAAACTTCGGCCAAGTTATTACTGTAGCGATCTCTAGCCGCTGCTTGTGCGTAATACATCAGTTTGGCCGTTCTGTCAATATATTTTCGTACCGTTTCGTCTTCTCGAATTCTCAATCTACCAATTTCAGATTGAAATGAAGCGAAGCTCCTCCCCGGTGCGAAACGTTTCTTTAAAACTTTTAATAATCCCTCAACATTCGTAAATTTCGCGCCCTGAACACAGATTCTCGCGGAACCTTTTAATTTAGTTAGAACAATCGCAAGTTATTGTGATTCAGTATCAGGAGGAATCAAAGCTAACCCGTTTTTAACTTCCTGCGCGAATGTTGACAAAGAGGGGTATTCTCCATCAAATGGAGGAACTTCTCGTGTCGCGTGTTGTATACAATTCTGAAGAGCAATCCAATTCATAGAATCGGAATGACTCATATTACTGGTAATATTTGATGTGGCCATTTCGTATGCTTTTAAACCTTTCTAACTCGAGAAAATGTAAAACAATGGTGAGTATCCCACCGCTGTCACCAGCTTGTTACGAGCCGGGCGGGTTTCTGGAACGTGGCCGGCGAGCGTTATGGTTTGAACGTGATGAGACGCGGTTTCGTCTCTTATGAAACTTTACTGTAGCAGGGGGTATCGTACGTCAACAGTAGTGGGAGCTACGAATCAACGTATGATGTTAGGAAATGATGTTATTCAATCCAGATGAGCCTATAGTAGATGCTATGGGGTGCTGGCGTTGAATCGGAATTAAAAGGAAAATCTAGAGCCAGATGAGCCTATAGTAGATGCTATAGGGTGCTGGCCGCTAGAACGGTTAATGTAGTGGATAAATGAATCCAGATGAGCCTACAGCATAAACTGTAGGGTGGTGGCGTTCATTCAGGTGCGAGAGGAACTCAGGAGCGATGCGAACCAGATGAGCCTACGGCATAAACCGTAGGGTGCTGGTAGGTCGTATCGGAATCAAAGGAATCTGGAACCAGATGAGCCTACGGCATAGACCGTAGGGTGCTGGTAGGTCCAGAGTGGTTGAGTCGAGGAAGATGAATCCAGATGAGCCTACAGCATAAACTGTAGGGTGCTGGCGTTCATACAGGTGCGAGAGGATCTCGGGAGTGACACGAACCAGATGAGCCTACGGCATAAACCGTAGGGTGCTGGTAGGTCGTATCGGAATCAAAGGAATCTGGAACCAGATGAGCCTATGGCATAAACCATAGGGTGCTGGTAGGTCCAGAGTGGTTAATTAGATTTTAGGTAAGGTGTTTCCCCGAGGTAGATGTACTTGTAGACTAACTGCAAGGTGCTACTCTCTGGTTAATAACGGCGCACTTGCTAGGACTGCAAGTGGTCGCGCAGGTACGGAAGCAAGCCCAAAGGCACGCGCAGTCCGACACCCGCTGTTTGTGGTTTTGACCTGCTACGGTAAAGATCGTAAAGTAATAACTCTCGTAACTTTTGTTTCACTCCGAGCGGTTAGAGTGAATAATATTTGTGGGTACGTTACTCGATTATGCTTTAGATTTACTTCGAGAGGAAAGGTTTTAATTCTAGAAATAATTCTTCACTTGAATTTATGTTCTAGTATAAATATAACAAGTATATTCTTTCAATTGAATATATATACAAGTATGTTTAGTGTTTTGTGTAAGAGTTTTAATTGAATGTATTAATAATTGAAAGCTCTAGATGTTTACCCTTAGGCAGTGACTGTTGACGAGACTTCACAATTATGATGACTCCGAACTAATCGCGAGTGATTCTAACGTGAATTGAAACGGGGGAACTCCGACCAAGAGTTGAAATAAATGCCAATGAAAAGACTGATCTTTCGAAGGTTAAAGAAAACTCGAGTAGGAACTGGGCCTAGTGTCGTAGTATCTTGCTCAATGTCGTACTGAGAATAACCCGATGAGATGCATTTTCGAGGCCCTTATATAGGTCGAAAAAGCAGTGGGGATTGAAAATTTTAGGAAATTTGGTCTATGGTGGGAGAGAAGATGCTGTGGGAAAAAGACGGTTGGAAACTGTGGAATTTCGGGGGAGGTAGACCCTCGCGTTCGAGTTTTCCTTATCGCGTGGGGTCTCAAGTGTAGCTATCCGAGCGTCCTAGGCGAGAGGCCAAGGGTTACGTGCATATCGCACTTAATGTATCCTGTCTTCGTTAGAAAAAGGGGACTAAGGCGCCTGGGTGTCGCCAAGAGAAAATTCCAGGCTGAGAATTTTCGTAGGAATCATACGATTCATACGTAACAAAGATAACAACAATTAGGTTTCACTATACATCACATGCAAAAGCATTTATTTAATCGGGTACCAACGCCAACACCGTGTCATCGAACCCTCGGAACCGCTTTACAATCTGAAAAAAAAATAATAATATATATTCAAACAACGCAATTAATAATAACAAACGGGCAACCTGAGAAGAATCCTCAACCAATAAGCTCACATTTTTCCATCGCGAACACGTAAGCGGGTTCAATTAATTACACGACACCGCGAATAATAACACGTATAATCTAACGGTACAAACAATTGACGATCCAAAAACGTACCTTAGCAGAAGAGTCACACCTCGCCCGGATAATTAAAAAAATCAAAAGAAATCAATGAGTTAGAAATCAGAGAAACGAGACGATACTTACTTGAAAATTTTGCCCTTTTTCTCAACCACTCTCAAAAACGCGAATAACCGTTAGAACCCCGGCCGAATAGTTCAATTTTCGATCTTTTACAACCGTCCCTAAAAAATAAGAAAACGCACGCACTCGACCCCGGGGGGTACGGGCAAATCCATCGTACGGGTCGAATCGGGAAAGTAGAGAGAAGATACGAACCAGCCGCCATTAACAAGAGTCAGTCCAGGCCCAAGATCGATTTATGGCCCACTCAACGAACGAGAATGACACACGCACGGCCTGAAGGGTGACCATGCGGAACGTGTAAATCAGCGAACAACAACAAATCCGAAGTCAGCGCACGTGCAGTCATCGTGGCAGGAAACAGGCAGTAAACCACCACCTGTAAATCGACCGCGTTTTTAATGTTTAAATAACCGAACAGACCCCCGTAGATCCAACATACTATAAAACCAGAAACTAATAATCTTTAGAAAAATCTACAGAAAAGAAAGTACACCGCGTAACAATCCTACACATAGTAAATTCACGCAACATCAAACTATCAAAACCATAACGAAATACGCGAAATAGATCAAAGACACGCGCATATCAACGACGTATGTAATACACGCGAGCGTGAATTACCCGTAAAGGAGACACACACAGTCCATACAACCAGACACTCACACACACAGTCGACAACGCGATAATACAGTCATCGAAACCGCGAAATTATAACACCAGCATAGAAGAATCTAATCCCCATATAAGTCATAAAAATCAATTAAATGATACGTGACACTCGCAACAATCGCTGAAAACACCATTCACAAAAAGCATCGAAAATGCAAAGCTATGGGCCAAGTACAAGAGAATGTTACATTGGAATAGGTTGCTCATTAACATAAACTGCATTTTACACAGGATTTGAAATCAATCAAATGTGAGCAAGTACAAATTATTGTAGAGCAACGACACAATACTATCGCTAAGTAAACATATACAATTAACTAAATTTCCCAAAATATGGTATCTTCTCATTTAATGACTAAATCTGTTTACTGCTCTATTAAATGTACTTGGTGGCGCGCTTTTTATGAGGGCAAAGACAAAACCTTGTCCCTTGATTTTTTTCCGGCATGTCTCAGATTACATAGAAAAAACTACGTTATCGGCAGAAAAACTATCTCGCATGGTATGAAACTTATGTTAGGGTTTGACACCGGGCTGCGTGACAGGCTGAACTAGGAGATGGAGAAGGAGGAGAGGAAGAAGACGACGTTTCTTACAAAAACGTCGACTTTTTAGATCAAAATATCTCGCAATTGGCTTGGTGGATCTTCTCGTAGTTAGGCTTAAATTAACCGGGTGGACGTCCCCTACAAGAATATCATCATAGTTTGGGAGAAATATGCGGATTTAATGCCGTTTGAATACCCCGAAAACCTCGATCTAATTCTTCCGCAAAAGAGTAGTTCAGGTCTACCAGTCGGGAACTCTTGTACTTGGCCCGAGTCAAGACCTTAACTCTTGATCCTCCCTCACACACTTCTCGACCCCCACGCCCTCGAATACAGTATCATAAACGCGAAACTCATAAGAATATTTCTACAAACTACACACACGTATGACTCCAACACCCCACATCTAACAACGAGTAAACATTCTACACAAACCTCGTGTCTACCCACGACCACACTTCCTCACAAAGACAAATAACACATAAGCTAGTCTCTCCTAAATTTAGACAACAACGAACGTACAACGCGGTACAAATAATACAAACGCCAACAAGCACCGAACCATGAATTTAACAATTAACTTATAAAACGCTACATTCTACAAACAAAATTCCACACTTTAAAAACAAGACAGAACGACATACCGACAAACGAACACCTAAAATGTAAACAACTTTAATCAACGAACCAATTATGAGACCCCACACAATTCAAGTAACGCACATACACCCACAAGTATCACAATCTAACCTATCGTACAAAGAACGTCTAAGACATCATCACCTCCAACAACGTCAACTCACCAGAAGCGTTGTAAACATACGAACACGTCGCCAACTCTAAATACAATCCAAACCCCCTAGTAAGACTATCACGAACAGATTTCCCCTTCAACCACAGAGCACGAACAAAATCATAAGGTTCACGTCCACAGCCATCTCCTAGAAAACAAAAATATAATTAGAATCAAGCCGCCACACGAAATAACATCAAAACACCTACAACCGTTAACGTATACCTTCTTTTACACCAGAAGCCTTACGACAACTACAACGATCCCCTTCTAACAATATACAGAAAATTTCTCAGAACATATTTTAACTTTCCTAACGATGACAAAAACTAATCACATTAACGCTTACCTGTAGCATGCACCCTGTATCTCTTAGGACATCCGATCAAGGAGAAGCTCCTCAATCTGACACTCTATCATCCCTCGAATATTCACCGGGTCCGCGGCTGCCGGCAAAATTAACCTCAAAACGAGGCCCGCACTCACGCTTACTCCTGACGGCCCGACAACTCTCGTTCTGACACGCAATCAAGTGCGTAACACCTGCAACATAAGCACAATTAATTCATACTGAAAGTCCCCCTCACCTCGCTAAGTGGCACACGTAACATAATAAACAAACACAACGCGAAATCACCGACCGCGACCGCCGAGCACGCGTCATCGTATTCGCCCTGAAACGCCACGAAAATTCATATCCAAACCTACGAACCACCCACCTCACACGGAATCCCGGGAAAAACCAAAACCAAATCACCCACACGCGATTAAATGCCTCACCCACGCTATAACGTACGTCCACGTCGAAAGTAGGTCAACACGCGACTCCCGCGTAAATGACCGAACGAGCCAATCGCGACGCGGATTACAGATTCACATAGAAACACGACACCACGCGAACAGGAACAAACGAAACCATCAACGTTCACGATTATTAATAAACAATCGTAATCGTCGAGCGCACACCACGCGTATACCCCTAAAAAAGATAACCTCGCAACTCTCGTGACACGCACGCCCGCACGCAATCGCCTAAATTCACGCCATACATGAAATCCCATGCCCCTCACGAGTAATGCACCGCCTCTTATTGACACAATTAAACAGTCCGTACTAAAACTAACGCAGTTCCATCTGCCAAATACCCGAGAAAGATCCAAGACAAATAATAAACAAAATTAAATTCGAATGACCAATTAACCTATGAACAATATCACAAACATAAAATCGCGAATAGATTCACTCTACCTTAACGAATCGTACAAAAGCATGACAGCAGCTATCCGACGGCTCGCGAGATCCAACATCAAATCAGATAAAACCGATATAATGATCCGCGACCGGCCGTACACGCGCCCCCTCGCGACGCGGCAAGGGCCACAGATCGTATGCGTAACACCGGTAGGACAACGATAATTAATTAATGAACAATATATACATAATATGCCAATAGACATCGCAATCTATGTATTTCACAGGACGCGAACAATACAAACGCGACTCGACCGACGATAATATTAAAATTAAACATAAAATTAAACCTAAATACTACCCGCGAACGAACAGAAAGAAGCACCTGAAACCGCGAAAAGAACCGCGCTAAAGCGACAACGTCGAGTCAAACTGCACCGAATTTTGCTTAATATAATGTTACGTCCACGTGTTCGATGCCTGTTCTGATGCCCTTTGTCAGTTCAAGGCCAGGGATAAACCCTTGAAAAAAATCATAAATCGTCTTGAGAAGAAAGAAACATTTCGATTACCCTGGTCGAGACTGGCAGATGGGATCGGGCTACACATAAATTAGTAAAACGTTTAGAATTATAAACTCGACGAAAGCGAAAGTTTCCAGACGTCGAAGATCCCTGAGGACAATGTAGACCTTTGCGCTCGTGAAAATATAAACCTGGCACCAGACCACGTGTTGACTTGATGACACTTACAGGAATAATACACAACCGTCCCTGAAGTGGAGACAAATGTTATTCCTGAACACTCTCGATTGCTGGTGGTGTCAGGTTGCGAAGAGAAGGAATACATTGTCTTCCTCAGAAAATGCATTGGAAACTGACGTAGAGGGAGGTCCTGAAAATTCGTATATATACAGGGCCCTTCAACAGGGCCAGGGCATTATAGAACTGAATCTCTGAGTGTTAAGAAGTATATCTAAAACGTTATCCACCAAAAGTGACTAGTGAAAAGTAGAAAGAAGAAGTTGAACTGCATCAGAAGTATAGTGGCAGAATACCAGCAGTCAGCCGAAACCATCCAACCACCGAGTCAGCACTGCAATTTCAAAACAGGAAGAAATAGTGAGTAGAATTAAATTCATCATTCACAAAATCCGAAACCCAAGGATCAGAGGTCAAATCACCTGAGTATCCACATACCAATATTAACCACACACCTGCATCCATTAACCTAAGTCATTCTTCGGCGGGAATAGAACAGACTGTCGTTGGAAATCGTAGATATTCAACGTAGTCGTAGTTTCTATGACACGCTCTGAAGGACGGCGCACATCCCTTCCATAACCGTCGATCTCCAAAGCAGGGTTCATCTTGACAAGGAATAACTGGAAATCGCTTAGATATTCAGTGAAAAACTCTTTAAGGATGATATCCGCTGCGGACCGATAAAGTTATATAATTTCAATCATATTCCTTCAGTGCCTAAACGACCAAATAATCGATCCGGGTGGAGGAAGAAGTGGGCGGCCGCAGTACGAGAGGATCCGACTCTGCTCCAGAATAGAGTAGAAAATCAGCGGAGATTTCGGGAGGAAAATGCTCCTCCGGCCCCCGAAAGAGTTATAAATAAGAAATCAAACAGAAATATTAGGCGGAAAGCAAAGCGGCGTATTGAAGCAATTAAGAGATTAGCTGCTACAGCCCAGATCTACGATCAGAATAAAATAAAACCGGTGGTAGAACCGCCTCTTATAGAAACAATTCCCCCTCCCTCCCCGGAAATAGTAGAGATACCAGATGAGGAGGAACCACCGAGGTATTGGTCAATCGAACTGACTAATCAACTGGTTACCTCTGAAATTCAAAATTTGGTAGAACAAATTAACCCAAACGATTGGGTACTATTTAGTAATAATGGAGAAACAGCCCCATGTTATATACCGGGGCATGTATTAAAAGATAAATTTAACAATAGAATAAAACTCCAAGAACTTTAAATACAAGGTCTAAAAACTTAATCACCCATCATTACCTGTACTATTAATATACGACTCAGCCCCATCCCGAGTAAAGTGGTCTGACCATTGACTCAAAAGGGGGCAAAAGTCAGACTATTGTGAAACAATTCGTAGCCGCACCGTTACCGTAAGCTCGAGGCGTGACACTTAGTCGTGACGTAACAAATTTTTGGGGGCTCGTCCGGGATACAAGAGTCGTATTTAAAGCCAGGTAATGAACACCTGATCTAAAGGACAAAACCTGACCGAGGAAGTAATCAATCCATTTACCTCCAAGCCAAAAATCCCTCGTGAAACAAAAAAACAACACATAATAGGAAACAGTGACGACGAAAGAAAGGAAATCGAAGTGGAAGAAAACATAGCTTACTACGAAGCAGAAGGGGACAGGACTCAAGAAACACAAGACAGTTATAACCATACGGTCACAAATCAAACTTTGCTCGACGTAACCAGTGACGAGAAATTGACTACGCAATTATTGGCAATACCGGAGGCATTACCTACCATCAAAATGGCCTTAAACCACAAACATACAATTTCTATAAAAGAAGCGGCAGAAATTGTTCCATATTTCGATGGGAAAAACACTTCATTATCTAGCTTTATCGATGGATGTCGAGAAGCTTTAGACATGGTCCCTACGGAAGCAGAAGAAAACTTAACCAAACTAATTAAAACCCGATTGTTAGGCGAAGCGCGAAGGGCAACGTATGGTTGCACGTTTAGTGAATTAGAAGAACTGATTCAGATTTTGAAAACCATCTTTCTGTCCAATAAATCTGTGTATCAATTACAAGGGGAATTAGGAAGCATATACCAGAAAGATGGGGAAGACGTGTTAACGTATGGAAATAGATTAAGGGAACTAGGTAACGAAATCAGATCAGCATACAGAACAACAAATCCGAATTGCTCTGGAAAGAATACGCAAGGCGACATAGAAATTGATCTTGCAAATTGCTTTATTCGTGGTTTAAAGCCTGAAATTGAACTGAGAATCACTTCTTACTCGGATTTAAACGATGCAATATCCAAAGCCATCGTTGCAGAGCGGGAAATTCAGACCCGGTTATCATTACGGAAATCGGGAAATCATCATACAAGAAACAGGCATGAAATACTCATGTGTCAGATTTGTCGTGAGGTCGGTCATACCAGCAGAGAATGCTCAGAGAATCGCGAAATACAGTACCCGGAAGAAACTTGTCAGATCTGCGGTAGAATCGGACACGAAGCAACAACATGTCGTAACCGATATAGTTCCGTATCAAAACGTGATTCTGAAATCCTTATTTGCCAAATTTGTAAGAAACGTGGACATGAAGCAAGAAGGTGTCGATTTCGTGCCTCGCCACAAGAAAGAGCAGTCCGAGTAATCCACGATACTAGAATACAATGTCAGATATGCCGAATAACAGGACATGAAGCCGCTCAATGTCCTCGAATATCATCACAGAATAATTCACCTGTGTCCTGTCAACTATGCCGGAAAAATGGGCACGATGCTGGAAAATGTTGGAGGAATCCTTTAAATAATCAACAAAAAAATTTCCAGTCCTCCCTTCCAGTGTGCCAATTGTGTAAGAAGACAGGGCATACGGCAGAAAATTGTTATTTATTTAAATTAAACACCCAGAAACCCACAACTAATATACATCAAAACCAAGAACAATGTCGATATTGCAAGGAAATAGGTCACATAATAGAAGACTGTGCATTAAGACGTGTGAATAATGAAAGACGAGAAAAAATGCAGCAGGGAAATGGTCAAGGCCCTTCGACTATGGGCGCGAGTCGAGGGACCGACCGCGACCAGCGACCCTCCATTCAACAATAAGACCTGTTCCACAGACCATCCGAACAGTGCACCTGAATTTGAACGCAAAGGGACAATCCCCAACCATAAACATTGTCACGCCTCAATTACGAAAGAATACCAAATTTATGATAGATACAGGTTCAGGGCCTAATTTAATTAAGGAACACGCGCTATGTCCGGAAGTAACACTTAACGAAGAACAAGTGATTGATTTAACCGGTATAACTGAAGGAACTGTAAGAACAAAAGGACAGATAGTGCTACATATTCTCGATACCCTTGTACCCTTCCAAGTAGTTTCTAATAAATTTCCCATAATATCAGATGGAATTATCGGGGATGACTTTTTAGAACCGACTGGAGCAAAAATTGATTATTCGTCTAAACATTTGGAAATAAAAGGGGTAATAATCCCATTTTACAACCAAATTAAACAAAATCCTGAAAAAATGAGTGTAAATGTAATCGAAGTGGAATACTCACAAAATGCGGAAATAATGGATTCAGGAAGTCCAGAGGAAATATTTAAACAAGAAAATCCAAGGTCAAAGAAGACAGTAAAAGAAACTACATCTAAAAATTTAAAGCCGGGGAAAAGAATAGATGAAGATCTAGGAGTTATAAAACAAAAAAGTGTTGTAAAAGAAAATGAAAGTCAATATGTTCAGGAAGAAAGAAAAATGTTAGGACGTTCAGAGAACACCCATCAAGGTGAAAAAGAATGTATTTCTAATCCTAATCCAAATCCAGAAGAAAAGAAAATAAATCCTCGTAAGGAATATAACTTAAACACCAAGGAGGTTTTTCAACAAAGTCCTAATAATTTGAATTTTCATCCGAACACTATAGTTAAAGAAGGAAACCCAGATAGAATCAAGGGAAGTTCTTCTGATCCAAATCCTGAAGTAACCCAATTAAATCCTTGTAGGAGGAATCAACTTGATTCGATCATTGTACTACAACCTAATAATCAAGTTCCAAAAGAAAATAAAAATAATACAAATCCAAAGGGAAAGATAGAAGAAATACCTATATTGACTATTTCAACACAAGAGGAAAAGACTGAAAATCTACCCACAAATGATAAATTTATAGAAGAAATTAAAAAAGAATCAATTTTAGAAAGTAATAAGGAATTAGATCAGGAACGGCTAAGAATAATTGAACAAGGAATGACCAAAATTTCTGAAATCAAACCTCGACAGGAGAGATTCAAAAGTATCAAAGAGTTATTGAACCTGGAAAATCTGGAATCAAAAGAGAAAAATTTAATGGAACATCTAATATTTAAACATCAAGATAGATTTCATCTCCCGGAGGAAATATTACCTGCAACAACTGTATTAGAACACAGAATAATTACAGTTGACGAGTTGCCGATAAACACCAGATTATATAGATTTCCGCCATGTCACAAAATGGAAATAGACAAGCAGGTACGAGATCTTTTGGAAAAGGGAATAGTAAAACCTTCAGCGTCTCCATACAACACACCAGTGTGGATAGTCCCGAAGAAGGCTGATTCAGAGGGTAATAAACGCTGGAGGATGGTCTTAGACTTTCGGGCCCTTAATGAGAAAACTATAGGCGACGCTTATCCTTTGCCTAATATTAATGAAATCCTTGATCAGTTGGGTGGTGCACAATACTTTTCTGTATTCGACTTAGCCTCTGGATTTCATCAAATTAAGATGAGTCAAGAAGATAAGCATAAGACTGCCTTTACAACAACATTTGGGCATTATGAATTTGAACGAATGCCTTTCGGATTAAAGAATGCACCTGCAACCTTCCAGCGATTAATGGATCTTGTCTTAAGCGGACTTCAAGGAAGTGAATTATTCGTGTACCTCGATGATATTGTGATTTACGCACGTACCTTAGAAGAACATACAAAGAAATTTGAAGTTCTAATGGATCGACTTCGGAAAGCGAATTTAGTTTTACAACCGGAAAAATGTAAATTCCTTCAGACCCAGGTGACGTATTTGGGACATATAATTAGCAGAGATGGAATAAGACCTGATCCAGCAAAATTGGAAGCTGTTTATGAATTTCCAAGACCAAAAAATCAAAAGAGCATTAGACAATTCTTGGGCTTGGCCGGTTATTACAGACGTTTTATATTAGGGTTCGCCAAATTAGCCAAGGCTTTGACATTTTTATTAAAGGATGGTCAACCCTTTATTTGGGAAAATAAACAAGAGGAGTCCTTCCAACTATTAAAACAAAAACTATGTGAAGAACCTGTTTTGCAGTATCCGAACTTTGATCATCCATTTATTTTGACAACTGATGCATCTGGTTATGCAATTGGAGGTATCTTATCGCAAGGGATTGTGAATAAAGATAGACCGATAGCCTATGCATTGCGCACTTTAACAGAAAGTGAAATTAAATATGATACTTACGAAAAAGAAGCATTAGCCATTGTATATAGCGTAAAACATTTTCGACCTTACCTATATGGGCGGAAATTTACGCTTGTAACTGATCATAAACCTTTGACGTGGTTTAAAACTGCACAGGATGTAAATATGCGGATTCTGCGTTGGCGACTAAAACTAGCTGAGTATGATTACGAGGTAGTTTATAAAGCTGGGAAAACTAACGTTAATGCAGACGCGTTATCGAGAAATCCGATACAAAAAACTCAGTGCTTGGCTATTACTCCAACTTATGATCTGACGAATGAAAGGGACCAAGAACAGGTGCGAAAATACTTAGAAGCAGATTCTGATCCAGAAGAGGAATCTGAAATTGAGGAAGACTCTCTCACCTTACATTATACCGAATAGTCAGATCATGAATCCGTAGATGACACAGAAGATTTTATACACAAGGAAATTACCACGCAAGCACTGGTACATGCAGAAAATGAACATTCTGAAGATGAAAATTTATCAGGGGACAAAACTCCCAATTTCGTAAATGAAGATTCTGACAATGAAGAGTCAAAGGAAACAAGACCCATCATTACAGAGGAACAAAATTTCAAAAATAATGTTTTAGAAACGCGAGATTTGTTCTTTACCCGGAAAGATAATTTATTATACTTCGTCACCACTGATGGGAGGCCCATTGACTCAGGTGCCAAGAAACTGTTTGAACGTCAAGAAATACCCTCATTAACTGACCTACAATTAAACCAGGTAAAACCCGTTAAAAGGAATAAAAGATATCATCTGATTCTGCCCATCAGTCATAATAAGGATGAAGGTCCGTCCGAATTGCTAAATAACGTTAAAACAGCTTTGATTAGTTTAAAAAATTTTGTAGAAAAACAACAGTTAAATAGTATAAGTATAGCCCGAAGCTTACCATCAGAAATCTTGCCGTGGGAAAATGTCTTAGGTTTATTACGATTGATTTTTCTAAATTGTCCCGTGAAGATAATACTTTGTAATGGATTTATCAAATATCCACCAAAAGATTTGAGAGAATCAATATTACATGAAATGCATAATTCACCTATTGGAGGACATCGTGGAGTGACGAAGACGTATAATCGTATTAGACAAAAATATTATTGGGAAAACTTAAAAATCGATGTACAACAATATATACAAAGATGTTTGCAATGTCAGTTGAAGAAATTAGTTAGAGTAAAAACTAAACAACCGATGATGATAACTGACACACCTAGTACTGCATTTGATAAAATCGCTATGGATATAGTGGGACCATTGGCTAAAACCCGGAAGAATAATGAATATATATTGACAATCCAGGATCAATTAACCAAATTTTGCTTAGCAATTCCATTGGTAAACCAAACAGCTGCATCAATAGCTGATGCTTTCATAAAAAGGTTTATCTGCATATTTGGTGCACCTCGATCAGTATTAACCGACCAAGGACGAAACTTCTTAAGTGATCTTCTTCGTCAGGTAGCAAAGCGCTTTAGGATTCGTAAACTACGGACCACCGCCTTCCATCCCCAATCTAATGGGTCTCTGGAAAGGTCGCATCATGCGCTGGTTGAGTACCTGAAACAGTATACTACACGACAAAACGAATGGGATGAATGGGTAGACCTTGCCATATTTAATTATAATACCTCGGTACACGAAGGTACAAGACATACGCCATATGAATTGGTGTTTGGAAGAATACCCCGTGTACCTTCTAATGAGCCAGTTATAGAAAACGACCCCTTAAGGACATATGACGAATACCTCATAAACCTTGCTACCCAGCTACACCGATCACAACAACTTGCAAGGGATAATCTTATATCCAGCAAGGAAAAATCGAAAGAAATTTATGACAAAAAAATACACCCTAAACATTTTAAAGTAGGGGACATGGTATTTTTCTTGAAGGGGCCGAAACCTGGGAAATTTGGAGATCAATATACCGGCCCACATGAAATCTTAGAAATACTGAGCAAGGGGAATATTAGAATAAAAATCAAAAAGAATACTCGGATTGTTCATCCAAATCGCCTCCGCCATTCGTACATCACGGTTCCCCGTAATCAGTAGAAATAATAAACAAAAATAAGACAAACACAGATATGACGGAGCTCTTACTGTAAAGCTTCATAAGTAAAAATTTTTGTTTACGAAGGAAATAATTTCAACAGGTACTTGACAACATGCCTGTACCCCATCGGCTTTTCCGTACTCCCGATCAGGAAGGGGAAGAATTCTATGGACCCTTCGACGGTGTAAGGCCCGAAGATCATCCCGAATCCTACAGGATACTTCATGTCATGGTATGTTTGACTCGACGAGAGCCAATATTTGAATTACCAGATGGAGACTGGGTATGCGAAGAATGTGTGGAGAAGACGTATTCGCACCTGAGAGGAGAATTGAGGGAAACAGGATGGCATGTGTTGATAACCAGACCAATGGGAATACACCGATTAAGGTGTTCAGAATGCCATAAAAGTGTAGCTAATTCGCGTTCGGCAAAACATTGTCCAGAATGTATTGAAGTACATTTTGAAACTCCTGACGAAGATCTACTATCCGGTGATCCTATTGAAGTAGAAACCCGGTGGTGAGCCAATGCGTTTCTTTAAAAATAATATTTTTTTTTATATTTTTGTATTTATGCACAGCTCGTATTTGATGTAACTAGGATTAATTAATTATGTCTAATCGCGTATTTAGTTTAATTTTTATAAATTCTAAAAAAAAAAAAGGAATACGATAATATACATTAGGTTATATATATATATATATATATCTTTTGTTAAGTTAAAATTTAAAATGAAATACAGTATTAATCCTCCTATTTTCGGTTCTTTCTATTTTTAGATAGTTGTCTTTTAAAAAACAATAAATAATTATAGAATTAAGATTAGTAGGGACTTGAGGCCTCTACCGAGGTACAAAGGCTGGGTCCTGAACTCCCCAACCTTTGTCTGAGGGGGGAGGTGTAACGTCCACGTGTTCGATGCCTGTTCTGATGCCCTTTGTCAGTTCAAGGCCAGGGATAAACCCTTGAAAAAAATCATAAATCGTCTTGAGAAGAAAGAAACATTTCGATTACCCTGGTCGAGACTGGCAGATGGGATCGGGCTACACATAAATTAGTAAAACGTTTAGAATTATAAACTCGACGAAAGCGAAAGTTTCCAGACGTCGAAGATCCCTGAGGACAATGTAGACCTTTGCGCTCGTGAAAATATAAACCTGGCACCAGACCACGTGTTGACTTGATGACACTTACAGGAATAATACACAACCGTCCCTGAAGTGGAGACAAATGTTTTTCCTGAACACTCTCGATTGCTGGTGGTGTCAGGTTGCGAAGAGAAGGAATACATTGTCTTCCTCAGAAAATGCATTGGAAACTGACGTAGAGGGAGGTCCTGAAAATTCGTATATATACAGGGCCCTTCAACAGGGCCAGGGCATTATAGAACTGAATCTCTGAGTGTTAAGAACTATATCTAAAACGTTATCCAGCAAAAAGTGACTAGTGAAAAGTAGAAAGAAGAAGTTGAACTGCATCAGAAGTATAGTGGCAGAATACCAGCAGTCAGCCGAAACCATCCAACCACCGAGTCAGCACTGCAATTTCAAAACAGGAAGAAATAGTGAGTAGAATTAAATTCATCATTCACAAAATCCGAAACCCAAGGATCAGAGGTCAAATCACCTGAGTATCCACATACCAATATTAACCACACACCTGCATCCATTAACCTAAGTCATTCTTCGGCGGGAATAGAACAGACTGTCGTTGGAAATCGTAGATATTCAACGTAGTCGTAGTTTCTATGACACGCTCTGAAGGACGGCGCACATCCCTTCCATAACCGTCGATCTCCAAAGCAGGGTTCATCTTGACAAGGAATAACTGGAAATCGTTTAGATATTCAGTGAAAAACTCTTTAAGGATGATATCCGCTGCGGACCGATAAAGTTATATAATTTCAATCATATTCCTTCAGTGCCTAAACGACCAAATAATCGATCCGGGTGGAGGAAGAAGTGGGCGGCCGCAGTACGAGAGGATCCGACTCTGCTCCAGAATAGAGTAGAAAATCAGCGGAGATTTCGGGAGGAAAATGCTCCTCCGGCCCCCGAAAGAGTTATAAATAAGAAATCAAACAGAAATATTAGGCGGAAAGCAAAGCGGCGTATTGAAGCAATTAAGAGATTAGCTGCTACAGCCCAGATCTACGATCAGAATAAAATAAAACCGGTGGTAGAACCGCCTCTTATAGAAACAATTCCCCCTCCCTCCCCGGAAATAGTAGAGATACCAGATGAGGAGGAACCACCGAGGTATTGGTCAATCGAACTGACTAATCAACTGGTTACCTCTGAAATTCAAAATTTGGTAGAACAAATTAACCCAAACGATTGGGTACTATTTAGTAATAATGGAGAAACAGCCTCATGTTATATACCGGGGCATGTATTAAAAGATAAATTTAACAATAGAATTAAAATCCAAGAACTTTAAATACAAGGTCTAAAAACTTAATCACCCATCATTACCTGTACTATTAATATACGACTCAGCCCCATCCCGAGTAAAGTGGTCTGACCATTGACTCAAAAGGGGGCAAAAGTCAGACTATTGTGAAACAATTCGCAGCCGCACCGTTACCGTAAGCTCGAGGCGTGACACTTAGTCGTGACGTAACAATAAATATCAAAATGTAAAATAAATCGAGGTCGGACGTGCACGCGCACGCCTTCCTCCCACGGCCACGTGCTCGCCGCAAGGTTACAAGCACAGCCCTAGGGCCCACCCTCGTTTCAGAAAAAAAGAAGGTCTGATAACGAGGGTGGTGAAGGGGTAAAGCGGCTCCCACCCTCCCGCCGCCAAACCCCCGGACGAAAGCTCGCGGTCCCCGAGTAGATATATGGCCCCCGCGAACATTTTGGCTGCGATTCCGCGCCTCCGCGAAACCGCGAGATACCGACTAGCGGGCATCATTGTTACTACACGATAATACAGTGGAGTGCATCAAGGCCAGGCCAAAGGATCTACCGATAACAAGAACCCTGCAACGACAACAAAATCTTAGAACACAACACCGGACCGGGATGCCCATAATTAAATAAGAAGAATTACCCCCCGAAGAAGAATGCCAACCAACATGCAACAAAATTATTCTTATCGTAACCTTTAAATCGCGAAGCACCTCACATCCGATTACATCCGGATATAATTACGAAATCAGAAGAGTGACGCTCTGAATACCGAACCGACAACGAGCAATGACATAGAACGACATGAAAGGCGCGACACACAGGGAGGGAAACTCAGACAATGCGACCCGGCTCAGCCAGGAGACGCCACCGCACGGGCTCGGCAAACCAAAGAACTAGCAGCTACCAACAGAAATATACATACAACGAAGTAATAAATAACGTGGTCTGCTGAATCATCTGTGACACACTGTTCTTATAATAGACCACTATCATCAATAACATTAATAATAAGTAATTCAGGATCTTGGCAGCCCATGTTAGGAAGCACTGGAAGTCGGTAAGGAACAGTGGCCCATCCACGGCTAGAAGTCGATTTTCGATACACAAATAGCTATAAAATACAAACACGGTAAGCCACATTGTCACCTTTGAAGTCACAAAAGCCAAAATTTATCCACTAGAAGAATCTGTAATAATTAAACGGCTGAACGGGTAAGCAGAAGCCCGTGGTAGGAGCGGTACACCGACGGTCCATACGATCACCGAGGTGAAGCGTCGCCCGTCATGGACCCCTATGGGGATGGGTGCCCGCTCGGATGCCCCGCTCCTCCCGCCACTGTATTCTCTCTCTTGCCGCTTCGGACCAGCCTCTAGTACCGATGCTGGCCCGAGACGATAAGAGTATACTACAGGGAAACAAGGCAAAGACCCGATTCACTTCCAAAAAAATAAATAATAAAATTCCTTTTTACGGTAAAAAAAAAAACTTTTTGCTCACAGAGGACTTCACCTCGTATCACATAACCGCTATATGAGCCGTTCAGTGCACACATCGATTAACTCCATAAAACAAAAAGTTGAGAAATGCGATGAAGTAATAAATATTGTTTTTTTTTAAATTCCTGTTATAATATAAATTCAAATATATAATGTAGAATGCATAAATACAGGTATAGCTTTCATCTAACGGTATATAAAATTAATAAGAAAGAATAGCCAAAAAATAATCGTCAGTAATGTTACAGTTTTTATGTGACGGGTGGAGTTAATCGATTTGGCAACTGAAAAAAGTAATAAAGTTAAATTGAGTCTTTAAATTTTTAAGTTTTTAGTACAGAAAAAGTTAGTTATTATATATTTTTATTACAGCTTTTCCATAAAAATGAATGTTGACAGTTCTGTTATAACATATCTTTTGTGATTAATTCATAGCAGCTTTATTTTAGCAGCATTACTTTTTGGGATAATTCAGCAATATCATAAATAATGTCTTCTTCATCAGCTGTATGTGAGGATTCGTCAGTTCGATTTATTGTCAAGTTTTTATAGTAATCATGTTTAACAGGAGGAATGAATTTTAGCAGGTCCATCATGTCTCTCTAGTTTTCCCTTGTCACAGTTCTACCTTTAGGATATAATAAAGGCTGCTCTATACTTGTCCAACTTTGCAGTCTACCTACTACAGATTTTCTTATATTAATAGTTTCAAATTCTGTATCTTCATTATAGTCACATTTGAATTGTATGAGATGGGGTTTGGCCTTTCTAACTTTATCCAGCGTATTTTAAGCCAATTTACTGGAAGCCCTGTGACGGTTACTTTTCTGTTAATGATTGATTGTTCTAAAGGTTTTGTTGACAACAAATCTTGGTGGGTCATTTGGATTAGATGAAATGCCTCTTTCTTTTTACATATTTTGATTATATTGTATCAATCATCTGGTGAAAAAAAATGTTTTGATTTTTTTTCTTTTCTGCGCACGTGACTCAATAATGGCAAAATCTGAGTCATTGGGCAAATAGCTGTGTCCACTTACAAAAAAAAAAAAATTTTTTTTCAATTGACTCAGCTGTTACGAGCCGGCCGGGTTTCTGGAACGTGGCCGGCGAGCGTTATGGAATAAGCGCGACGAGACGTTGGTTTCGTCACTTCCTTGACCTAACTGTAGCAGGGGGGTATCGTACGTCAATAGTAGTGGGAGCTACAAATCGACGTATGATCTAAGGAATGATATTTAATTCAAGTCAGATGAGCCTATGAATAGAGCCATAGGGTGCTGATCTTGAATTGAGGTGAGGAATGTTACAAGCCAGATGAGCCTATGAACAGAGCCGTAGGGTGCTGGTCTCGCATTGGTATAGATAGGGAATAAAAGTAGAGCCAGATGAGCCTATAAACAGAGCTATAGGGTGCTGGTCTCCAGAGTGGTTGAGATTGAGGAATAATGAATCCAGATGAGCCTATAAACAGAGCTATAGGGTGCTGGTATTCACTCAGGTGTGGGAGGATTTCAGGAGCGATACAGGCCAGATGAGCCTATGAACAGAGCCATAGGGTGCTGGTCCCGTGTCGGAATTAAAGGAATCTGAAGCAAGATGAGCCTATGAACAGAGCCATAGGGTGCTGGTCTCCAGAGTGGAAGAGTTATGGAGAATGAACCCAGATGAGCCTATAAACAGAGCTGTTACGTATTAATCGTATGATTCCTACGAAAATTCTCAGCCTGGAATTTTCTCTTGGCGACACCCAGGCGCCTTAGTCCCCTTTTCTAACGAAGACAGGATACATTAACACGTTGAGTGCGGCGACGGTCCCTGGGGACCGTCACTGAACTTTCCGTTTGGCCGGCGACGGTCCCTGGGGACCGTCACTAAACTTTCCGTTTGGCCGGCGACGGTCCCTGGGACCGACAGTATCGTATTTAAACAATAAATGTAGTAATTTCAATGATATTTATTTATTAAAACACTCTAAACAAAAATATGGCTCAGATTTACATGTATTGCAAAAAGTCACGACTTTTTTGGTCAAATTTTCTATTCTCAAATCGTCTTTATACTTTCGTGGCTTTTTCCTAAATGATCGCGTCTTCGCCTTTTTAGAATGTGTATACAAGTGCATTGTCTGAATTTTTTCAGCCCAGAAGACAAATTTGATACAAAGTAATAATCTACTCATTCTCCCCACAAAAAAATACTTGAGCGCCCACCGTCAAGTGCTCGCTCGCTGCCGGCTGAACGGAAAGGACAGGAAAATCGGCGCCGCGCTCAACGTGTAAAGTGCGATACGCACGTAACCCTTGGCCTCTCACCTAGGACGCTCGGATAGCTACACTTGAGACCCCACGCGATAAGGAAAACTCGAACGCGAGGGTCTACCTCCCCCGAAATTCCACAGTTTCCAACCGTCATTTTCCCGCAGCATCTTTACTCCCACCATAGACCAAATTTCCTAAAATTTTCAATCCCCACTGCTTTTTCGACCTATATAAGGGCCTCGAAAATGCATCTCATCGGGTTATTCTCAGTACGACTCTTGAGCAAGATACTACGAGACCTAGGCCCAGTTCCTACTCGAGTTTTCTTTAACCTTCGAAAGATCAGTCTTTTCATTGGCATTTATTTCAACTCTTGGTCGGAGTTCCCCCGTTTCAATTCACGTTAGAATCACTCGCGATTAGTTCGGAGTCATCATAATTGTGAAGTCTCGTCAACAGTCACTGCCTAAGGGTAAACATCTAGAGCTTTCAATTATTAATACATTCAATTAAAACTCTTACACAAAACACTAAACATACTTGTATATATATTCAATTGAAAGAATATACTTGTTATATTTATACTAGAACATAAATTCAAGTGAAGAATTATTTCTAGAATTAAAACCTTTCCTCTCGAAGTAAATCTAAAGCATAATCGAGTAACGTACCCACAAATATTATTCACTCTAACCGCTCGGAGTGAAACAAAAGTTACGAGAGTTATTACTTTACGATCTTTACCGTAGCAGGTCAAAACCACAAACAGCGGGTGTCGGACTGCGCGTGCCTTTGGGCTTGCTTCCGTACCTGCGCGACCACTTGCAGTCCTAGCAAGTGCGCCGTTATTAACCAGAGAGTAGCACCTTGCAGTTAGTCTACAAGTACATCTACCTCGGGGAAACACCTTACCTAAAATCTAATTAACCACTCTGGACCTACCAGCACCCTATGGTTTATGCCATAGGCTCATCTGGTTCGTGTCACTCCCGAGATCCTCTCACACCTGTATGAACGCCAGCACCCTACAGTTTATGCTGTAGGCTCATCTGGATTCATCTTCCTCGACTCAACCACTCTGGACCTACCAGCACCCTACGGTCTATGCCGTAGGCTCATCTGGTTCCAGATTCCTTTGATTCCGATACGACCTACCAGCACCCTACGGTTTATGCCGTAGGCTCATCTGGTTCGCATCGCTCCTGAGTTCCTCTCGCACCTGAATGAACGCCAGCACCCTACAGTTTATGCTGTAGGCTCATCTGGATTCATTTATCCACTACATTAACCGTTCTAGCGGCCAGCACCCTATAGCATCTACTATAGGCTCATCTGGCTCTAGATTTTCCTTTTAATTCCGATTCAACGCCAGCACCCTATAGCATCTACTATAGGCTCATCTGGATTGAATAACATCATTTCCTAAAATCATACGTTGATTCGTAGCTCCCACTACTGTTGACGTACGATACCCCCTGCTACAGTAAAGTTTCATAAGAGACGAAACCGCGTCTCATCACGTTCAAGATGTACAAGTACATCTACCTCGGGGAAATACCTTACCAAAAAACATATACAACCACTCTGGAGCTCAGCGCCCTACGGTTTATGCCGTAAGCTCATCTGGTTCTAGATTCCTTTTATTCCGATACACGACCAGCGCCCTATGGTTTATGCCATAGGCTCATTTGGCCTGTATCACTCCTGACTTCCTGTCATACCTGGATAAACGCCAGCGCCCTACGGTTTATGCCGTAGGTTCATCTGGATTTATTCATCCTCGATCTTAACCACTCTGGAGCCCAGCGCCCTATGGTTTATGCCATAGGCTCATCTGGGTCTAGACTCCTTTTAACCGATTCACGACCAGCGCCCTACGGTTTATGCCGTAGGCTCATCTGGCCTGAATCACTCCTAAGATCCTCTCGCACCTGAGTGAACGTCAGCGCCCTACGGTTTATGCCGTAGGTTCATCTGAATTCATTCATCCACTACTCTAACCGCTCTAGCGGCCAGCGCCCTACGGTTTATGCCGTAGGCTCATCTGGCTCTGGATTTCACTCTTTCCAATACAAGCCCAGCGCCCTACAGCATCTACTGTAGACTCATCTGGGTTGTATCATTCCTTACCTCAATTCAAGACCAGCGTCCTACGGTCTATGCCGTAGGATCATCTTGTTTGGATTAAATATCATTTCCTAGATCGTATGTCGATTAATAGCTCCTACTACTGTTGACATACGATCCACCCCTGCTACAGTAAAGTTTTAATAAGAGACGAAATCACGTCTCATTACATTTAAACCATAACGCTTGCCGGCCACGTTCTAGAAACCCGCCCGGCTCGTAACAGAGCTATAGGGTGCTGGTCCCGTGTCGGAATTAAAGGAATCTGAAGCCAGGGGAGCCTATGAACAGAGCCATAGGGTGCTGGTCTTCAGAGTGGTAAATATGTTAAGGTAAGGTGAAACCCCGAGGTAGATGTACTTACAGGTGGACTGCAAGGTGCTACTCTCTGGTTCATAACGATGCACTTGCTAGGACGGCAAGTGGTCGCACAGGCACGGAAAGTAAGCCGAAAGGCACACACAGTCCGATACCCGTTGTTCGTGGTTTTGACCTGCTACGGTAAGGTCGTAAAATAATAAACTCTCGTAACTTTTGTTTCACTCCGAGCGGTTAGTATGAAATAATTTGTGGGTACGTTACTCGATTATGTTTTAAATTCGTTTCGAGAGGAAAGGTTTTAATTTCTAGAAATAATTCTTTACTCGAATTTTATGTTTCTAGTAAAATGTTACAAGTATATTATTTCAATCGAATATATATACATGTATGTTAAGTGTTTTGTGTATGAATATAAGAAAGTAGTATAATTATTGAAAAGCTCTAAGTGTTTACCCTTGGGCAGTGACGGTTGAGGAGACTTCACAATAAGATGACTCCGAACTAGTTCGCGAGTGACTCTAACGTGAGTTGAACGGGGGAACTCCAACCAAGAGTTGAATTGCCAATGGACAGACTAATCTTCCGAAGGTTAAAGAAAACTCGAAAAGGAACTGGGCCTAATCTCGTAGTGTAATGCTCAAGCGTCGTACTTTGATTTCATTTGATTTTGATTTATTGTTTCGTCCTAGGGGTGGACCCCTCTAAGGACAGGAAAATAGAATACAACAAGATAACAAATATAACAATAAAATATAAAAAATATACAAAATATGTAAAAAATATAATACAAACACAAAATGAACATAATAACTATAACTATAAATAAAAGTAAGTTGTAACAGGAATAAAGCAGAATGCATAAATGAATGAATGAATGATGAAATACAAATGAGTGAAAATAATGAAAATAATGAAAATGAAATGAGATGAAGAAGTGACGTGACACGATATGAGATGAGGACACGGCCGAAAGTGAAAGAGAAGAAGGTAAGGGACCGAAAGACAGAAGAAAAGGCGGAAAGACGAAAGGGCGAAAGGGCGACAAGGACGAGAAACGAAACACAAAATAACAGGCCCTAGACGGCGAAGGATAAGAGGTGTCGGTAGAGACATCTCTTAAACTCAGTCCGAGAGGGGGAAGACCGAATAGAAGGGGGAAGGCCGTTCCAGAGGCGAACTCCAGCAACGGCTAGAGAGCGCCCCATGGTCTCACAAGGGGAGTCTCAGACTGGGTCCTCGGCTTTCGAAGTCCAGCAAAAAACCAGTCGTAGAGGACCCCAAATGTAGTCGATCCTGAAAGTTATAGGCGTTTCTCGCCAGCCGTTTGTTTATAAAAAATGTTTGAATGTTGAAATTTCGAGGTCGTCGTGGATTTTTTTTTCATTTTTTTCGGATAGTACTCGTCGGGACGAGCAAAAAAGTCTAATGATTTTTCTTTCTAGGACTAATAGTTTCTTTGATAATTTAAGTTTGGTGTTGCGCTGATATTGTACATATATCTAATGCGATAACACTATTTCAAGCAGGTCGGTAGCCCATGTAACTAGTGAACAGACTCGTAAGCGGGAGCGCTCGGAATACTAGGGTTCGAATCCTTTTAGTTACTATTTTTTGTTTTAATTATTATAGTATTTTTATTTTACGCGTGTATTTATTATGTGTAGTTTTTACTAATTTTTACAAATTCAATAATTTAGATTAGTACATAATGGAGGGAAACATGTCAAAATGAAAAATCAGGAAATAATTTACAGTATGTATGTTTATTACGCTGATCCCCTTAGGGTTACAGCCCTCCTTACACTTTCTTTCCTCTTATCCTAACTTATCCTAACTTCTTTCCTCGATTTACACGATTCGTCCTTCATTCCTAAATACCTTACACCTAGATACATTCTCCTTTCTTACTCTATCCTAACCTAACTCCTATGCTCGTTCTTCCTTCCTTTCTCCACTCCTTCGCCTCTCCGCTTTCCACCTGCCCTTCCTCTCGGTCCCCCTTCTTTTCCTCCTCTTTGTTACATTCTCCCTTTAATCTCCCTTCTTCCTGTCCCTCCTGCTGCCCCTGCCACCCTCTCTCCCTTCCCTTTATGTCCCTTAGTACCTCTTCTTCTTCATCCCATTTCCACCATTCTCCCTCTATCCAAATTCTCCCATAACTTGTCCTTACTCTCTTCCCTTTTCTTCCCTCTTCTTCCGCAATCCTCCTTATCCACCATTGCATCTTTCTCTCCATCCATGTTAAATCATCCTCTACCCTCTCTCTTCTTCCTTTTAATGCTTTCTTCTTCTCCATTATCTCTCTTTTTCCTTCCTCCCTCTTCATTTTTACCACCACCATCCTCAGCCCTTCTCCCCCCTTTCCTGTACCTATTTCCTTTATTCCTTCTATTTCTGCCTTTACTAGTATGCCCTCCTCTAAAATTTCCCTCACCTCCTCCTTCATTCCCTCCTTCTTCCTCTGCAGTCCCTTGATCACAACGTTCCTTCTTCTCTCCTCCCTCTCCTTGCTTTCTCTCCACCTCACTATTTCCCTTATTCTTCTTTCCCCTTCACTTAATTCCTTTTTCTGACCCCTTGACTCCTTTCCCTTTCTTTCTTCCCCCCTCCCCTCTTCCTTGTCCACTATTTTTCTTCCTTCTCTCTTTCTGTTCTCTTCTTCCTCCCTGCCTCTCTTCACCTCTTTCTCCATCCTCTCTATCCATTCCATCAACGCCCTCTTTTCTCTCTTCCACTTCTCCTCCCTCCTCTCCATCTCTCTTTTCAAATCCTCCCCTTCCCTTTTAGTCCTTTCCTCCACCCTTCTTATTAATTCTTCCTCCTCCTTCTTGCCTTCCTTCTGCATCTTCCTTATCTCCTCTTTTATCTCCTCTATCTCTCTCTCCACACTACTCTTTTTGTCTTCCCCCTTTCGTTCCTCCTTCTTTTCAACCCCTTTTTCCTTTATCATACCCTCTCCCGTCTTCCCCGGCGATCTCATTGTTTTTTTACTTTTCCTAAACCCTTCCCTCCCTTGCTCTTCCCATTCTTCTTCTCTCTCCTCGTCTCTCTTCCTCTTCATCAGCCAGTCCTCGAGTTCCGTGCTTGTCGCACTCCCAGTACTTTCCTTCCTCTCTCTTCTTATTATCTGCATTCTGCTGTTCCTGTCTCTACACTTCCACCACTCCTCTTCGCCCTTGTTTCTTTCCTTTTCTCCTTCCCGTCCGTCCCTTTCTTTCTCCTTCCGGTCTCCTTTCTCCATTCTTTTCGCTTTCTCCCACTCTTTCCTTCTTTTCCGTCTTTACCGACGCCGTTTCCCTTGGTTTTCTCTGTCCCTCCAGGTGTCGCCTTCCTCCTACTTTTCTTCCTTTCCCCTAGGTGTCGTTCCTCTCTTTCCCTTTCTCGTTCTTCCTAACCTCAAAACACCTCCACCTTTTCCTTCCTCCTGCTTCTCTCCCTCAGCTCCGCTCCACACCCCCTCACTTCCTCTGACTCCCCCCCACTCACTCTTCCACTCTTCCCCTTCCTTCTTTCTTTTTTTTTCTCCCTTTTCCTCAATTTTCTCACATTTCATCCGTGCCTCTTTCGCTTTCCACTTTCTCCTGTCACGCCCAGGAAATAATTTACAGAATTTTATATTAAAATATGAAAGTGAGAATATATACAAGGAAGGAACGGTGTACTTACATATCGTTATTCGTACACTCATTTCAAGACTCGGAAATTCGCAGGTATACGTTTTCAATAGCGCAAGGGTAAAAAATTCGCAAGTATAAAGAATGTAAAGAAAGGTGATTTTCTTATTTAGCTAGTATCTACAAAATTACTGCTTTCGGAGTCGTCGGATAATTGTTCGGTGGAATCGGTATTTTTACATGTAATTCCATGAGATGCATCGTAATAACATGTAAAACACTGTGGTCGCCTGCACCATGCGCAGAATGCAAAACATAATTGCTTACACTTACACGTATGTAAAGCACTTTCGGGAGGAAAACAAACTTGGTTTACATTACAAAAGATTTCTTTTTCAATATAGGGTGGTGTAAGTTTCGCAGCAAACCATGCGTATTTGATCATTGATCTAAAAATTGGCGCAGACAACTGATTATGAATCAACGAGTGTAGCTTAACTATGTCTTTACGGTCACTTACTTCTCTGTTTACGGAAACTAATTCGTTTGCATTTTGTAATCGTTTAAGGAAATTCTTAACTTGGCGGAAAAAGTAAAAATAACGATATGTAAGTACACCGTTCCTTCCTTATATATATTCTCACTTTCATATTTTAATATAAAATTCTGTAAATTATTTCCTGATTTTTCATTTTGACATGTTTCCCTCCATTATGTACTAATATAAATTATTAAATTTGTAAAATTAGTAAAAAATACACATAATAAATACACGCGTAAAATAAAAATACTATAATAATTAAAAAAAAAAAATAGTAACCAAAAGGATTCGAATCCTAGTATTCCGAGCGCTTCCGCTTACGAGTCTGTTCACTAGTTACATGGGCTACCGACCTGCTTGAAATAGTGTTATCGCATTAGATACATTCCACGACGACCTCGAAGTTCAAACATTTTTTATAAACAAACGGCTGGCGAGAAACGCCTATAACTTTCAGGATCGACTACATTTGGGGTCCTCTACGACTGGTTTTTTGCTGGACTTCGAAAGCCGAGGACCCAGTCTGAGACTCCCCTTGTCAGTGCGGTGTCTGGGTAGGAGGAGTTGATGTGCTGAGGTTCGGACGGAGGTCCTAACCCCAGCACCAGACGATGACGTGAAGAGCTCAGAAAAAGGATCCAAGTTCCCAGTCAATGCAGGGTGAAGCCGGTCGTACACAAAGACACCCAGGAAATAATCTCGGCGCGCAGACGGCCGAAGCCACCCCAGGCGGGCATAGAGAGGGGAGACATGAGCGTCCAAGGGGGCCCGGAAAATGAAACGAATAGCCGAGTTGATAGCACGGGTAAGCCTGATGACCTCCACCACCCCAAGATCGCGGTAGACCAACGAGCAATAATCGAGGTGGAGGAGGACGAGAGACCGAACGAGTTCGACCTTGGCACGAACCGGCAGAACGAAACCATTTCTGCGAAGTAGGTAAAGCGTACGGCGTACCTTACCACTGACAGTCACAGCATGCCCTCGCCAGTCCAACGTCGAACTGAGGACTACTCCCAGGGATGAGACAGACACAGAGAGAGGGATGGGAACATGGTTGACAACAATGGGGGGAGGGGGATCAGAGTAAATAGAGTTAATGTAACGTGATGAACCAAGGATGATAGACTGGGTTTTGGAAGGGTTAAGGGAGAGGGAATTGCGGGTGCACCAACTTACCAGCCTCTCAATATTGAGGTTTAGGAGCGAGATAGTGGGCTCCAGAGCAGTAGGCAGACAATGTGCATATATTTGCACATCATCTGCGTATTTAACAATTTTAACCCCAGAGAGGACGGATTTAGCGTCCGCTAGGTAGATAGAAAAAAGAAGTGGACCCAAGACAGAGCCTTGAGGAACACCGGAAGTAACAGAGGACCAAGAGGAATGGGAACAGCCCGAGAACACAGCTTGCCTGCGGCCAGTAAGATAGGAGGAGAACCACGCAAGTGCCGAAGATGAAAGGCCGAGGGATGCCAGCCTGGCCATGAGGATCGCATGGTCAACAGTATCAAAAGCCTTGGAAAAGTCCAGGCAAACCAGAACTGTGACCATGCGAGCATCAATGGCGCCGCGGACATCCTCAACCACCCTGAGAAGCGCACTCTGGGCAGAGCGACCCGCGACGTAGGCATGTTGAGTAGGATCAAGGAGATGATGAAGTGAGAGGAATCGAAGGAGCTGCCTGAGGACAATCCGTTCAAGGATTTTGGACAACTCAGGCAGAATAGATATAGGACGGAAATCAGCCGCTGTGACAGGAGAGAGGATTTTGGGGACAGGCAGAATATGGGCTGATTTCCATACAGAAGGAAAGGTGGAGGATGAGAGAGATAGGTTAAAAAAATCCAGTAGATAGAAGAAGAGGTAGGGAGAACAGAACCTTATTAACCGCGGCGGGAGAGAGTCAGACGGAGCAGTAGTGGAGGAGGAGAAGGAATAAAGCGGTAGTAGGTCATCAGGCGTGATGTGGGAAAAATAGAATCGTGAGTCGGAGAAGGTAGAAAGATCAGAGGAGAGAGACTGATGAGATGAAGAGAGAGAAGAGGGCGAGGGTCGGAGAGAAGAGGAGAAGTAGGAACTGCGATGAGAGAGGGAGATGGACGGGGAAGAAGTAAAGGAGGAGAGGAACGGACACACGTAGGACTCTAAGCCTCCGCCAGGCATCGGACACCGAGGTAGCACCAATCAGAGTCGCACAAATGTAATCCCCCCTAGCCGACCGAACCATCGCGCATACCCTGCCCCTGAGGAATTTGTAACGAGCCTGCAGCAGAGGATCCCCCGAGCGGATGAAGGCGCGCCTGCAGGTATCCCGCTCACTCATAAGAGAGCGGATCTCCGGTGTGAGCCACGGAGCAGAGGGACGACCGAGCAGGAACGTTCGAATCGGGCAGAGCCGATTCAAGGCCCCCACCAGGACGTAGTTCAATGCCGCAAGCCGCTGGTCAACAGACCCATGAGAGAGGGATGGAATGGAAGACAGACAAGTAAATGGAGGGATAACAGAAGTGGAAGATGAAGACGAAGAAGGGGTGAGGAAAAAAGATGACAGGGACTCCGGTAGTGTGCTAGGGTAGTGCCGGCGAGAGGCCGGGGAGGGGAGAGTACGACGGACAGGGAAGGTATAATCTAAGTGGATAAGGTCATGGGAGGAGAGGAAAGGGACAGGGAACTGCCCCAAATTGGAGACATGAGAAGGGAAGGAGACAGAGCAGATGTCAAGTAATGAATGAGAGTGGGAGGTATGATGGGTGGGTGAGAGAGGAAGGACGGAGAGTCCGAAAGTGGCCAAAGTACGAGCCAGAAAATCCGCGTCGTGAGAGCCCGAGAGAAGGTCCGCGTTGAGGTCTCCAAGGACGATCATGTCACCCACGTGAGACGACGCCGAAGAGAGGAAGGGTCAAGAGGCGAGAGGGCAAGATGAGGAGCACGGTAGGCAACGCAGATAGTGAGGGAGAAAGAGTGGGTGGAATCTGAGAGGACACCGACAAGATAATCGATGTCCCCAGCAGGAAGAGAGATAGAGGATTCTTTTAAGGAAAAGGATAAGGAGTCTGAAGTGTAAATGCAGATACCACCCCCACCCCTGGAGACCCGATCCGATCTCACAAGTCTGTAACCCTCCACCGCAAATGCACAGCCGTCCATATACGGCTTGAGCCACGACTCCGAAATAGCGACTACATCAAAGTCGCGGGAAATAATAAAATCACGAAGTTCGTCAAAGTGTGCTGGAACAGACTGAGCATTCACGTGGCAGATACGCAGACAGGAGTCGGAAGACCGGGAAAAACCAGAGGCAGAAGGCGGATGGGAAAAGGGGTCAGAGGAAGAGGAGGGGGATGAGGAATCCGAAAGAAGTCAGGGTAGGAGGGCTTCAACGTCGTCATCCAACCCGATCTCAATGGGGGGAGAGGACGAGTCCTTCCTTACCATGACCGTGTCAGATCGGGCCCACACCCGGGCGTAGCCCCGACTACGAGCAACACCGCGAACCCGAGAGAGTAGAGCTGCCAGGGGCGCGGGCAGGAACCTATTGACGTACACATGTGTACGACCGAAAGTAGGGTTGACAGAGGATCCAAGAAAGGACCGAGCTGCTCGACGAGCGGCGAGAAGGCGCGCGCAGAGCTCAGGCGAGCGTATATGGAGCGAGGACGCGTGGAAGCCTTGGTACTTCTTACTCGGTAGACACGCAAGATATCCGACTGGGTGAGCTCACAATGTAGAGATGAGGCAAGAGAGGTTAGGAGTACCGGGAGCGACTCGCCAGGTCGCTCATCCAGTCCAGAGATGACCAGCCAGGATTCACACGCCGATGCCTCCAGCCGGCGGAGCCGGCTTGCCAGACCACTGGAAAACGAAACATCGCACTGAGGAGCCACAGTAGGAGTAGCAGACGAGGAAGAGGAACCGCCAGGAGGCGCCGGGGGAGAGACAAGCTTCGCCTGAAGGGTCACAATTTCATGGCGAGTCCTAGCATTATCAGCCTCAGCAGCTGCAAGACGTTGCGCAAGGGCATTGAGAGCGGACGTTGTGTTTGAGTGGTCACCACTAAGACTCCCAAGGTCAGCCCGGAGACCATCACACTTGGCCTCAAGGGCAACCTGCGAGGTGGAGAGGCCCTCAACACGAGAGAGGAGCGTTGCTTGAGCCAGCGTAAGCGAGGAGATATTTTGCGCGCAGGCGTCAAGTTTAGAGGCGCAGTCATCAATCTTGGCCGTGACTGCAGTCACCACCGCAGGCAGCGAAGACAGGGCGTCCATCTGCCTAGTGAAGCTAGACAGGATGGAGGAAATGGTCGCAAGTTCGCCCGATACATCTATGGTGGGCAGAGCTGGATCCTGCTGCGAGGTAGAGGATTTCGAAGACGAGTTCGTGGAAGCAGTGACTGCAGTAGGTGAGGTATGAGTGGCAGAGGGTGAAAGAGAGGAAGAGGCCATAGAGGGACCTCTGAGACCTACAGGCCGAGTAACCCGAATATCAGAGGATGGAGTAAGGGTGGGGTTAGCGTGTGTAAATTCGGATGCGCAAATTTTGCAGAGCTTGAGATCCCCACCACTGCTCGACCTGTAGGCCGCAAATTTTGCGCATGAGGGGTGAAAGGCCCCATTGCAAGAGCCACAGGAAACCGACTCCTTAACATCCTTGCGGCAGCCACAGCACTTTACCATCTCGGCGTGTAGAGCGAAGGATATAGCAGGTGAGACGTGGAGACGCTAGATGGCGGCGTGACGTAGTCAAGCAGCAGGCAATAGATGGCTTTGTAATCAGTCAAGAAGCAGACCGTGTCGAGTAAGCAGGATGCCGCCAAAACCAGCCCCGAAGTTAGGTTAGCTTAACAGGATGGCGAAACGCAGTCAGAAACCACAGAAAGCGGTAGAGAAATGCAGTGGAGAATAGGAAAAAGTGGCAGCCAGAGTCCAAAGGACTGAAAGAGCAGAAAAACAGGGCCCGAAGGCAGTGCGCGGCAGTACCAGTCGTTAAAGAAAAGAGACGATACAGAAGCATGTGTAACAGTACTTACAGGCCGGCAGAGAGAGTAACCGTCGGATACGACGGTACTGTGAGTAACCCGAAGATACGCATTTTCGTGGCCCTTATATAGGTCGAAAAAGTAGTGGGGAATTGAAAATTCTAGAAAATCTATCCTATAGTGGGAGTAAAAATGCTGTATGAAAAGACAGTTGGAAACGGTTGGAATTACGTGGCAAGCAAGACCCTCGCTTTCGAGTTTTCCTTATGACATGGGGTCGAAAGTGTAGCTATCCGCGGGTCCTGGACCAGAGGCCAAGGGCTGTATGTATATCGTATCCTGTTTACATTTGAAAAAGGGGACTAAGCGTCTGGGTGTCGCCAAGAGAAAATTCCACGATGAGAAATTTTCATGAGAATCATACGATTCATACGTAACATCTCCCCCCTTAAAATGAAACATCATATTGATATGATGCTTTCAAAATTGGCGGCACCCAAAGCGTTTTGACAAATTTTGGTCAGAGTGTACAATATTCAGGTAACTAAAGAAATCAGAAAAACTATGATTCGAATAAAAGAATGGAAAAACAAATGATCGCGGTGTATGTTTGTGTAGTGTTATGGAGTGTACTTATCAAATTTAATTTAGATGTCATGTTGGGAGTAGATGGTCATCTTTGATTGGTCCTGTTGTCCAATGGTTGGTCGTCTTGGTCGTCCAGAATTCCAACATCTTCAGTTGGTAAATATGCGTGCTTTATTTTATCTTGATGTTTAGTTATGACTCTATTGTATGGGGTCTGTAAAACTACATTGTGTAAGTCTGTCACGTCTATTACTGTGTAAGGACCTACATAATGTGGACTAAATTTACTCGTCCTCGGCTCTAATTGTACATATACTTGATCACCAATTTTAAATTCCTTCGGACGTATGTGTCTATCGTAATATTGTTTCGATTTGAATTTAGCGGATTTTAAGTTATCAGAAGCTATATTTTGAATTTCAGTCATTCTGGTTATTAAATCAACCAGGTATGATCCATAAGTCTCCAATTGTTCTCCTTCTGGAAATGCACTTGGTAATCGGGCCAGTTTTCCGAATACTAATTCGTATGGCGTAAAATTGGTAGATTCGTGTACACTGGTATTGTACGAGAACATAGCAAATGGGATTAAGAGATCCCAGTCTTCATATGTATCCATATAATGTTTTAAAAATTCCGTAAGTACGATGTGACTTATTTCTAGGGATCCATTGGTTTGAGGTCTGTAACCGGAAGTAGTGATTTGTCGAATTTTGAATATTTCTGCTAAATGTGTCAACAATTTTCCAATAAAACTTGTTCCTCTGTCAGTAACAATGGCTTTCGGTGTTCCAAAAATTGCAATGAAGTGTCTTGCAAAAGCGTCGGCGATGGTTGTGGCTCTAATATTCGGAATAGCAACTGCAAGACAATATTTGTTTAAATTGTCCTGCATTGTCAATATGTAACGATTTCCGTTTGAAGTTTCTGGGAGTGGTCCTACGGTGTCCAATGAAATTTTGTCGAAAGGTTCAGCAGGTGTATCTGTGATGATCATAGGTTGTCTGGTTTTAGCTCGGACTAATTTCTGTTCTTGACAACTTGTACAGGTTTTAATAAATTCTTGAATTTCATTGCGCATTCCTGTCCAGTTGAATCTTGCGCGTAAACGATTGTACGTTTTTGTAATTCCCTTATGTCCTCCTACGAGGCTGCTGTGAGCTTCTTGTATTAATTCTTGTCTTTCCTGTTTCGATGGTTCTTTAGTAGCTTCTTCACACAGAATTATGTTGATGTTAGAATCTGAGAAAATTGATTCTAAGAGGGTTCTGAAAGTTCTGAATGAAATATGATCATGGTTGTCGTTTACTGCTGGTATCCTGATAGTTTTGACTTTAGTTTTCAAGAGTGCTGTTTTTAAATCGGTCAGTCCTTGGGTTAATTCCTGAATAGTCATTTTCTCGTGATTGAAATCTGTTGAAAAGATGCTGAAAATCTTAAATTGTCCTCTTGATGAAATGATTACTTTTCCCTTCTTTGGTTTTTCAGCGGATAAAATTCTTTTTGAAATTAAGCCAGTGTCACACAGTAATTTTGTAACCGGGCTATGCATGGTACAATCTGCTGGTATGAAATGTGCAACGTGTCCTTTTTCGAATACGACGGTATTCGGCGAGACAATAATGTCTCCAATTACAGGTTGTTGAATTTCGGATTCTTCGTTCCTATTGCTGGGAGTGTCGTAAATTTTCATATCGGAGTCATCATCTGGTGATTCACATATGAGGTCCGAAAACATTCCTTTACTTTCCACGCTGGTTTCAAGTGGTCCGATTGAAGTGTTTCTAATAACTTTCTTCGAAGATATAGGCGTGAGGCATGGTATTGGTAATGATGGCAAAGGTCGAGATAAAATATTATCTGCGGCTGGTGTTGAATTCGGAACATCTTGATGTAATTCTTCGTCAGATGAAATTTCCCCGGGCAGGGGTGGTAATTCGACAATTGCTGGAGTGTCCTTTGCTTTAACTGTATTTTCAAGAATAGTATCTTCCGAAATATCGTTAAAATTGATTAAATCTTGATAGTCAGTTGCTGTGTTATTGGGTGAATAGGTTGGAGTTACTCTTTCTACAACGGGTGTTTCCAGCTGAGTTGAATGTCCAATAGGTATGGGATTCAGGCTTGCAGTATGTTCGTCTCCAAGTGTTTTTTCAATCTCTAAACTTGGAAGAGATCTTCGTAAAACAGTCCTTGGTTTAAATATAGCGTCTGAATTACTTGCAGCAGGAGTTTCTTCTTCCGAGGTTGACGTATCTTCATTGTAGTAGGGTTGATACTTGGTTCTTCGTCTACTTTCAGTGACTCGCTTTGCTATTGTACTGGTTTGATTGGTCGGTTTGCTTGAATACTGTTTATATGTTGGATCATCTTCATAACGGGGTATTAGCGGTAAACAGATGGTTGGCGGATTCCTTGAAAGTGCATCTGCATTTTTATTTGTCTTACCGGATTTGTGAGCTAACTCGTATTCGTATTCTAAAAGCCGTAGTTTCCATTTCACCAGGCGAGAGGTCGGATCCTTTACTGAATGTAGCCATACCAAGGGTCGATGGTCAGTGACGAGAGTAAACTTCCTACCATAAATATACGGTCTGAAGTAATTTACGGCGTATACCATGGCAAGACACTCTTTTTCGGTGGCAGAATAATTCCTTTCCGCAGGGTTTAATACTCGTGATGCATATGCCACTGGAAGATCTTTTCCGATTTCTCCTTGACTAAGTACGGCACCAACTGCTATTTCTGAGGCGTCGGTTGTTACTATAAATGGTTTGTTGAAATCAGGAAATTGAAAAATTGGCTGTTGGCATAATTCATCTCGTAATTGTTCGAAGCTTTGCTGTTGATCCTTTGTCCAATTGAAGCGGATTCCTTTTCCCAAAAGATTTGCTAACGGTTTTGCTTTCTTTGAAAAATCTTGAATAAAACGACGATAGTATCCGGCAAGTCCCAAAAATTGTTGAATATTCCTTTGTGATTTTGGTACTGGAAAATTTTTGACTGCGTGCAATTTCTTCGGGTCGGGTTTTACTCCTTCCGAGGAAATTATATGTCCAAGATATCCTACTTCCTAGCGTAGGAATTCACATTTGTTTGTTTGTAATGTTAAACCATGTTCCTTAAGCCGGTTCAATAATTTTCTGACCTTTACTGCGTGTTCTTGAAGTGATGATGAATAAACCACGATGTCATCCAGGTATACGAATTGTTCTGTGCCTTGTAATCCAGTTAAAACTTGATCCATGAGGCGTTGAAATGTGGGTGGTGCGTTCTTTAATCGAAATGGCATTCTTGAGAATTCATAATGTCCAAATGGTGTGGTGAAAGCAGTCTTTTCTCGGTCTTTTCGATTCATTGGTATTTGATGAAAACCATTTGCTAGATCAAAAACTGAGGAATATTTTGCTCCGCCTAAACGGTCCAGAACTTCTGTTATCTGTGGAAGAGGGTACCGGTCTCCTATTGTTTTATTGTTGAGAGCTCTGAAGTCAATTACCATGCGCCAACGTTTGTTACCATCCGCATCTGGTTTCTTCGGTACAATCCACAGGGGTGAATTGTATGGTGACTTGGAAGGTGTTATAATAAGCTCCGAAAGCATAGCACCGACTTGTTTTTGAATTTCTGCTTGATGTATGGTCGGATAACGGTATTGTCTGGTATTGATAGGAATATTATCAGTGGTATGAATCGAGTGTTCGAAATCTGAGACCTTCCCTAATTTGTCTCCAGGTAAAAAGAAACTGTCAGGAAAATCTTTAATCAAATCTAACACGTGATTAACTTCTTCAGAGTTTAAATGATCCATGCGCAAAATTTTCTGGATTTTATTAATTCTATCTCGTTTATTGACTACCGGTGGATCGTTTTGCAGGTCGAATTCTACGTCCTTTGTATCGGTGTTATAGGCAAGGACTTGACACTCACCTTGTCTATTCGTTACAGCTGCATTACCAATGTACAATTTCTTCGGGGTTTTAATTCGTGGTAAGAAACCTTCTCTAATATTGGTATTTGCAACTCGAACGGAGATTTGTTGCATCGTTCTTCCTGAAATGCAGTGTTTTGTCTTTGAGGCAGTCTTCTGAATTTTGTCATATTCGTCAAAATTCGTAAATTTTAATGGTCGAGTAGGTTTGTCCCGAAGTACAACGCTACGGTGGAAGTACGATATTTCGGCCTATTCTTGTAATAGAAATGGGCTGCCAATGAGACCGTCGACGGATATCGGTAAGTGTTTTACAACGTAAAACAATGCTGGCGTCCCGTCGAGCTGTAAAATCGTTGTACCAAGGGTTAGAATCGGTGTAGAAGAAAGTCCAGTGATCTCGATTTCATCACGTGAGGACACTTCCGATCTTTCTCCCAAAGCTTTTAAGATGATCAAATTGACTGAGGCTCCTCCGTCAATTATAAATTCTCCCGTTCCCGTTTCCAATTCCGGGACTTTGATTCGTATTCGCGGGCTGGATACTTCCTTGACGGGCTGCCTCTCTGCTCGTTCCTCGCGAACGTTACTGTTTTTAGACGAGTTGGTTCTTGCTTGCTCACCGCCTCGTCGGTACGACGAGCGTCGTGGAAGTTTAAAGCTTTCTTTGAATTTACTGTGTCATTGTGATAAGTTATAGCCTTCATCGGTTTTGGTGTATCGTCGTGACAAGTTAAAGCTTTCATTGATTTTGATATCTCAAAACGGGGTGATTTTGATCTCTCGCTGCAGTATTTTCCATCGTGCCCCATAACTCCACATCTATAACAGAAGAGCCTAGCAGGATTACGGAATCTACTATTACGTTCCCCGCTGTGTTCTCTGCTATGTTCCCTGGTACGTTCTTCATATTCAGATGCATCTGAGTGGGGCGACGGGGTTCGTGGTGTTGACCTCCGTCGGACTAGAAATGCAGAAGTCCTGGGCCTTCGTTCTTCAGTTTCTTGATCCGATCCAGAATGACTTCTTCCTCTGTATCGATATCTATCGACTGGACTTGGAGACTGAGGGTATGATACGTACCGACGTTCATGAAGTCGAGAAGAATCATTTTCACGTCTGTAATCTGACCTCGGTCTTCTATCTGGAGATTCTTCCATCGTCAAATTTCTTCGATTTCGTTGACTTCTTTCAATCTTCATTACTGCATCGAAAGTGTCCTCCAGTATCTTTAACTTCACATTACGTATAGCTAACCTCCATGCAACTCTCTCTGGTAGTCCATCAATGATATTCTGTATTGTATCTTCTTCTAATTCTTCAAGGACTTCTCCTAAGTTGTTACTGTAGCGATTTTTGGCCGCTGCTTGTGCGTAATACATAAGTTTTGCAGTTCGGTCGATATATTTTCGCACACTTTCGCCTTCTCGAATCTTCAATCTGTCAATTTCCGATTGAAACGAAGCAAAACTTCTCCCCGGTGCAAAACGTTTCTTTAAAAGTTTAAGTAATCCCTCAATATTTGTGAATTTCGCGGCCTGAGCACAGATTCTCGCAGAACCTTTGAGTTTTGTCAGAACAATCGCGAGATATTGGGATTCAGTGTTTGGTGGAATTAAAGCTAATCCATTTGTAACTTCTTGCGCGAATGTTGATAAAGAAGGGTTTTCCCCGTCAAATGAGGAAATGCCTTGTGTCGCGTGTTGTATGCAATTTTGAATAGCCATCCAATTCATGGAACGAGACATAGACAAATTTTCGGCATCAGAATTACTCGTATTACCGATACTATTTGCTGTGGCCATCTCTTAGCCTTTAATTGACCTTTCTAACTCGAAACAAATATTATAAAACAATGGTGAATATCCCACCGCTGTCACCAATTTGTTACGAGCCGGGCTGGTTTCTTGAACGTGGCCGGCGAGCGTTATGGAATAAGCGCGACGAGACTTTGCTTTCGTCGCTTCCTTGACCTTACCGCAGCAGGTCAAAACCACGAACAACGGGTATCGGACTGTGTGTGCCTTTCGGCTTACTTTCCGTGCCTGTGCGACCACTTGCCGTCCTAGCAAGTGCATCGTTATTAACCAGAGAGTAGCACCCTGCAGTCCACCTGTAAGTACATCTACCTCGGGGTTTCACCTTACCTTAACATATTTTACCACTCTGAAGACCAGCACCCTATGGCTCTGTTCATAGGCTCATCTGGCTTCAGATTCCTTTAATTCCGACACGGGACCAGCACCTTATGGCTCTGTTCATAGGCTCATCTGGCCTGTATCGCTCCTGAAATACTCCCACACCTGAGTGAATACCAGCACCCTATAGCTCTGTTTATAGGCTCATCTGGCTCTAGTTTTATTCCCTATCTATACCAATGCAAGACCAGCACCCTATGGCTCTGTTCATAGGCTCATCTGGCTTGTAACATTCCTCACCTCAATTCAAGATCAGCACCCTATGGCTCTGTTCATAGGCTCATCTGACTTGAATTAAATATCATTCCTTAGATTATACGTCGATTTGTAGCTCCCACTACTATTTACGTACGATAACCCCTGCTACAGTTAGGTCAAGGAAGCGACGAAACCAAAGTCTCGTCGCGCTTATTCCATAACGCTCGCCGGCGACGTTCTAGAAAATAGCCCGGCTCGTAACACAGCTCTGATTTCCGTACTTTGAACAAGTTTCAATAAACTTAAGATAGTTTTAATATTTCTGTTCTGCCCGGTACACAAATCCGAATATGTTATTATTTTTTCGAAGTTTGTAGCGTAAGTCTTTATGTACTTTATTAGGCAAGATGGAATTTCTTGTGTTACGTATGAATCGTATGATTCTCATGAAAAATTCTCATCGTTGAATTTTCTCTTGGCGACACCCAGACGCTTAGTCCCCTTTTTCAAACGTAAACAGGATACGATATACATAGAGCCCTTGGCATCTGGTCTTGGGCCCGCGGATAGCTACACTTTCGACCCCATGTAATAAGGAAAACTCGAAAGCGAGGGTCTTGCTTGCCACGTAATTCCAGCCGTTTCCAACTGTCTTTCATACAGCATTTTTACTCCCACTATAGGATAGATTTTCTAGAATTTTCAATTCCCCACTACTTTTTCGACCTATATAAGGGCCACGAAAATGCGTATCTTCGGGTTACTCACAGTACGACTCTTGAGCATTACACTACGAGATTAGGCCCAGTTCCTTTTCGAGTTTTCTTTAACCTTCGGAAGATTAGTCTGTCCATTGGCAATTCAACTCTTGGTCGGAGTTCCCCCGTTCAACTCACGTTAGAGTCACTCGCGAACTAGTTCGGAGTCATCTTATTGTGAAGTCTCGTCAACCGTCACTGCCCAAGGGTAAACACTTAGAGTTTTTCAATAATTATTCTACTTTCTTAAATTCATACACAAAACACTTAACATACATGTATATATATTCGATTGAAAGAATATACTTGTAACATTTTACTAGAAACATAAAATTCGAGTAAAGAATTATTTCTAGAAATTAAAACCTTTCCTCTCGAAACGAATTTAAAACATAATCGAGTAACGTACCCACAAATTATTTCACTCTAACCGCTCGGAGTGAAACAAAAGTTACGAGAGTTTATTATTTTACGACCTTACCGTAGCAGGTCAAAATCACGAACAACGGGTATCGGACTGTGTGTGCCTTTCGGCTTACTTTCCGTGCCTGTGCGACCACTTGCCGTCCTAGCAAGTGCATCGTTATTAACCAGAGAGTAGCACCTTGCAGTCCACCTGTAAGTACATCTACCTCGGGGTATCACCTTACCTTAAAATCTAATTAACCACTCTAGAGGCCAGCGCCCTACGGTTTATGCCGTAGGCTCATCTGGGTCTAGATTCCTTTCAACACCGATTCACGTCCAGCGCCCTACAGTTTATGCTGTAGGTTCATCTGGCTTGTATCACTCCTAAGATCCTTGCACACCTGAGTGAATGCCAGCGCCCTACGGTTTATGCCGTAGGCTCATCTGGATTCATTCTTCCTCGATCTTAACCACTCTGGAGGCCAGCGCCCTACGGTTTATGCCGTAGGCTCATCTGGGTTCAGATTCCTTTTAACCGATACAAGACCAGCGCCCTACGGTTTATGCCGTAGGCTCATCTGGATTGTGTCATTCCTGAAATCCTTTCGCACCTGAGTGAATGCCAGCGCCCTACAGTTCATGCTGTAGGCTCATCTGGATTCATTCATCCTCAACTCAAACCACTCTGGAGGCCAGCGCCCTACGGTTTATGCCGCAGGTTCATCTGGGTCTGGATTTCACTCATTCCAATACAAGGCCAGCGCCCTACGGTTTATGCCGTAGGCTCATCTGGGTTGTATCTCTCCTTACCTCAATTCAAGGCCAGCGCCCTACGGTTTATGCCGTAGGCTCATCTGGGTTGAATTAAACATCATTTCCTAGATCATACGTCGATTTGTAGCTCCCACTACAATTGACGTACGATACCCCCTGCTACAGTTAGGTCAAGGAAGCGACGAAACTAACGTCTCGTCGTGTCTATTCCATAACGCTCGCCCGCCACGTTCTAGAAACCAGCCCGGCTCGTAACAAACTGGTGACAGCGGTGGGATACTCACCATTGTTTTATAATTTTTGTTTCGAGTTCGAAAGGTCAATTAAAGGCTAAGAAATGGCCACAGCAAATAGTATCGGTAATATGAGTAATTCTGATTCCGAAAATTTGTCTATGTCTCGTTCCATGAATTGGATAGCCATTCAAAATTGCATACAACACGCGACACAAGGCATTTCCTCATTTGACGGCGAAAACCCTTCTTTATCAACATTCGCGCAAGAAGTTACAAATGGATTAGCTTTAATTCCACCAAACACTGAATCCCAATATCTCGCGATTGTTCTGACAAAACTCAAAGGTTCCGCGAGAATCTGTGCTCAGGCCGCGAAATACACGAATATTGAGGGTTTACTGAAACTTTTAAAGAAACGTTTTGCACCGGGGAGAAGTTTTGCTTCGTTTCAATCGGAAATTGACAGATTGAAGATTCGGGAAGGCGAAAGTGTGCGAAAGTATATCGACCGAACTGCAAAACTTATGTATTACGCACAAGCAGCGGCCAAAGATTGCTATAGTAACAACTTAGGAGAAGTCCTTGAAGAATTAGAAGAAGATACAATACAGAATTTCATCGATGGACTTCCTGAGAGAGTTGCATGGAGGTTAGCCATACGTAATGTGAAGTTAAAGACACTGGAGGACACTTTCGATGCAGTAATGAAGATTGAAAGAAGTCAACGAAACCGAAGAAATTTAACGATGGAAGAATCTCCAGATAGAAGACCGAGGTCAGATTACAGACGTGAAAATGATTCTTCTCGACGTCATGAACGTCGGTACGTATCATACCCTCAGTCTCCAAGCCCAGTCGATAGATATCGATACAGAGGAAGAAGTCATTCTGGATCAGATCAAGAAACTGAAGACCGAAGGCCCAGGACTTCTGCTTTTCCAGTCCGACGGAGGTCAACACCACGAACCCCGTCGCCCCATTCAGATGCATCCGAATATGAAGAACTTACCAGGGAACATAGCAGAGAACACAGCGGGGAACGTAATAGCAGATTCCGTAATCCTGCTAGGCTCTTCTGTTATAGATGTGGAGTTAAGGGGCACGACGGAAAATACTGCAGGGAGAGATCAAAATCACCCCATTTTGAGATATCAAAATCAATGAAAGCTTTAACTTGTCACGACGATACACCAAAACCGATGAAGGCTATAACTTATCACAGTGACACAGTAACTTCAAAGAAAGCTTTAAACTTCCACGACGCTCATCGTACCGACGAGGCGGTGAGCAAGCAAGAACCAACTCGTCTAAAAACAGTAACGTTCGCGAGGAACGAGCAGAGAGGCAGCTCGTCAAGGAAGTATCCAGCCCGCGAATACGAATCAAAGTCCCGGAATTGGAAACGGGAACGGGAGAATTTATAATTGACGGAGGAGCCTCAGTCAATTTGATCATCCTAAAAGCTTTGGGAGAAAGATCGGAAGTGACCTCACGTGATGAAATCGAGATCACTGGACTTTCTTCTACACCGATTCTAACCCTTGGTACAACGATCTTACAGCTCGACGGGACGCCAGCATTGTTTTACGTTGTAAAACACTTACCGATATCCGTCGACGGTCTCATCGGCAGCCCATTTCTATTACAAGAGGAGGCTGAAATATCGTATTTCCACCGTAGCGTTGTACTTCGGGACAAACCTACTCGACCATTAAAATTTACGAATTTTGACGAATATGACAAAATTCAGAAGACTACTTCAAAGACAAAACACTGCATTCCAGGAAGAACGATGCAACAAATCTCCGTTCGAGTTGCAAATACCAATATCAGAGAAGGTTTTTTACCACGAATTAAAACACCAAAGAAATTGTACATTGGTAATGCAGCTGTAACGAATAGACAGGGTGAGTGTCAAGTCCTTGCCTATAACACCGATACAAAGGACGTAGAATTCGACCTGGAACCACAACACTTAATACCTTACGAATTAAACAGCTCATCGGACGAAGAATACTACCTGCAAAATGATCCACCGGTAGTCAATAAACGAGATAGAATTAATCAAATCCAGAAAATTTTGCGCATGGATCATTTAAACTCTGAAGAAGTTAATCACGTGTTAGATTTGATTAAAGATTTTCCCGACAGTTTCTTTCTACCTGGAGATAAACTAGGGAAGGTTTCAGATTTCGAACACTCTATTCACACCACTGATAATATTCCTATTAATACCAGGCAATACCGTTATCCGACCATACACCAAGCAGAGATTCAAAAACAAGTCGGTGCTATGCTTTCGGAGGGTATTATAACACCTTCCAAGTCACCATACAATTCACCTCTGTGGATTGTACCGAAGAAACCAGATGCGGACGGTAACAAACGTTGGCGCATGGTAATTGACTTCAGAGCTCTCAACGATAAAACAATAGGAGACCGGTACCCTCTTCCACAGATAACAGAAATTTTGGACCGTTTAGGCGGAGCAAAATATTTCTCAGTTTTTGATCTAGCAAATGGTTTTCATCAAATACCAATGACTCCAAAAGACCGAGAAAAGACTGCTTTCACCACACCATTTGGACACTATGAATTCTCAAGAATGCCATTTGGATTAAAGAACGCACCACCGACATTTCAACGCCTCATGGATCAAGTTCTAACTGGATTACAAGGTACAGAACTATTCGTTTACCTGGATGACATCGTGGTTTATTCATCATCACTTCAAGAACACGCAGTAAAGGTCAGAAAATTATTGAACCGGCTTAAGGAACATGGTTTAACATTACAAACAAACAAATGCGAGTTCCTACGCAAGGAAGTAGGATATCTTGGACATATAATTTCCTCGGAAGGAGTAAAACCCGACCCGAAGAAATTACACGCAGTCAAAAATTTTCCAGTACCGAAATCACAAAGGAATATTCAACAATTTTTGGGACTTGCCGGATATTATCGTCGTTTTATTCAAGATTTTTCGAAGAAAGCAAAACCGTTAGCAAACCTTTTGGGAAAAGGAATCCGCTTCAATTGGACAAAGGATCAACAGCAATGCTTCGAACAATTACGAGATGGATTATGCCAACAGCCAATTTTACAATTTCCTGATTTCAACAAACCATTTATAGTAACAACCGACGCCTCAGAAATAGCAGTTGGTGCCGTACTTAGTCAAGGAGAAATTGGAAAAGATCTTCCTGTGGCATATGCATCACGAGTATTAAACCCTGCGGAAAGGAATTATTCTGCCACCGAAAAAGAGTGTCTTGCCATGGTATACGCCGTAAATTACTTCAGACCGTATATTTATGGTAGGAAGTTTACTCTCGTCACTGACCATCGACCCTTGGTATGGCTACATTCAGTAAAGGATCCGACCTCTCGCCTAGTGAAATGGAAACTACGGCTTTTAGAATACGAATACGAATTAGCTCACAAATCCGGTAAGACAAATAAAAATGCGGATGCACTTTCAAGGAATCCACCAACCATCTGTTTACCGCTAATACCGCGCTATGAAAATGATCCAACATATAAACAGTATTCAAGCAAACCGACCAATCAAACCAGTACAATAGCAAAGCGAGTGACTGAAAGTAGACGAAGAACCAAATATCAGCCTTACTACAATGAAGATACCTCAACCTCGGAAGAAGAAACTCCTGCTGCAAGTAATTCAGACGCTATATTTAAACCAAGGACTGTTTTACGAAGATCTCTTCCAAGTTTAGAGATAGAAAAAACACTTGGAGACGAACATACTGCAAGCCTGAATCCTATACCTATTGGACATTTAACTCAGCTGGAAACACCCGTTGTAGAAAGAGTAACTCCAACCTATTCACTCAATAACACAGCAACTGACTACCAAGATTTAATAAATTTTAATGATATTTCGGAAGATACTGTTCTTGAAAATACAGTTAAAGCAAAGGACACTCCAGCAATTATCGAATTACCACCCCTGCCCGCCGAAATTTTATCGGATGAAGAATTATATCAAGATGTTACGAATTCAACACCAGTCGCAGATAATATTTTATCTCGACCTTTACCATCATTACCAATACCATGCCTCACGCCTATATCTTCGAAGAAAGTCATTAGAAATACTTCAACCGGACCACTTGAACCCAGCGTGGAAAATAAAGGAATGTTTTCGGACCTCATATTTGAATCACCAGATGATGGCTCTGATATGGAAATTTACGACACTCTCTGCAATAGGAACAAAGAATCCGAAATTCAACAACCTGTAATTGGAGACATTATTGTCTCGCCGAATACCGTCGTATTCGAAAAAGGACACGTTGCACATTTCATACCAGCAGATTGTACCATGCATAGCCCGGTTACAAAATTACTGTGTGATACTGGCTTAATTTCAAAAAGAATTTTATCCGCTGGAAAACCAATGAAGGGAAAAGTAATCATTTCATCAAGAGGACAATTTAAGATTTTCAGCATCTTTTCAACAGATTTCAATCACGAGAAAATGACTATCCAGGAATTAGCCCAAGGACTGACCGATTTAAAAACAGCACTCTTAAAAACTAAAATCAAAACTATCAGGATATCAGCAGTAAACGACAACCATGATCATATTTCATTCAGAACATTCAGAAACCTCTTAGAATCAATTTTCTCAGATTCTAATATTAACATAATTCTATGTGAAGGAGCTACTAAAGAACCGTCGAAACAGGAAAGACAAGAATTAATACAAGAAGCTCACAGCAGTCTCGTAGGAGGTCATAAGGGAATTACAAAAACCTACAATTGTTTACGCGCAAGATTCAACTGGACAGGATTGCGCAACGAAATTCAAGAATTTATTAAAACCTGTACAAGTTGTCAAGAACAGAAATTAGTCCGAGCTAAAACCAGACAACCTATGATCATCACAGATACACCTGCTGAACCTTTCGACAAAATTTCATTGGACACCGTAGGACCACTCCCAGAAACCCCTAACGGAAATCGTTACATATTGACAATGCAGGACAATTTAACCAAATATTGTCTTGCAGTTGCTATTCCGAATATTAGAGCCACAACCATCGCTGACGCTTTTGCAAGACACTTCATTGCAATTTTTGGAACACCGAAAGCCATTCTTACTGATAGAGGAACAAGTTTTATTGGAAAATTGTTGACACAGTTAGCAGAAATATTCCAAATTCGACAAATCACTACTTCCGGTTACAGACCTCAAACCAATGGATCCCTAGAAAGAAGTCACATCGTACTTACAGAATTTTTAAAACATTATATGGATACATATGAAGACTGGGATCTCTTAATCCCATTTGCTATGTTCTCGTACAATACCAGTGTACACGAATCTACCAATTTTACGCCACATGAATTAGTATTCGGAAAACTGGCCCGATTACCAAGTGCATTTCCAGAGGGAGAACAATTAAAGACTTATGGGTCATACCTGGTTGATTTAATAACCAGAATGTCAGAAATTCAAAATATAGCTTCCGATAACTTAAAATCCGCTAAATTCAAATCGAAACAATATTACGATAGACACATACGTCCGAAAGAATTTAAAATTTGTGATCAAGTATATGTACAATTAGGGCCAAGGACGAGTAAATTTAGTCCACATTATGTAGGTCCTTACAGAGTAATAGACGTCACAGATTTACATAATGTAGTTTTACAGACCCCAGACAATAGAGTCATAACTAAACACCAAGATAAGTTAAAGCACGCATATTTACCAACTGAAGATGTTGGAATTTCGGAGGACCAAGATGACCAACCATTGGACAACAGGACCAATCAAAGATGACCATCCACTCCCAACACGTCGCCTAAATTACATTTGATAAGTACACTCCATAACACTACACAAACATACACCGCGATCATTTGTTTTTTCATTCTTTTATTCGAATCATAGTTTTTCTGATTTCTTTAATTGCCTGAATATTGTAAACTCTGACCAAAAATTTGTAAAAACGCTTTGGGTGCCGCCAATTTTGAAAGCATCATATCAATATGATGTTTCATTTTAAGGGGGGAGATGTTACGTATGAATCGTATGATTCTCATGAAAAATTCTCATCGTTGAATTTTCTCTTGGCGACACCCAGACGCTCAGTCCCCTTTTTCAAACGTAAACAGGATACGATATACATATAGCCCTTGGCCTCTGGTCTTGGGCCCGCGGATAGCTACACTTTCGACCCCATGTAATAAGGAAAACTCGAAAGCGAGGGTCTTGCTTGCCACGTAATTCCAGCCGTTTCCAACTGTCTTTCATACAGCATTTTTACTCCCACTATAGGATAGATTTTCTAGAATTTTCAATTCCCCACTACTTTTTCGACCTATATAAGGGCCACGAAAATGCGTATCTTCGGGTTACTCACAGTACGACTCTTGAGCATTACACTACGAGATTAGGCCCAGTTCCTTTTCGAGTTTTCTTTAACCTTCGGAAGATTAGTCTGTCCATTGGCAATTCAACTCTTGGTCGGAGTTCCCCCGTTCAACTCACGTTAGAGTCACTCGCGCACTAGTTCGGAGTCATCTTATTGTGAAGTCTCGTCAACCGTCACTGCCCAAGGGTAAACACTTAGAGTTTTTCAATAATTATTCTACTTTCTTAAATTCATACACAAAACACTTAACATACATGTATATATATTCGATTGAAAGAATATACTTGTAACATTTTACTAGAAACATAAAATTCGAGTAAAGAATTATTTCTAGAAATTAAAACCTTTCCTCTCGAAACGAATTTAAAACATAATCGAGTAACGTACCCACAAATTATTTCACTCTAACCGCTCGGAGTGAAACAAAAGTTACGAGAGTTTATTATTTTACGACCTTACCGTAGCAGGTCAAAATCACGAACAACGGGTATCGGACTGTGTGTGCCTTTCGGCTTACTTTCCGTGCCTGTGCGACCACTTGCCGTCCTAGCAAGTGCATCGTTATTAACCAGAGAGTAGCACCTTGCAGTCCACCTGTAAGTACATCTACCTCGGGGTATCACCTTACCTTAAAATCTAATTAACCACTCTAGAGGCCAGCGCCCTACGGTTTATGCCGTAGGCTCATCTGGGTCTAGATTCCTTTCAACACCGATTCACGTCCAGCGCCCTACAGTTTATGCTGTAGGTTGATCTGGCTTGTATCACTCCTAAGATCCTTGCACACCTGAGTGAATGCCAGCGCCCTACGGTTTATGCCGTAGGCTCATCGGGATCTGGATTTCACTCATTCCAATACAAGGCCAGCGCCCTACGGTTTATGCCGTAGGCTCATCTGGGTTGAATTAAACATCATTTCCTAGATCATACGTCGATTTGTAGCTCCCACTACAATTGACGTACGATACCCCCTGCTACAGTTAGGTCAAGGAAGCGACGAAACTAACGTCTCGTCGTGTCTATTCCATAACGCTCGCCGGCCACGTTCTAGAAACCAGCCCGGCTCGTAACACTTGAGACCCACGAGATCCTTCAGTTTCTGGCCAAACAAACATGTGGATTATATTTTTACTGATTATATTTATATTTCATCCAGATACAGCGTTACTGAAACGATTTACATTAGAGTATGGAGTTAATCAAAATGGATTCTGAAATAAATTACTTATTATTCAATGGCCAAAAAAAATTTCGCCGTTTAATGGTGCTAATCTTTATTATTCAGGAAAGTTATTATAAATATAAAAAGTCATGACTATATCAAGTGCTTTGACACTTAAATTTAAGATTTTTCAAATTGTGGAGTTGATCGATGTATGCACTGAGCGGCTCATATATTATTAAGACAGGCCCGCCTAAATTCTAGGGTCACAAAATTCTAAAATAAAAGAAATAACATCAACAAAAAGAAAGAAACGTTAGAAACCCACGCTGGAAAATTATAAAACTAAAACTTCTCTTATCGCTACATATCGGGCTATACCACTAATATCATTGAAAAAAAAAAAAATTTTTTTGAGCCACAATAGACGAAAATTCACTTATTAACAGAAAGTGTAAGAACTAAACGACCAAACGACTAAGGAGAGGCCCGTGGTAGGAGCGGAGCACCGGCGGTCATACGATCACCGAGGTGAAGCGTCGCCAGTGACGTCGCTGCGCGACGTTAGTGCGTAAGTGCGTGTGTCCAGCAGGTGCTGCCACGCGAGAATGCGGCTGCCGCTAGCAACCACATTCTTGAACATTCCGCCCGCGATCAGCAAGGTGTTGCTGATAATGATTCACCATCTGAGACTGGTAAGAGAGCCAATGTTGCAATTGGTCTCGTCAGTATTGTGGTTGCGGTTTTGATGGTGACAACACGAGTTAGTCCATCTGGTCCAGGATGAACCTTGAGGACCCTAGCAAGTGGCCACTTGCAGGGTGTAAACCGCTCATCGGTCAGTAAGACCAATGAGCCTATCTTTATGTCATTGGATGGATGATGCCACTTCGAGATGGATTGCATGCGTTGCAAGTACTGCGAAGACCATTGTGTCCAAAAGCGTTGCAGTGACTGCTGTATGAGCCGCCACCTAGCAGTAGGTGGTAGTTGTAAATGCTCAACTGTTGGTTCTGGCAATGTAGATATGGATTTGCCGATGAGGAAATGTGACGGGGTGAGCGCCGCTACATCCTCAGGGTCATCGCTGAGCGGGACCAATGGTCTTGAATTGAGGGTCGCTTCAATCTGCGTGAGCAGCGTTGCATACTCCTCGTATGTAAGCAGTGTGTCCTTCACGGTTCGCTGAAGGTGGTACTTGATAGATTTTACCACTGCTTCCCACTTTCCACCCATGTGGGGTGCTGCAGGCGGATTAAAGGACCATGTCGTGTTGTCGTTGACGAAGAGCGCCGACAGCTGTTGATTTTCTTTTGAATGTTGAGCGAACATGGTCTTAAGAGCTTTGTCAGCACCAACAAAGTTCGTCCCACAGTCAGAGTAAATGGTGTGTGGGATACCTTTACGAGATGTGAAGCGACGGTAAGTAGCAATGAATCCGTCGGCTGAATAGTCGGTGACCAATTCGATGTGTACAGCCGAAGTTGAGAAGCACACAAAAACACATATCCATCCTTTCTGTGTTTTTGCTCCTCGTCCCTTCCATGTTTTAAGCGTAAGAGGGCCGGCATAGTCTAGGCCAGTGTGTGAAAACGGCGTTGATGGCGTGACTCGAGAGAGGGGTAGTTGGCCCATCAGTTGATGGGCACGGATCCCCCTCTCACGAGCACATACCACACATCATAACACATGACCCTTGATTGCAGCTCGTCCACCGATGATCCAATAATTCTGTTTGGTGTGAGACAGTGTCAACTGAGTGCCTCCATGCAGTGTGCGTTTGCGGGAGGCATCTATGATTAGATCCGTCAGCCGAGAGTGACGAGGCAAAATAGCTGGATGTTTGCCTTCGTAGTTTAGGAGAGCGTTGCTCAATCGGCCTCCTACGCGGATCACTCCCTGATCGTCGATGTAGGCGGTAAGACGGCTGAAGACATGAGATGAAGGGAGCGAGTGGCTGTTGGCGAGCGTTTTGATTTCGTAGCTGAAGAATGCAGACTGGGTAGCCCTGATCCAAAACAATCTCGCTCGTTCCACTTCAGTCACAGAGTCTGCCATGACAGACACGTGTTTACTTCGTCTCAACCGTGAGATGAAGTTAAGACAGACTGAAGTGACGTTAAGCAGTTTGCGGAGAGTAGAGTATTTGTAGATTAGATCCCAGTGATACTCTGGGGCTTGTGTTGTCAACACGTTAGCGATTCCAGGCCGAGCTTCTAGTGCACTCAAAGCGTCGGTGGAAGTCGAAATTTTTGGCCATGTATCACTGGGCTGCGATAACCATGGTGGTCCCGTCCACCACAGCTGATGTTGTTCAAGCTGAGTAGTTGAAAGGCCTCGAGATGCGCAGTCTGCTGGGTTGGACATGCCCGGAACGTGTCGCCAATGCGCGTGAGGTGTTAAATCCTGGATCTGCGTCACACGGTTCCGCACATAATCCTTCCAACGGGCTGCTTGCGATTTGATCCATGTATGTGTCACGAGAGAATCCGTCCACAAGTAGACATTGTTAATGTCTAGTTTGTTATGCGCTTGAACATATTGCATGAGCTTGGCAAGCGTCAATGCAGCGGTAAGTTCGAGTCTCGGGATTGTAAGTTTTTTGAAGGGTGCGACCTTAGTTTTGGCACACACCAGTGACGTCACTTTAGCATTTGTGGACGGTTCGAGTACAGTAATATAAATTACTGCTGCCATGGCAAGTTGGGATGCGTCAGAGAATCCGTGCAGTTCCACCACCGAACTGTTGTAGGTGTTGAACCACCTTGGAGTTGAGAGTCTGGCCAGACTTGTAAGATCTTCTCTGACCGCGATCCATTGTGGTGTGACTTGGGACGGTAGTGGGTCGTCCCAATCGAGCTTGTGCAGCCACAACTCTTGCAAGAGTATCTTTGCGCGAATTATGACTGGGGCTAAGAAGCCAAGAGATAGTCTGCAAGATATCCGCTTTGATAGTCTGCAGCGTGTAGGTGTCTTAGTCGCAAAAGCAAATGTGTCGTTGACTGGGTTCCATCGTAATCCAAGAATGTTGGTGTTGCAGTCGTCAAGAGATATAGGTGTAGTCTGAGCTTCGGTAGTTGGTGAGATAGCGTGAAGTAGACCAGGGTGGTTGGAGTGCCACTTGGCAAGTGGAAAACCGCCCGCGCTGCACAATTGCAGTAGCTGTCTTGCGATTGCAGTAAGATCTTCACGCGTATCAGCACCACCAAATATATCGTCGACATACCGAGCATATTTTATGGATGGTACAGCCAATGGATATTTGTCACCTTCGTCCTCTGCTAGTTGTAGAAGTGTTCTAATAGCAAGGAACGGAGCAGCTTTGGTACCGTAGGTGACAGTGGTAAGATTGTAGGGTATTTCTTTTGACTTCTCGTCAACCCACGGTATTCGTTGGAGTTTCCAATCGTCTTCATGGACCCTCACCTGACGGTACATCTTCGTGATGTCAGTGGCGAAGATGTATTTGTGGTGTCGAATCCACAACAACACGTCAGAGATATTTAACAGTAAATTTGCACCAGTGTGCATCAAATCATTGACTGAAAGTCCAGTCGAGGTAGTACTAGATCCATTGAAGACTACCCGCAGCTTCGTTGAAGTGCTGTCGGGTTTAAGAACACCATGATGCGGAAGATAGTATGTCGAATGATCATTGGGCGAAACTGAGGTGGCTTTGACCATGTGGTTGAGAGATTTGTATTCACTCATGAACTTCTGATACAGCTCACAATATTCAGGATTTTTCTTGAATTTCTTTAGGGTGCGTTGCAAGCAGAAGTGAGCTGTATTGTATGAATTGCCCAATGAACGAGGATCAGATTTTAGTGGAATTCGCACGATGTAACGGCCCGTCGGATCACGTGAATGGGTTTTGAGGAAATGGTCTTCACACTCTTGTTCATCTGGTGACAGATGCGAGTGTGAATCAGATGGTAACTCCTCTTGTACCCAGAATCTGGCCAACAAGTCTCAAATCGAAACATTGTCATCATGAACGAGTGAGACAATGTACGACGAGTTAGATGGAGGACGACGAGCATTCGTTGGCCCGAGGATTAGCCATCCAAATATCGAGAGCTGTGCTATTGGCATCGTTGGTGGACCCTTCACAAGATTGGGCTTGATGATATGCCCATAATAATCAGCGCCAATGATAATGTCAACTGGTCGAGGCTGAAGGAAGTTGGGATCAGCCAACTTGAGCTTGTCAAGATGTGGCCAGTTTGGACGAGATATGAAAAAGGAAGGCAACTTCGTGGTCAATGTTTGTAAAACATGAGCGTGAATTGTCACTGCCGAGGTGGAATGGAGTGACTTTAAAGACAGTGTGGCGATGCCACGTGTGGAAGTTGAAGAATTGCCTCCAATACCAACGATGGAAATGTGGGATGGTGTTCGTTGAATTCCCAGACTGGTAATTAATGTTTCTGTGACGAAAGTCAACTCTGATCCTGCATCGATCAACAGTCGCACGTTGTGGAATGTTGTAGGAGAAGAAATACTTGCTATGGCTGTTGCCAGGAGAGTATGGCTATTGCGGTGGACACATGTCATGGATCGGCGATCCATGACGTCCGAAGAAGAGAACTTGGCAGTGAGCCGTTGGCTGCTGCGAGGATTTTGGATTAGATTGGTAGAACGATGTCCTCCAGTAGAACGAGACGGTGTCTCGACGACTGCACCGGAACCCTAGTGGGTTTTGGAGGTACCAGCCGATGGCTGACTCTCCTTAGCCGCTGCTGGTTTAGCGTCGCTGCAGTGTGTGGTGGGTCTTCCCACACTGTTTGCAGCGATTGGCGGACTTGCAGTTTGCCGTGTTGTGCCGCCCACAGCAATTGAGGCACAGGCCAAGCCTGGACACCAGCTGCCTCCTCGAAGTCACCGAGAGTGCCCGGAACTTCTCGCAAGCAATCAAGAAATGATCGCCTTTGCAACAGTCGCACGGGTGCTCTCGCAAACCCGGGCGAGTGTAGGCGCTGCCTTGTGTTGTAGTGTGCGCGGTGCGCTGCCCCTTTGAGGGCTGGATGGCAGTGTTCGGCGTTGCCTCCACAGACTCTAGGGCCCTCGCCTTCGAGCTGATGAACGCCACCATGTCCTTTTTCGTGGGCATGTCCTGGGCCAAGCCCAGCTTGGTCTCCCATGCCTCACGCGTGGCCTTATCTAGGTTGCGCGCAACCTGGTGTACAAGGAGCGCATTCCAGCGCTCCTCAGGCGTCGCCAGTGACTGCAACGCAATGTCGACATCGCGGACTGTGCCGACGATGTCGTCAAGGGCAGCCGCGCTGCGCTGCTTGATTGGCGTCATTGCCAACAGCTTGTCCAGTTGGGTCTGGATAATGATCCTTTTGTTCTGATACCTGAGTTTCAGGTTCTCCCATGACGGAGCAAAGGATTCGCCAGTCACTGGCAGCGACGCTATAAGTTGCAGCGGTTCGCCGCGCAAGCAGCCTCGCAAGTATTGCAGGCGCTCGACATCCGACAGTGAGGCGTTGCCTATAATCATCGAACTGAACAGTTCGTTGAACGCTGCCCACTCTAAATAATTGCCTGCAAACGCAGGCAATTCAAGGTCGGGCAGCTTGGCCGACGCTGTGGTCGTAGGTGCGCCGCACGGCATTTTGGCATTTAATTGAGCCTTTAGCTCAAAAAGCCTCATCTTAATATCGAATGTCAAGTCGTTGACTGTTTCGAGGTGATCTCCCATGAAATAATCATGGGAGGCATGCCCGGTGGGCCACGATGCCTCCAAAAGGTCGTGGACCATCTTGAATTTGGCACTAATTTCTTCGACGTGGTCGTATATGTGTTGCACCTCGCTGAAGCTCAAGCCGTTGGCCTCCGTTGGCAATTTCGCCAGAATTTTCCGTAGCGATGCTACGCGGCCGGTTTGGGACCTCGCTTTCATTATGAGGTCCGGCGAAAGCCCGCTAGGTGATGAAGCGCGAGAGCGCCGCCCCTCCACGCGCGGCGCCGGCACTGTCAGCGCCGCCGCATAAGTGGCCGTTGGCGGTGGAAGGGGAGCAGAAGATGGCGTCGTTGACTTCTCCTCCGCGGCGCTAGATGGCGGCGACGCCGCCTTCTTAATCATGGCGCTCAGCGGCGGCGATGCCAGCGCCTTCTTCCCCGTCGTGGTCTTTGTAACTTTGGCCACTCTCGCCGTTGACGCGGAAGGCTCTTCCTTGTCGGCCATCTTGCAATCGATCACACGATCGACCGCGATCGACGGCGCGATTTACGCACTCACGGCACTACTGGCCGGTGGCCGTTGGCTTGAAAATTCCGCGACGATGTCGATGTCTGTGTATATTCACCGCTGCACTTCGAGACGTCCCGCTCTCCGGCTCAAAGGACCAAAAAATTTTCGCAAACGAGCAGAGCGGATGTGCCGCGAGAGAGGTAGTTGGCCCACCAAAGGGTGGACACGGATCCCCCTCTCACGAACACGACTCTGACTCGCAGCGAACTGAGATGCCGGTGATGATATTCCTTGCGGAAAACTTCCTCAAATGCAACAGCGAAAGATGTGGTGTCATCGACGGGCTGGAGATTATATTAATCGTCACAGCCGATGGAAGGCTTGGTCGTAAAGTAATCGCGTCGCGTCGCGAACACGACCGCTGCGTAATTATATTAATTACGCAGCTGTGGAGCCGTATCGTTTCCCGTGCGCGGCACTCGAGAACGTTGTAGAACGGCGGTGCGTCGCACTAATTAAACTCTTCACTTGTCAAGGCACTGGAATAATACGTGTTGCTGCTTCCGAGGTTTGAACAAGAGAGTCGAATGCGGAAGCATGGTCGCAAGGCCCGGAAAGGCCCGGAAAGGCCCGGGGTCCACACGCACGGACGCTAGTGACGTCGCTGCGCGACGTTAGTGCGTAAGTGCGTGTGTCCAGCAGGTGCTGCCACGCGAGAATGCGGCTGCCGCTAGCAACCACATTCTTGAACACTCTTAATCAAAGAATAAACAGAAATTTAATGTGTGAAAATAAATACAAATAAATAAATATATAAAGAATCTGTTAATAAATATAAAAGTATGTTTGGTAAAACAAGTATTACAACGTCTTCACAAATGCATAAAATACAAAATCATCCTTCAAAAGCATCCAATTGCTAAAAAAAAAAAATGTGCTACCTTTATAAAACTGTCGTAACAAACTAATAATTAGTATATAATACTTATACGTTTTCTTAAATAACAATGAAGGCCTACATTACAAAAGCAGTAAGAAAACACTCGGGCCAATCATATACTGCGACACATGAAATACCAACCAATATAAAGACCTATCAAAACACAAACGCTATAACAATGTGCAATTCACCAACAAGCAATGAACAAATAATACATAAATAAAAACAAATCTTCTATACAAGGTACACCATAACCAGACCATAACATTCACACGAACATAACGCAAAAACGCACCCTAAAACCTGGCAAATACCAACAAGGTAAAACGTTACAATCATGAATCAACACACAGAATTAAAACAAACACTAAGAACAATTATAAATACCAGCTCTCTCACACACAAATAGGCAAGACCAAAACAGTCTGGAATTTATTCTAACAAGACATAACAAAAAAAAAAAATCTTAAATTTACACAACATAACAACTGAACCGCGCCATGTTCACTCTTCGATTTCTGAATATGTCAATATATCAGAACATCCGAGGAAACAGTGAACGAATAACTAGCGAAAGTCCTCCCGAATCTGCCGGCCCGCATGACCTCTCGCGCGATAAGTCGGATCAACTACCATGAGGAACGAAAACTTCTCTTGGTAGACGCAAAGCCTGTATGTCTATGACGGTGTGCTCACAGATTCGGTCACAGGAAGTCAAAATACAGAAATATTAAATCAAACCTCGCGGTCCGGAACTACGTCGTAAATGATGCAGTAAATACCGACGCGCAAAATTACGAACTTTATCTCACAAAGAGATAAATGTATACCCAGGACGTGCAGAGGACGAGTGCTTATCCGACTCGCTCCTCAAACACTGACTGGTAGAGATCCACGGACCTATGCCCGCTAACAACCAAGCGGAGTAATTCAACCCGTAAAACACGGAAAAACCTATACTACCACTAGTATAAAAGCTAATATACTTTCTCTCACTACAGGAGAGAATGATAATTAAAAACTGACAAACTTGCTGATGTATGTGCCCAGTACGTTCCGAGAACGTAGCTGCACTGCTCCAAGGCTTGTCAACCCGTTGAGAAATTCACTCCTGTTTGTTATCGGCCCTTGCATATTTGTTCGTACCTAACCTAACTTCGGGCGCGATTTAGAAGGGGGGCACTAGGTTCAGCAGCGGTCGGAGGGGGGTTGCACTTCCTTTCTTAACCCAGACGAGGATGTCGGGGCAGCCGGCCCGCAACACCTCTCGCGCGATAAGTCGGAATAATCGGTCGGGGTAGTTTCACTCGATCTTCCCACTGGGCGCAAAGCCTGTACGTGCTTGTCGGTGAGCTCACTGCTCGTGGACAATCCTACGCCCTTGGGTTAAATCGCGTGTTTTTTTTTTCTCTCCGTCTTCAAAACTTTTTGCTACTAACCACGAGAGAAGGCCGAAGGGCCTTCCTCAGAAAGTCTAACAAAACAAGTAGCTTTCTACATCTATCGCTTTACTACAAACTCCCTTACTATCCGGAAATAACACACTAACAACGACTACGCATTAGAAGCCTGAACACGATTTCGAGTTTAATAGGTAAAGTCTCGCTTAGTGGGGATATCAAGAAAAAGGGGAGCGGACGCTTCTCAGTGTCCACTCCCTGAATAGAACAAACAGGAACAAAGTGACTCTCTTCGGTTCCCCGTCAATACCAGGCGGTTACAGCTTGACCATTCTATCACCAACTCGCCCGACGTAAACCACGGCCGACGGCCACTAGCTAACAAAGTAGGGAGCATGGCAGTTGGATGAATGCGTCAGAGTATAGCCCCATGTCGGAAGGTGAAACACTGAGGTTCGAATTCGCGCTATGTGCCTCCTGGAGTAACTGGATGTCTTAGAGTAATCAAGGGTGAGCAAAGCCTCTAGTGGGTGTGAATTTACCTAAGGTCCTGGTGAGGGGAACCGTCTCCTCACCCCGCCCAACCAACCAACTTACTACTACTACTACTAGGTTAGGTTTGGTTAGGTTAGGTTAGGTTAGGTTCCCCCTCGATCCCCCTCGATGGTCCACCACCTTGTCGTGGTGAGGGGGCTTGGTTCCGATGATCTCTTCTGGCTATACTGGCGGGTTCTTTGAACCCGGTAGCTACTAGCATGCCGGGAAGGCAGAAGAGTGAGGGCCGTACTAAGAGTGGACCCGGGATGAATGTGTGTGTGTGTGTGTGTGTGTGTCAGCTGCGGTCAGTCCTTGATGGATATTCCTGTCAGACTAACCACGGGGGGCATAGTTGCCCCCCAACCGGAGCGTGCATCGATGTCAAGTACCTGACCTCTGTGGGAGTAATAAGGGAGAGTGTAAGTCCGCTTGTCGGCAAAGTTCCCGTGAAACCACATGTTCAACGTGGGAAGGACCGCTCGATGCATTGCTGACTGGAGCCTATGACAGGGTTGAAGTCTTGGTTCTGGGCGCAGGTATGGCGGGGCGACCTGGTCAGTCTCCCTGCATACCCTGAGTGGTGGGGGGTAAACCATCACACCGTCTAGCCTGAGGTGTGTGTTAGGCGTCGGTTCGGGTCCGGCGTCGCACACACGATAGGGGTGACGTTAAACCTTTTGCATCAAGTATGGCGCGGGCCTATCCCGTAATATTTTTTTTTTTTTCGTAGAGTCATTAGGGATCGATAGGGTGTGACCGCCTGACAAGGACGCCTCTCGGCCTTCGGTTCATTTAACTAGGGTTTTCATTACCGCTGGAAGTACCCCCACCGCGGTGGGGGTCCCATGATGGGCGAAGGCGATGAATATACTATATACGACATGGCAAATTTAAAACAAACAGAACGGAGGATTATGTCGGAGGAGGACGGCGACAATGGGAACTCCCCTTGCGCCGAGCAGGTGGAGGCATCTCCACTTGTCTCCACACACAGCAGTGTGGAGATGTTGGATGCGTCGGACGCTGCCCCCGGGCCATCTGGCCTGTGTGTCGGCGGCGCGGCGGCGCCATCCAAACTAGCCGTTGTGCGCGTTGAACGCGTACAACTGGCCGCCAACACACCACGTCGGAGGGTGGTCAGGCAATGTGCCTCGCTCCCGGTCAGCGGGGACGAGAGCGACGGATCTGTCGCCTCGTCGCGATCTGTACGATCGACCCGCTCGACCTATACCGCCACAAAGGGTAAGGCGGGGAGGAAGCGGGGCCGGCCAACGACCACCGGGGATTTCGCAGGCCTGGCAGAGGCCAAACGAAAGGCCGTCGAGGCAGGTCTGCAGGAGAAAGACCTGCAGCGGGAGCGTATGGCGATGGACCCATCCATCAGGGCGCCGCCCGCCTCCCGAACGAGTAAACCTCTCCCAAGAGAGGAGGAGTTGGCGGAGAAGATGAGATTTGCTCCAACGCCTGACCTCGGCGCGGTCATTTTTGAACGCGTCGGAGTAATAGAGAAGGTGGCGTCCAGCTCCAACAACTTGAAGGGGACGTATGTCCGCCTGCTCCGCGAGGCGGCACTGTTCATAAAACACGCCGCCGTGGAGCAGGGTAAGCGGACCTCTGCTTCCTCACGCGAGGAGGAGCTGGAGCGCACGGTGGGACTATTGAGGTCCAGAGTCGGCGACCTTGAGGAGCTGCTCCGCCGCCGACGTCCCGCCGATCCCCCGGGGCTGGCGCCCGTGCAGTAATCTTTGCCATTCGCCGTGCCACTTCCCCCATCCCCAACGACTCCGCGTACGGAGGGGGGGCCGGTGATAGAGCCGCCCTCGGCGACGCGATTGCTGGCGCCGAGATCGCCGCCGGTATTGCGACGACGCCCATCGCCGCGATCTGCAGATATTGCAGGTGCGAGGGAGTGCCTGCCGTTGCAGCCCCCACCGTCGTCGACCCCGGCGCAGGGTTTCACGCTCGACGATGTCGAGGGACTCGTTCGTCGGGTGTGCGGCGAGATGGAAGCGCGCTTACGGCTCTGCTTGAGCGACCCCGTGGAGAGGGGCCGGCCAAGCTACAGCAGCGTCGTCCAGGTTGGTCACACTGCTGCGGCTGTGAGTACTGAGCGCGTTCCCCAGCCGCCCGGTGCTGCGGGTAGGGCTGAGGGGAAAATGAAGAAGCGCCACAGGGCTGGGCGCAAACACCGCCGCAAGACGACGGTGCTGTCTGATGTGGCAGCGGCGCAGCAGATCTGCCCCCAGACACAGCGACAGGCCCGTCAGGGGCAGGCGCCACCTCCACCTGCAAAGGACCAGGGGCAAATGACGGCAACGGCTACCCCCCCAGACTCTCAAGCGCCGCCTGCGCCGAAAGCTGCCCCGGCCCCGTCGGAGACCTGGGCCACTGTGGTGGGCCGTAAGCAGCGGCGTGCGGCGGTAAAAACCGCTTCCTCCTCCACCGCCGCCGCTCCTGTGTGCAACACGCCTGCTGCTGCTGGCAGCAGGCAGAAGAAGGTGGCGCCTGCTAAGGGTCAGGCGCAGACCCCAAAGGGCGGCCGTCAGAGAGTTGCACCTGCGGCGAAGCCTCGCCCGCCTCGCGCTCCCAAGCGTGCCGCTGTCACATTGACCGTGGCTGATGGGAGCTCTACGTCATATGTGGACGTGTGGAGGCGGGCCACCTCCGCTGTACGGCTAGAGGATGCCGGAATAACCGACATCCTCTACCGAAGGGGACAAACGGGCGCCTCGATAATCGAGGTCCCTGGCCCGGAAAGTGCCGCCAAAGCGGACAAGCTGGCGGCACTCCTCCAAGAGGCGTTCCAGGGCTCGGACATCCGCGTCGCCAGGCCGACCAAGTGTGCGGAAATCCGCATCATCGGCCTCGACGACGCGGCGAGCCCTGAGGCCGTGGCGGAAGCAGTAGCTGCTGCCGGCGGATGTACGGCCGCGGAGGTTAAGGTCGGCGAAGTTAGGCGGACCGCCTCAGGCGTCGGTAGCGCCTGGGTCCGCCTGCCGGCCTCCGCTGCGGCCAAGTTGGCCTCAGCCGGGAGGGTAAAGGTGGGCTGGGTGTCCGCCCCCTCAGGTGCTACCGCTGCCTTGAGACGGGTCACGTCCGGCAGCGGTGCACCTGCGAGAGTGACCGTGGGAGCCGCTGCTACGCTTGCGGCGGTGCGGACCACAAGGCACGGGAGTGTACGGCACCCCCGAAGTGCCCGGTCTGCACCGACCTTGGGCGGCCCTCCGGTCACCGCTTGGGGGCGAAGGGCTGTGCTCCTCCGCCCTCCAGGCGCAAGAGGGCGCAGCGGACAGCGCAGGCTGCCAGTGCAGCTAAAGAACTGCTGCCTGTTGATGCACAGGTGGGTTCTCGGGACGTTCCCGTGACTCAGGGAGCGTCCACGGCCACCGAAGGTTTGAGGCAGGAGCCGCAGGAGCAGCTGCGTGCGCCTCCCTCAGCTGGGGCTTCTGAGAATGGGCCCGCGGGCGGGGAGGCCATGGAAACAGCCTAAATGGCTACTCCGTGCCCCCTTGCCGTGCGGGTCCTTCAGGGCAACCTCAACCACGCAGCTCGTGCCCAGGACCTGCTCGTCCATACAGTGGCTGAGCTGCGGGTGGGGTTGGCCGTGGTCGCGGAGCCCTACCGCGTCCCCGATCGCCCGGACTGGGCGGGGGACGTGCTAGACTCCGTGGCCATAATGAACCGTGGGGCCGCTCCCTTTAGTGTATTAGCTAGGGGGAGCGGATATGTCGCGGCACTCCGCGGCGGCCTGGCAGTGGTCGGCGTTTACGCCCCGCCCAGCCTACCCCTCGCGTCTTTCGAGGAGTTGTTGGACCGGGTCCGGAACTGCGTTCAGCTCCACTGTGGGACCCGGCCAACTCTGGTCCTGGGGGACTTCAACTCCAAGTCTACGGCTTGGGGGTGCCCCAGGACCGACGCGAGGGGCGACACTGTGCTGGAGTGGGCGGCGGGACTAGACCTCCGATTGCTAAATCGGGGGTCTGTCCCCACGTTCTCGCGGCGTCAGGGAGAATCGATAATCTATCTCTCTTGGGCATTGCCCGCCGCCGCGAGATACGTGACGGGGTGGAGGGTGGCGGAGGAGGTGGAGACGCTGAGCGACCACCTCCACATCCTTATGGATGTATCTGCCACCCGGATGCAGGGCCACCCCGCCCGCCGCCAGACGGGGCGTGAACGACCACGCCGATGGGCGCTTGGCCGCCTCGACGAGGATGCGTTGATGGCCGCAGCTCTCGCCATGTCCTGGGCGGAAACTCCGCCCGGGCCGGTCGACGACGTCGATGCGGAGGCCGAGTGGTTCCGGGGCACGATGACGGCGGTTTGTGACGCCGCTATGCCCCGAGTCCGTAGGCCTCCACGACGGCCCGTGTACTGGTGGTCGGACGAGATCGCCGCGCTGCGTGACATCGGCGTGGCAGCCCGACGCCGGTACACGAGGCAACGCAGGAGACGACGTCGCGACCCGGCGAGAGAGGAGGAGCTGTACTTGGCCCATCGCCAGGCTACGGTTGACCTCCAAGCGGCCATCAAAAGGGCCAAGGCCAGAGCCTGGGACGAGCTCCTGGACTCTCTGAACCGCGATCCGTGGGGGCGTCCCTATCGGATCGTGATGGGGCGCCTGCGCCCACCGGCGCCCCCGGTCTCGGAGAGTCTAGACCCCGACGTGCTACAGCGGGTCGTAGATATGCTCTTTCCCGTGGTTCGGGAAGAGCGACGACCCGCCGAGCTGGCGGACCCGTTATTGTGGTCCGCCGATGTCAGGGTCACGGAGGAGGAGCTCGCCGCTGCCGTCCGACGGCTGGGTGCCCGAAATACGGCCCCCGGCCCGGACGGCATACCCGGGCGTGCCTGGGTCTTGGCCCTGAGCGTCCTCGGGCCCCGCTTCAGGCGTCTGCTAGACGGCTGCCTGATGTGGGGTCGAGTGCCGCGAGCATGGAAGGAGGCGAGGCTCGTCCTTGTCCCGAAGAAGGGTAAGCCCGCGGAGTCTCCCTCCGCGTACCGCCCCATATGTCTGCTGGATGAGGCGGGGAAACTATTCGAGCGCGTGCTCGTTTCCCGCCTCTCCAGGCACCTGTCCGGCGGTGGCGAACACGGCCTGGCCGACACGCAGTTCGGCTTCCGCGAGGGTCGCTCGACGCTAGACGCGATCGAGCACGTGAGGGCCCTCGCGGACTCTGCGGTGGACCGGGGCGGGGTGGTGTTGGCGATATCCATAGATATCGCCAATGCATTCAACACCCTGCCCTGGGGGAAGGTGAGGGAGGCGCTCCATAAGCACGGAGTGCCCCCCCGCCTTCGAGCCGTGTTCGCAGACTATCTGCAGGACAGGTGCATCACGTATCCGGGCCGGTACGGAATGCTTCGGAGGGAGGTATACTGTGGCGTTCCCCAGGGATCCCCGTCGGGGCCATCGCTCTGGAACTTGGGGTACGACACAGTGCTTCGCGGGCCCCTGCCGCATGGCGTCGCCGTCGTCTGCTACGCAGACGACACTTTGGTGATCGCCGGCGGTAGGGAGTGGACAAGGACGAGCCGTTTGGGAGAAATGGGGGCGGCCTCGGTCGTCGCCCGGATCCGGGAGTTGGGGTTGCAGGTGTCGCCGCAGAAGACGGAGGCGGTCTGGTTTCACAGAGTGCCTCTGACGCGGAAGCCTCCCCCGACGCGGATCCGAATAGGAGGAGCCTGGGTCGATGTCCAGAGCCGGTTCAAGTATCTCGGGCTGGACATCGACGGCCGCTGGCGCTTCGAAGGCCACTTCGACCGCTTGGCCCCCCGAGTGGAGGGTGTGGCGACCATGCTTGGTCGCCTTATGCCCAACCTCGGGGGACCGGAAGAGAGGGTGCGCCGCCTCTACGTGGGAGTGGTGCGGGCCATGGCCCTGTACGGCTCTGCCGTGTGGGCCGACACCCTGGTTTTCATGCCGGCGTAGCCGGCTAATGCTCAGCCGCATACAGCGGCGGGCAGCCATCAGGGTGATCAGAGGCTATCGCACCGTATCCACGGAGGTGGCGCTGGTCCTGGCGGGGATACTCCCCTTTCATCTCCAGGCGGCTGCCGACGCCGAAGTATATCGGCGTCGGCAGATGTTCCGCCGGACGGGAGAGGACCCGCCGGACCGAGTGGTCGAGGTGTGGAAGCGCCAGTCCAGGCAGCGGGCACGCGAGGAGTGGCGGAGGCAGCTTTTACCTAGCCCCGCCGCCCGCAAGCCCGCTGTCGGCGCGGTCCTGGCCAACTTTGATGGTTGGCTGGACCGCGGGCATGGCAGGCTCTCCTACCGCCTCACGCAGGTGCTCACCGGGCACGGATGCTTCGGTGAGTACCTGCATAAAGTGGGGGCGGAGGTGACGGCTGAGTGCCATCAGTGCGGCGCCGAGTTTGATTCGGCGCCGCACACGTTGGAGGAGTGCCCGGCCTTTGCTCGACAAAGGCGGGCACTCCGAATGGAGATAGGGTGGGACCTCTCGTTGCCGGCCGTTGTTGCTTCATTGGCTGGCAGCGGGAGGTCGTGGAATGCGGTGGCCTCCTTCTGCGAGGAGGTCATCTCGCTGAAGGAGGCAGACGAGCGGGAGCGGGAGCGTACCGATCCCGCTCGTCAAGAACGTCGACGGGCGAGGCGAAATAGGAGGCGGCGGCCGGTGGCCGTCAGCGCCGCTCCCCTCCCTGGAGTAAAGCCCCTCGCCAAGCCCGCCAGCCGCCGTGATTACGGCGGCAAAGAGGTAGCAAACGGCCCTGAGCGGGGTTACTGTCGCGGTGACCCGCTACGTTTTAAGCTCAGGGCCGGGGGACCGAGACCGCCGGCGGTAGGTGCGCCGCCGTCTCCGCGATCGGTCCCAGAGATTGAGAGCGCCGGAGCGTGGCCCTCCGGCGCTGATATGATGGTGGTAGGGGGCAGGAATTTATTCCCCCTCCGCGATGTGCCCCCTGTTGTGGGGGGCGCTGGGTGCGGCGGTCGCGGTGGTGTGCTTCTGCGTTCCCGCGGCCGCCGAATCACCCGATGGAGGCTACCGGGGAGTTTTTAGTGGGTACACCCGCGGGTGGGCGGTTGCTCACCCACGGGGAGTCCCACACTATCCGGCGGTTGCCCTACCGCCGCCGGGTGTGCGTAATGCATTTTCTCCCCGTTACAAAAAAAAAAAAAAAAAAGGTTAGGTTCCCCCCCTCGCCCCTCGATGGTCCGCCACCTTGTCGTGGTGAGGGGGCTTGGTTCCGATGATTTCTTCTAGCTATACCGGCGGTTTCTTTGAACCTGGCAGCTACTAGCATGCCGGGAAGGCAGAAGAGTGAGGGCCGTACTAAGAGTGGACCCGGGATGAATGTGTGTGTGTGTGTGAGTCAGCTGCGGCCAGTCCTTGATGGATATTCCTGTCAGACTAACCACGGGGGGCGTAGTTGCCCCCCAACCGGAGCGTGCATCGATGTCAAGTACCTGATCTCTGTGGGAGTAATAAGGGAGAGTGTAAGTCCGCTTGTCGGCAAAGTTCCCGTGAAACCACATGTTCAACGTGGGAAGGACCGCTCGATGCATTGCTGACTGGAGCCTATGACAGGGATGAAGTCTTGGTTCTGGGCGCAGGTATGGCGGGGCGACCTGGTCAGTCTCCCTGCATACCCTGAGTGGTGGGGGGTAAACCATCACACCGTCTAGCCTGAGGTGTGTGTTAGGCGTCGGTTCGGGTCCGGCGTCGCACACACGATAGGGGTGACGTTAAACCTTTTGCATCAACTATGGCGCGGGCCTATCCCGTAATATTTTTTCGTAGAGTCATTAGGGATCGATAGGGTGTGACCGCCTGACAAGGCCGCTTCTCGGCCTTCGATTCACTTAACTAGGGTTTTCATTACCGCTGGAAGTACCCCCACCGCGGTGGGGGTCCCATGATGGGCGAAGGCGAGGAATACAACATACATACTATGTCATATCTTAAACAAACAAAACGGAGAATAGTGTTAGAGGAGGAGGGCGACATGGGGAGCACCCCATCCGCCGACCAGGTGGAGGCATCTCCACTTGTCTCCACACAGAGTAATGTGGAGAAGTTGAATGCGTCAGACGCTGCTCCCGGGCCATCTGGCATGTGTGCCGGCGGCCCAACGGCGCCATCGAAGCTAGCCGTTGTGCGCGTAGAACGAGTACAACTGGCGGCCAGCACACCACGTCGGAGGGTGGTCAGGCATTGTGCCTCGCTCCCGGACAGCGGGGACGAGAGCGACGGATCTGTCGCCTCGTCGCGATCTGTACGATCGACCCGCTCGACCTATACCGCCACAAAAGGTAAGGCGGGCAGGAAGCGGGGCCGGCCAACGACGACGGGGGATTTTGTAGGCCTGGGAGAGGCCAAACGGAAGGCCGTCGAGGCAGCTCTCCAGGAGCAAGACTTGGAGCGGGAGCGGATGGTGATGGACACATCCATCAAGGCGCCGCCCGTCTCCCGCAAGAGCAAACCTCTCCCAAGAGAGGAGGAGTTGGCGGAGCAAATGCGATATGCTCCAACGCCTGATCTCGGCGCGGTCATTTTTTATCGCGTCGGCGTAATAGAGAAGGTGGCGACCAGCTCCAATAATTTGAAGGGGACGTATGTCCGCCTGCTCCGCGAGACGGCGCTTTTCATAAAGCACGCCGCCGTGGAGCAGGGTAGTAGTAGTAAGTAGTAGTAAGTTGGTTGGTTGGGCGGGGTGAGGGGACGGTTCCCCTCACCAGATCCTTAGGTAAGTTCATACCCACTAGAGGCTTTGCTCACCCTTAATTGCTCTAAGACTTCCAGTTACTCCAGGAGGCACATAGCGCGAATTCGAACCTCAGTGTTTCACCTTCCGACGGGGGACTGTACGCTGACTTATTCATCCAACTGCCATGCTCCCTACTTTGTTAGCTAATGGCCGTCGGCCGTGGTTTACGTCGGGCGAGTTGGTGATAGAATATTCAGGTATACTGCCTGGAGTTGGCGGGGAACCGAAGAGAGTCACTTTGATCCTGTTTGTTCTATTCAGAGAGTGGACACTGAGAAGCGTCCGTCCCCTTTTTCTTGACATCCCCACTAAGCGAGACTTTACCTATTAAACTCGAAATCGTGTTCAGGATTCTAATGCGTAGTCGTTGTTAGTGTGTTATTTCCGGATAGTAAGGGAGTTTGTAGAAGAGCGATAGATGAAGACAGCTAATTGTGTTGTTAGACTTTCCGAGGCGGGCCCTTCGACCCTCTCTCGTGGTTAGTGGCAAAAAGTTTTGAAGACGGATGAAGAAAGAAAAAAAAAAAAAAAGCGCGATTTAACCCAAGGGCGTAGGATTGTCCGCGAGCAGTGAGCTCACCGACAAGCACGTACAGGCTTTGCGCCCGGTGGGGAGATCTAGTGAGACTGCCCCGACCGATTGTTCCGACTTATCGCGCGAGAGGTGTTGCGGGCCGGCTGCCCCGACATCCTCGTCTGGGTTAAGAAAGGAAGTGAGCCCCCCCCCCCTTCGACCGCTGCTGAACCTGGTACCCCCCTTCTAAATCGCGCCCGAAGTTAGGTTAGGTACGAACAAATATGCAAGGGCCGATAACAAACAGGAGTGAATTTCTCAACGGGTTGACAAGCCTTGGAGTAGTGCAGCTACGTTCTCGGAACGTACTGGACACGTACATCAGCAAGTTTGTCAGTTTATAATTATCATTCTCTCCTGTAGTGAGAGAAAGTATATTAGCTTTTATACTAGTGGTAGTATACGTTTTTCCGTGTTTTACGGGTTGAATTACTCCGCTTGGTTATTAGCGGGCATAGGTCCGTGGATCTCTACCAGTCAGTGTTTGAGGAGCGAGTCGGATAAGCACTCGTCCTCTGCACGTCCTGGGTATACATTTATCTCTTTGTGAGATAAAGTTCATAGTTTTACGCGTCGGCATTTACTGCATCGTTTACGACGTAGTTTCCGGTCCGCGAGGTTTGATTTAATACTTCTGTATTTTAATTTCCTGTTACCGAATCTGTGAGCTCACCGTCATAGACATACAGGCTTTGCGTCCACCAAGAGAAGTTATCGCTCCTCTTGGTAATTGATCCGACTTATCGCGCGAGAGGTCTTGCGGGCCGGCAGATTCAGGAGGACTTTCGCTAATTATTCGTTCACTGTTCCCTCGGATGTACTAGTATATTAACATATCCAGTAATCGGAGAGTGAACATGGCGCGGTACAGTTGTTATATTGTGTAAATTGAGAATTTGTTTTCATTTATCTCTTTGTGAGATAAAGTTCATAGTTTTTGCGCGCCGATATTTACTGCATCGTTTACGACGTAGTTTCCGGACCGCGAGGTTTTGATTTAATATTTCTGTATTTTGACTTCCTGTTACCGAATCTGTGAGCACACCGTCATAGACATACAGGCATTGCGTCCACCAAGAGAAGTTATCGCTCCTCTTGGTAGTTGATCCGACTTATCGCGCGAGAGGTCATGCGGGCCGGCAGATTCGGGAGGACTTTCGCTAGTTATTCGTTCACTGTTTCCTCGGATATACTGGTATGTTTGCCTATCCAGTAATCGGAGAGTGAACAAGGCGCGGTTCAGTTGTTATATTGTGTAAATTGAGAATTTGTTTTCATTTATCTCTTTGTGAGATAAAGTTCATAGTTTTTGCGCGCCGATATTTACTGCATCGTTTACGACGTAGTTTCCGGACCGCGAGGTTTTGATTTAATATTTCTGTATTTTGACTTCCTGTTACCGAATCTGTGAGCACACCGTCATAGACATACAGGCATTGCGTCCACCAAGAGAAGTTATCGCTCCTCTTGGTAGTTGATCCGACTTATCGCGCGAGAGGTCATGCGGGCCGGCAGATTCGGGAGGACTTTCGCTAATTATTCGTTCACAGTTCCCTCGGATGTACTGATATATTGACATATTCAGTAATCGAAGAGTGAACATGGCGCGGTTCAGTTGTTATGTTGTGTAAATTTAAGAATTTTTTTTTTTTTTTTTTATGTCTTGTTAGAATTAATTCCAGACTGTTTTGGTTTTGCCCACTTGTGTATGAGAGGGCTGGTATTTATAATTGTTCTTAATGTTTGTTCTAATTCTGTGTGTTGATTTATGATTGTAGCGTTTTGCCTTGTTAATATTTGTCAGGTTTTTTGGGTGCATTATGCATTATGTTCGTGTGAGTGCTATGGTCTGGTTATAGTGTATCTTGTATAGACGATTTTTTTATGCTTATGTATTATTTGTTCATTGCTTATTTGTGGATTGCACAATGTTATTGCGTTTGTGTTTTGACAGGTTTTTGCATATGTCGCAGTATGCGATTGGCACGAGTGTTTTCTTACTGCATTTGTAATATAGGCCTTCCTTGTTATTTGAGAGAACGTTTAGGTAGTGTAAGCTAATTATTAGTTTATTGCAACAGTAGTCGCTTTTATTTTAGTAATTGGATGCCTTTGAAGGATAGTTTATTTTGTATATTATGCACTTGTAGAGACGTTGTAGTGATTGTTTTCCAAACATACATTTATATTTATTAACAGATTTTTTACATATTTATTTATTTTGTATTTATTACACACATTAAATTTCAGTTTGTTCTTTGATTAAGAGGTATGTATTTTGTTCGTAAAATGTTGCATTGGTCCAAGGACACCGGTGTTCTATTCCTTCCGTGGGTCATTTTTAAACATTAGAGTGTTTAGTTGTCTTATATTCTACCGGTGAACGATACTTTGTCAAATTTTGGCATAAATTGTCAAGAGAGTTTCTAAACGTGTATTGCATATCTATTTTATGGATTTCTTTTTCACATCGTACGGATGTTGGTGGAGATTTCCCGTTGTTTTTGGAGCTATCTGGCGCGAGTTAGTATGTTTATAATGTTCCTAGTATTGGTTTTATAATTGTAGCACATTTTATTTTAGTAATTGGATGCTTTTGAGGGATGATTTATTTTTGTATTTATGCGCCTGTGAAGACGTTGTAATAATTGTTTTTTCAAGCATACTTATACATTTGTTGACTGGTTCTTTATATATTTATTTATTTGTATTTATTTCACACATTAACTTTCTGTTTTTCTTTAATTAGAAGATATGAATTTTGTTAGTAAAATGTTGCATTGTTATAAATAAATTGGTAAAAGGGCAACGGTGCTCTATTCCTACCGTGGGTCACTTTAGAGTGTTTAGTTACCTTATATTCAATATGTGAGCCGCTCAATGCACACATCGATGAACTCCACTTTTTGAAAAATCTTATATTTAAGTGTCAAAGCCCTTGGTCTAGTCATTACTTTTTATATTCATAATAACTTTCCTGAATAATAAAGATTAGCACCATTAAATGGCAATTTTTTTTTTTTTTTGGCCACTGAATAATAAGTAATTTATTTCAGAAGTCATTTCGATTAACTCCATACTCTAATGTAAATCGTTTCAGTAACGCTGTATCTGTTTCGGCCGTGCGTCGACGCTTATTTGTTTTTAAACAGCCGAAGATGCTCTCTCCCTCTCAATAATATTCGTAACAAAATCGCATCGGTAAACAGATAAAAAGAAGCACAATGCAAACGGTAGTTAGTATAGCAGTGATCTCGCACGCTGAATGTTACTGTGTACTTCTTAGTCTTTTCAACATTACTCCCAGATTTTTTTTTTTTTTTTTTTTTTTTTTTTTTTTTTTTTTTTAAAGAAATAAATATTATGCCGTTATAATCAACGTGAGTGAGACTAATAATGTGAGTGAGGAAAACAGTGATGATTCTTCAATACGATTTATCAACAGAAAGTCTGGTTCAAGAAGACGTTTATCGTTTTCCTCGGATTCATCGGATTGCAACAGTACAAACCCAACAAACACATTGATTGGGAGGAAAAGAAGTCGTAATCCTGTTAAATGGATACGAGATTTACAAAAGCATAACAGGATAAAAGGTTTGGCATACAGGAATAGGGGAGGAAAATTAATATCTGCAAAAACATTTGTCGATATACAATGCAGATGCCGTCAAAATTGCAATCAAAAAATTCTTTCGGATGAGAGAGAGGCTGCCATGAAAGAATTTTATAGTTTACATGCTCAACTTGACCAAAGTATTTTCTTAAGAGATTGTATCAAGTTAACGAAATAAAAAGAAGGCGCCCTACGAATGAAACTAAGGAACGAAGATCACATTCGTTCACATATTACTTTCGAAAAGAGAGACTTGATATTCCCGTTTGTAAAAATATTTTAGAGATACTTATCAGGTGAGTGACGGGAGGATATACGATTGTTGTTCTAAAGAAAAAGTTACATCTTTGGTTGATAAGCGCAAAGGCCGCGTTGCAAGCAATAAAATAGATGATACAAATGTTATAATGCATATAAAGTCATTTCCAGCCTACAGTAGTCACTACACCAGAGTTCATAATCCAAGACGGCAATATTTAAATCCTGACTTAAATATTAAGAAGATGTATGAACTATACGTCACAGAATGTGAGAAGGAAAACGTAGCACCAGTGAAAGAAAAATATTACTATAATGTGTTCTCTACAAAATTTAATTTACATTTTAAACAACCATCCAGGGATACGTGTCAAACTTGTCATGCTTTTCAAATAAAAATTTTAATCTTCAGACGATGGGGGAGTTAAGATGGCAAAAATTGAAAAGGAAACTCACTTAGAAGACGTTGAACGGGCTCGCAGTCAAATGGCTGCCGATCGAATGGCAACATCAGAAAAATTGTTCGTATTTTCTTTTGACTTGGAAAAAGCTTTAGCCTTTCCCAAGTTGACCACATCCGTAGCTTATTATAAGCGAAATTCATATGTTTATAATTTTGGATGTCATGAATTCAATAAAAAAAAAAATATAAGCCACATGTTTGCTTGGCCAGAAACTGAAGGATCTCGTGGGTCTCAAGAAATTTCATCTTGTCTAATAAAGTACCTAAAGACTTACGCTGCAAACTTCGAAAAAATAATAACATATTCGGGTTCGTGTACCGGGCAAAGCAGAAGTATTAAAACCGTCTTAAGTTTGTTGAAACTTGTTCAAAGCACGGAAATCAAAGCTGAATCAATTGACATGAAAATTTTTTTTTTTTTGGTAAGTGAACACAGCTATTTGCCCAATGATTCAAAACATTTTTTTCACCAGATGATTGGTACCATATAATCAAAACCTGTAAAAAGAAAGCGCCATTTCATCTAATCCAAATGACTCACCAAGATTTTTTTTGGCAACAAACCCTTTAGAACAGTCTATCATTAACAAAAAAGTAACCGTCACAGGGCTTCCAGTAGATTGGCTTAAAGTACGCTGGATAAAGTTAGAAGGGTCCAAACCCTATCTCATACAATTCAAGTGTGACTATAATGAAGATACAGAATTTCAAGCCATTAATATAAGAAAATCATTAGTGGGTAGACCGCAAAGTTTGAAAAATATAGATCAGCCTTTATTATATCCTAAAGGTAGGACTGTGACAAGGAAAAATGGAGAGGCATGATGGATCTGCTAAAATTCATTCCTTCTGTTAAACATGATTACTATAAGAACTTGTCAACAAATCGAAATGACGAATCCTCGCATACAGCTGATGAAGAGGACATTATTTATAATATTGCTGAATCATCCCAAAGAATAATGCCGCTAACATAAAGCTGCTATGAATTAATTACAAAAATTTTATTATAACCGAACTGCCAACATTCATTTTTATGGAAAAGCTGTGATAAAAATGTATAATAACTAACTTTTTCTGTAATAAAAACTTAAAAATTTAAAGACTGAATTTAGCTTTATTACTTTTTTCAGTTGCCAAATCGATTAACTCCACCAGTCACATAAAAACTGTAACATTACTGACGATTGTTTGTTGGCTATTCTTTCTTATTAATTTTATATACCGTTAGATGAAAGCTATATCTGCAATTATGCATTCTACATTATATATTTGAATTCATATTTTCAGAGGAATTTTTTTTTTTTTTTTTTAAACAATATACATTTACATCGTCGCGTTTCTCAACTTTTCGTTTTATGGAGTTAATCGATGTGTGCACTGAGCGGTTCATGTAATACTAGGTGAAGTCCTCTGTGAGCAAAAAATTTTTTTTTTTTTCCGTAAAAAGAGATCTTTTGGAAGTGAATCGGGGCTTTGCCTTGTTTCCCTGTAGTGTACTCCTATGGTCCCGGGCCAGCATCAGTACTACAGGCTGGTCCGAAGCGGAAAGAGTGGAAAAACAGTGGCGGGAGGAGCGCGGCATCCGAGCGGTCACCCATCCCATCGGTGTCCACGACGGGCGACGCTTCACCTCGGTGATCGTATGACCGCCGGTGCTCCGCTCCTACCACGGGCCTCTGCTTACACGTTTAGTCGTTTAGTTCTTACATATTCTGCTAGTAAATGAATTTTCCCCTTTTCTGACTTCAAAGATGACAATGTGGCTTACCGTGTTTGTATTTTATAGCTATTTGTGTATCGAAAATCGACTTCTCGCCGTGGATAGGACACTGTTCCTTACCGACTTACAGTGCTTCCTAACATGGGCTACCAAGATCCTGAATTACTTATTATTAATGTTATTGATGATAGTGGTCTATTATAAGAACAGTGTGTCACAGATAATTCAGCAGGCCACGTTATTTATTACTTCGTTGTATTTATATTTCTGTTGGTAGCTGCTAGTTCTTTGGTTTGCCGAGCCCGTGCGGTGGCGTCTCCTGGCTGAGCCGGGTCGCATTGTCTGAGTTTCCCTCCCTGTGTGTCGCGCCTCTTCATGTCGTTCTATGTCATTGCTCGTTGTCGGTTCGGTATTCAGAGCGTCATTCTTCTGGTTTCGTAATTATATCCGGATGTAATCGGATGTGAGGTTCTTCGCGATTTTCAAAGGTTACGATAAGAATAATTTTGTTACATGTAGGTTGGCATTCTTCTTCGGGGGGTAATTCTTCTTATTTATTTATGGGTATCCCGGTTCGGTGTTGTGTTCTAGGATTTTGTTGTCGTTGCAGGGTTCTTGTTATCGGTAGATCCTTTGGCCTGATCTTGATGCACTTCACTGTATTATCGTGTAGTAACAATGATGCCCGCTAGTCGGCATCTCGCGGTTTCGCGGAGGCGCGGAGTCGCAGCCAAAAAGTTCGCGGGGGCCGTATATCTGCTCGGGGACCGCGAGTTCTCGTCAGCGGGGTTTGGCGGCGGGAGGGTGGGAGCCGCCTTACCCCTTTACCACCCTCGTTATCAGATTTGTGTATCCTATCTGAAACGAGGGGTGGGCCTTATGGCTGTGCTTGCAACCTTGCGGCGAGCACGTGGCCGTGGAAGGAAGGCGCGCGCGTGCACGGCCGACCTCGATTTATTTTACATTTTGATATTTATATTAAGCATAATTCGGTGCAGTTTGACTCGACGTTGTCGCTTTAGCGCGGTTCTTTTCGCGGTTTCAGGTGCTTCTTTCTGTTCGTTCGCGGGTAGTATTTAGGTCGCGTTATATTTAATTTTAATATTATCGTCGGTCGAGTCGCGTTTGTATTGTTCGCGTCCTGTGAAATACATAGATTGCGGTGTCTGTTGGCATATTATGTACATATTGTTCATTAATTAATTATCGTTGTCCTACCGGTGTTACGCGTACGATCTGTGGCCCTTGCCGCGTCGCGAGGGGGCGCGTGTACGGCCGGTCGCGGATCATTTTATCGGTTTTATCTGATTTGATGTTGGATCTCGCGAGCCGTCGGATAGCTGCAGTCATGTTTTGTACGATTCGTTAAGGTAGAGTGAATCTATTCGCGATTTTATGTTTGTGATCTTGTTCGTAGGTTAATTGGTCATTCGAATTTAATTTTGTTTATTATTTGTCTTGAATCTTTTCCGGGTATTTGGTAGATTGGACTGCGTTAGTTTTAGTACGAGCTGTTTAATTGTGTCGATAAGAGGCGGTGCATTTCTCGTGAGGGGCATGGAATTTCATGTATGGCGTGAATTTAGGCGATTGCGTGCGGGCGTGCGTGTCACGAGAGTTGCGAGGTTATCTTTTTTAGGGGTATACGCGTGGTGTGCGCTCGACGATTACGATTGTTTATTAATAATCGTGAACGTTGATGGTTTCGTTTGTTCCTGTTCGCGTGGTGTCGTGTTTCTATGTGAATCTGTAATCCGCGTCGCGATTGGCTCGTTCGGTCATTTACGCGGGAGTCGCGTGTTGCCCTACTTTCGACGTGGACGTACGTTATAGCGTGGGTGAGGCATTTAATCGCGTGTGGGTGATTTGGTTGCGGTTTTTCCCGGGATTCCGTGTGAGGTGGGTGGTTCGTAGGTTTGGATATGAATTTTCGCGGTGTTTCTGGGCGAATACGATGACGCGTGCTCGGCGGTCGCGGTCGGTGATTTCGCGTTGTGTTTGTGTATTATATTACGTGTGTCAGTTAGCGAGGTGAGGGGGACTTTCAGTATGAATTAATTGTGCTTATGTTGCAGGTGTTACGCACTTGATTGCGTGTCGGAACGAGAGTTGTCGGGCCGTCGGGAGTAAGCGTGAGTGCGGGCCTCGTTTTGAGGTTAATTTTGCCGGCAGCCGCGGACCCGGTGAATATTCGAGGGGTGATAGAGTGTCAGATTGAGGAGCCTCTCCTTGATCGGAAGTCCCGAGAGATACAGGGTGCATGCTACAGGTAAGCGTTAATGTGATGAGTTTTTGTCATCGTTAGGAAAGTTAAAATATGTTCTGAGAAATTTTCTGTATATTGTTAGAAGGGGATCGTTGTAGCTGTCGTAAGGCTTCTGGTATAAAAGAAGGTATACGTTAACGTTTGCAGGTGTTTTGATGTTATTTCGTGTGGCTGGCTTGATTCTAATTATATTTTTGTTTTCTAGGAGATGGCTGTGGACGTGAACCTTATGATTTTGTTCGTGCTCTGTGGTTGAAGGGGAAATCTGTTCGTGATAGTCTTACTAGGAGCTATGGATTGTATTTAGAGTTGGCGACGTGTTCGTGTGTTTACAACGCTTCTGGTAAGTTGACGTTGTTGGAGGTGATGATGTCTTAGACGTTCTTTGTACGATAGGTTAGATTGTGATACTTGTGGGTGTATGTGCGTTACTTGAATTGTGTGGGGTTTCATAATTGGTTCGTTGATTAAAGTTGTTTACATTTTAGGTGTTCGTTTGTCGGTATGTCGTTCTGTCTTGTTTTTATAGTGTGGAATTTTGTTTGTAGAACGTAGCGTTTTATAAGTTAATTGTTGAATTCATGGTTCGGTGCGTGTTGGCGTTTGTATTATTTGTACCGCGTTGTACGTTCGTTGTTGTCTAAATTTAGGAGAGACTAGCTTGTGTGTTATTTGTCTTTGTGAGGAAGTGTGGTCGTGGGTAGACACGAGGTTTGTGTAGAATGTTTACTCGTTGTTAGATGTGTGGTGTTGGAGTCATACGTGTGTGTAGTTTGTAGAAATATTCTTATGAGTTTCGCGTTTATGATACTGTATTCGAGGGCGTGGGGGTCGAGAAGTGTGTGAGGGAGGATGGTGTTTTCAGCGATTGTTGCGAGTGTCACGTATCGTTTAATTGATTTTTATGACTTATATGGGGATTATATTCTTCTATGCTGGTGTTATTATTTCGCGGTTTCGATGACTATATTATCGCGTTGTCGACTGTGTGTGTGTGAGTGTCTGGTTGTATGGACTGTGTGTGTCTCCTTTACGGGTAATTCACGCTCGCGTGTATTACATACGTCGTTGATATGCGCGTGTCTTTGATCTATTTCGCGTGTTTCGTTATGGTTTTGATAGTTTGATGTTGCGTGAATTTACTATGTGTGGGATTGTTACGCGGTGTACTTTCTTTTCTGTAGATTTTCTAAAGATTATTAGTTTCTGGTTTTATAGTATGTTGGATCTACGGGGGTCTGTTCGGTTATTTAAACATTAAAAACGCGGTCGATTTACAGGTGGTGGTTTACTGCCTGTTTCCTGTCACGATGACTGCACGTGCGCTGACTTCGGATTTGTTGTTGTTCGCTGATTTACACGTTCCGCATGGTCACCCTTCTGGCCGAGCGTGTGTCATTCTCGTTCGTTGAGTGGGCCATAAATCGATCTTGGGCCTGGACTGACTCTTGTTAATGGCGGCTGGTTCGTATCTTCTCTCTGCTTTCCCGATTCGACCCGTACGATGGATTTGCCCGTACCCCCCGTGGTCGAGTGCGTGCGTTTTCTTATTTTTTAGGGACGGTTGTAAAAGATCGAAAATTCAACTATTCGGCCGGGGTTCTAACGGTTTTTCGCGATTTTGAGAGTGGTTGAGAAAAAGGGCAAAATTTTTCAAGTATGTATCGTCTCGTTTCTCTGATTTCTAACTCATTAATTTCTTTTGATTTCTTTAATTATCCGGGCGAGGTGTGACTTTTCTGCTAAGGTACGTTTTTGGATCGTCAATTGTTTGTACCGTTAGATTTTACGTGTTATTATTCGCGGTGTCGTGTAGTTAATTGAACCCGCTTACGTGTTCGCGATGGGAAAATGTGAGCTTATTGGTTGAGGATTCTTCTTAGATTGCCCGTTTGTTATTATTAATTGCGTTGTTTGAATATATATTATTATTATATTTTTTTTTTTTTTTAGATTGTAAAGCGGTTCCGAGGGTTCGATGACACGGTGTTGGCGTTGGTACCCGATTAAATAAATGCTTTTGCGTGTGATGTATAGTGAAACCTAATTGTTGTTATCTTACTATCGATCTTTGATAATATTACGTGTTCTAATTGATTCTAATTCGTATGTTTCAGGTGTTCCGGTTTAAGCGAATGTATGTACGAGTGAGTATTATTGTCGTATATGCTCCCGTTTTGAATAATTTGATCCGTGCGCGGTGAGAAAAGGTATTTAGCTCAGGTAATCGTATGTGTCTGGTGATTCTAGTCTTATTTGTATGCGTGTAATGGACATGGTATTAATTCGTTCGTTGTTTCAGGTATTATAAGTGTCAAGAGGCGTCCTGCGAACCCTAGAGCCGTCGGGGAATTGTTCGAGGAATCGCGATCTGAGTATGTGCTCGAGAATTAATTTTGCTATCGGTTATTACGATTTATCAGGGATTTAGGGGTTTTTCTGTTTTTTTTTTTTTTTTCGAATGTATGTATTTTGTGTGGGCATACTCGCGTTTTTTGTGTGTAATATGTAGTGTTACGTGAGTAGTTTGTTGGAAGTCTATTATTTATAATGATTTGTTTTGTATGTTTCAGTTGTTCCGGTTTGATTTGGTACAAGGATCGTTATTTATTATTTACATTTACGCGTCGGTGTGAGGTGAATTGGCTCTTGTTCCGTGGAGGCAGGTATTTGAATCGTCTGTTCGCGGGTGATTTTAAATTTAAGAATTTGTTCGGAATTGCATATCTACTTGTTATATTTAAGCCAGCTGGATTATATTTAATTTATTATTTTACAGGATCTGTGAAGTGATTCGAGCCCTGGAGTTTGCTGAGGTCGCGTTCGAGGGTCGTAGTTCGAGTGCGCCTTCTTGTATTAACTACTTATTTGATTTTATTATCGAGTTTACCGAAAATATTGCTCGTATGTGTGCGAGGAAGAGACGAGTGTGGCGTACTCTCTCTCGCGCACCTGAGCCCTTGGAGCAGGGTAAGCGGACCACTGCTTCCTCACGCGAGGACGAGCTTGAGCGGACGGTCGGCTTACTTAGGTCCAGAGTCGACGACCTTGAGGAGCTGCTCCGCCGCCGACGTCCCGCCGACCCCACGGAGTTGGCGCCCGTGCAGCTGTCACTGCCATCCCCCCCCGTGGTCTACTACCTTGTCATGGTGGGGGGGCTTGCGAGCCCTGATGATCCTCCGAGCTATGCCGGCGGGTTCTTTGAACCCGGTAGCGACTCGCATGCCGGATTGGTCGGAGGTGAAGGGCCAGACTAAGCGTAGACCAGCACACTCACAATTATACTGACACACACACACACACATACACTCACAACGCGCTCCGTGCCCACATACGCCCATACTGTGTATGGGTGTGGGCACGTCATACCGTAAGCTCCAAGGCGTTTGCAACGACCCACCTGGCTGTCCAGGTGGTACGCGGCGTCTTGGAGAACGGGGGTCTTGGCTTAATCGCCTGGACCGCGAGGATGACTACCTCTATAAAAAATCCCTAATCCCAAGTTATGGTGCGCGGCGATGGGATGCGTGGCTGGTGCGTAGACCAGTCCCTAGCGACCAACCTGGGGGATAGGCCGCCCCCCCAGTGTAATAGGCTTGCCCGAGCATGGAGGCTCTGCTCGGGTTGACCTTTTTTCCTACCAATCTCGTGGGAATAACATGGATAATGAAAATAATAAAACAAAACAAAAAACTATGGTTGGATCAGCTAGGAGCTCCGCTGGTGAGACTTCTGGTGATATGGATATGGAAGTGGCCTCCTTAGGCCGACGTAGTCGTACTTCATCGGTATCATCAGTGTCTGAAATTGGCATACCCTCGCTTGGCAAAAAAGCGATGAAGAGGCGAAAGAAATCAAACACGCCTGAAAAGTCCCCTGAAAAAGAAATTGTAATGACAAAAGAAAGTCCATTGTCAAAACTTCGTGAGGAACGAGCTAGTCTTGAACAATTTTTATTCAATGAGTCTAATAAAGTGACTAGACCAGTAATAAAATATATTTTGGAAAAATGGTCAAAATTAGAAAATTGCCTGCAAGACGAAATTTTGGCACATGACAAATTGAAAGCAGTTTGTCATGAAAGAGAAAATCTATTATTTACAAGACCGACTTACGCGCAGGTTAGCAGCGGGCCCTCGATTCCATCAGCTTCGAAGATCATCCCTGAAAAAAGAAAATTAAAAAAGGTAAACCCAGTTATCTTGATCAAACCTGAAAATGTTGAAGAAAAAAGAAATAATGAAGAGATCAAGGTAGCAATCACAACCCACCTTACTCCTGTTAAGAATAAACTGAAGGTCGTTAGTATGCGCCAAATGCGTAATAAGGGTGTGGTCATTGAGCTGCAAGGCGATAATGACGTGAAAGTTATACGAGAGGCAGGATTAAATAAAATAGGTCTTAAGGTAGAGATGCCGAAAAAATTAGAGCCGACTATGATCATTTATGATGTTGAGAATGACTACAAAGTTGAGGATATTAAAGCGGATCTTATTTCCAAAAACTTTGACGGTGTAAGTGAGGTTGAACGTGTGGCTCTGAAAGAGCAGGTGGTCTTCCGCACAAGTTTTAAATCTAAGGATAATAAGTTAAATTGGATCGTACAAATGCCAGGTAGACACATGAGAGCTATCCTGAATCAAGGTCGAATATTTATGAACTGGAGGACTTATAGAATCCGGGAATTTGTAAATATCGTACGTTGTTTTAAGTGCCATGCTTATGGCCATATTGCAAAGTTTTGCAATGCTCCTGACCAGTTGTGCGAAACCTGTGGTTGTAAAGATCATAATCGAACTGACTGCCCAAAAAAAGACACTCCTATATGTGTAAACTGCAACAGACTCAAAAAGAAAGACGTGGGACATAGCACCCGCGACAAAAAGTGTCCAGAATATCTAAAGCATTTAGATCAATACACTACCAAACTAGACTGGGGTTAAAGATCGCACAAATTAATGCACAAAGATCTAAATCTGTTGCAGCAGAATTGGAGATCACAATGAAGGAAAAAGATCTACACGTCTTATGTATACAAGAGCCCTATTCCTATAAAGGCATAGTTAGGGGGTATACATCCCCAAACTTAAAAATCATACAACCACCTAATCCGACTCCCTGGGTCGCAATAATCATAAATAAAGATAAAGTAGATGTCTTTCAGTACAGTGCGGTAGAAAGTGAACACATAATATGTGTCCAAGTAAAATCAGAAACTGAAGAACTATATATAATCAATGTGTATTGCCAATTCTCTCTTGAAATTGAACCAATCCTGAACGATTTGGAATGCCTAATTGATAAATTAGCAAACCATAATATAATTATACTCATGGACTCTAATGCCAAGTCGGATCTATGGTTTTCAGGTTATGCAGATGAACGTGGTGAAATTCTTGAGAATTTTATAGCGGCAAATTCACTCTATGTGCTAAATGAAAGTTCTGATACATCTACTTTTGAAACAAGTAATGCGTCTACAAATATCGACATTACTATAAGTTGTGGTAACATAATGCCTAACATATCCAACTGGTCTGTCCATTCTGGTTTATCAAGTGACCACAACCTAATAACGTTTAGTGTAGATAGTAATCAACATGCAGTCAGACGCGCCTTAAAATCCAGAGGATATAATATTAAAAAAGCCAACTGGGATTTACTTGAATCAAATGTAAATAAGGAATATACCGATCAAGTGTGTGAAGAAATACTAAACATAGAAACAAATGAGGCCGTGAATAAATTCAATAAAATTTTAGAGAACATCTGTAAAACAGCAATACCTGAGAAACGATCTTACTCGCGAGCCGTTCCTTGGTGGAACGACAATCTGAGAGAAAAAAGGAAACTTATGAAAAGCTGTATGAATCAACTTCGCAGAGCAAAACGTCTGCAAATTGGAGATATAGAAAATTTGTAGAGGAGGTACGCTACAGCCAGAAATATTTATACACAAGCCATAAAAAAGAATAAAGCAGAAACCTGGCATAATTTTGTAAGAACAGAAGCCAACAAAGATCCGTGGAGTTTGCCCTACAAAATCGCACGAGATAAGTTTTCTGACTCTCCCCACTGTTACGTCAAGACTAAGTGTCACTCCTCGAGCTTACGGTAACGGTGCGGCTACGATTTGTTTCACAATAGTCTGACTGTTACGAATCGGTCTAGCTCGACAGTGGTCTACCGCGCGGCGCGGTTGAGACGAAACGGCGGCCGAAGGGAATGAAAAAGAGCGGCACTTCACCAAACAATCCACGTTTATTATTTAGTCAGCACGATAAAAGCACAAGAAACAGCAGATAAACGCACGCTAATAAACGCAGACTACTAAAGCACAAAAGCAGCAAGGCTAGATTAGGCGCGGAAAGTTACATGCACTAGCAGAAAGACACGAGCACGTGGCGAATAATTGCGAAGCACAAGCGTATAGAACACAGCGACAGCACTGGAAGACTGAGAGGGCGACAATAATCGCGCGGCTACCTTATATAGAAAAACACCTCGCCGAATACTCTCGAACACTCTCGCGACGATGATTGCGTAACCAAAACAATTGCTCTAGAACGCGCGAATTCGAGAACATTCGGCGGGGTCCCTCGCCTTTGCGGAGAGGCGCGGAGCGAGACGCATGGAGCACGCAGCCGATGGCTCGGCGAGCACGGCATCGGCGTCGCGCGGGCACGGCGTGCAAGCGTACTCGTGGTTGAGGGTGCGTGGCGCAATTTCCAACATCCCGCCCGCCTTGTCGTAGGCGACAAAACTGTAGGAGACGTTGACCAGCGAGCACGCCGCGCCAGCGATGAGCGCATACGAGACAAGCGGAGTACATAGTTACGGATACTCTGGGAACACGACAGTATTTCACAGTGGGCTTGGCTGCGTGGAGGACTCTGTGCTGAGAAGCGGTACAAGTTTGATAATCGGCCTGGTCAGCGTTCCGGATTGGGTTCTCACGTCCGCAACTCGGACTTGTCCATCTTTCCCCTGGTGGAGGCGGATAACTCGGCCGAGGGGCCACTTGGTTGGGGAGGTCCTTTCGTCCTTGATGATGCAGAGCCGACCGTTCTGCAACCCTCCAGTGGCCGACCACCACTTCGGCCGCGGCGAGAGAGACTGTACATACTCCCTGGACCACCTGTCCCACAGATGATCCCTCATGCTTTGCAACAACTGCCAACGAGACAGCCGGTTGACAGGAGTGTCAAGGAGTGATGGCTCAGGGATTGCGTTGAGCGGCCCTCCCACAAGAAAGTGCCCTGGAGTCAAGGGGGTCAGGTCCTCTGGGTCGTCGCTCATGGGTTGGAGAGGGCGCGAATTCAGGCACGCCTCAATCTCGGCCAGCAGAGTCGTCATTTCTTCATAGGTTAGGGTTGCCTCGCCAATCACGCGCCGCACGTGGTGCTTCACAGATCTCACCGCAGCCTCCCAAAGACCGCCGAAGTGAGGTGCCGCAGGGGGGTTAAAGACCCAACGAATCCCCTCGTCGGCAAGGCGCCCGGCGATGCGTCGGGCGTCAGGAGCAGCTTCGGAGAAGAGGGCTCGCAGTTCAGAGTCCGCGCCAACGAAATTGGTGCCTCGGTCGCTGTATATTGCCGCACAGAGGCCACGACGGGATATGAAACACCGAAAGGCAGCGAGGAACGCTTCGGCAGTGTAGTCGCTGACTACCTCTAAGTGAACGGCACGTGTGCTAAAACATACAAAAATACATAAAAACGCTTTGTATGATCGATGCCCCCGCCCCCTTGTGGTACGTAGCCATATCGGTCCCGCGAAGTCCACACCGGAGTGCAAGAATGGACGACTAGGCGTCACCCTGGCTGCGGGAAGGTCGCCCATCATGGGTTGAGGAGCAGCCGCTCTCCACCGGATGCACCTGGGGCAACGGTGAATCCACCCTTTCACCGTCTGGCGTCCCCGCAGGATCCAAAATCGTTGTCGGATGGAGGACAGGGTCGCCTGAGTCCCGCCATGCAAGGTCCTCGCGTGATGGGCCTCCACTATTAGCCTGCTAAGGTGCGATGTCGTGGCAAGTATCATTGGGTGGCGTTGGTCCGCGTCCAACAATGCGTGTTTTATCCGCCCTCCAACACGCAGAATTCCTTCGTGATCTAAAAAGGGGTTCAGTTTTAGTAGTGGGCTCTGTCTGTGTACCGCCCGCCCTTCCCGAATGTTCCGGAGTTCCCGGCCGAAAGCAGCGCTCTGAGAGGCCCGCACCCACAGGAAGAGTGCAGCCTCCAACTCCTGCGGATGCAAGAGCGATCCTCCTTGAACGAACTCCTGGTTCTCTCGCTTGCGTTGAGGAGCCCCCCACCGCCTTATCCAAGCGGTGACTCTGAGCAAACGGTTGAGGTTGGAGAAACGGGTTAGCTCCGGAGGTTCGAGTATCGCCTGCGTTACTGCCAGACAGTTCGTGCGCCTCCCCTCCGGAATTTCACCCTCGTGCCGTGGTTCCTCCGCGCCCGGCCACGATGACACATCGCCCTGCAGGAATGATGGTCCCTGCCACCAGAGGTGATGTTCTGCGAGTTCTCTCGGGAACAGCCCACGGGACACGCAATCGGCCGGATTGTCCTTCCCTGGCACATGACGCCACTGCACTAAGTGGCTTTCGCGCTGGATGTCGGCTACTCGATTGGCCACGAAGGTAGTCCACTTAGATGGATGTGCGCGTAGCCATGCGAGCGTCACGGTTGAATCCGACCAATGGTATGTCGGTATGGAGCCCAGACCCAGCGCTTGACGAACGCGTGAAGACAGCTTGGCAAGAAGAGCTGCGGCGCACAACTCGAGCCTCGGTAGCGAGATCTGTTTTAGCGGGGCCACTTTGGACTTGGCTTGAACCAGCGATACGTGCACAGTCTCGGCCTCCTCGACTCGCACGTAGACGACGGCGCCGTAGGCCCGCTCCGACGCGTCGGCGAATCCGTGGATTTGCATGCTGCACCCATCAGAGAATCCCTGCAGCCACCTTGGAATGCGCAGCTGCTCGATGACGGGAAGTTCCTCTATTATTCGACTCCATGTTGCTGACTCCGGGGCAGCCAAAGGAGAGTCCCACTCCAGTTGCTGCAGCCAGGTTGCCTGCAGTAGCATTTTTGCTTGAATGACCACTGGTGCCAGCCAGCCGAGCGGGTCGAAGAGACGAGCCACCTGCGAAAGCACAGAACGTTTCGTGGCCGTATCGCTCGGAGTCATGGAGACGCTGACGGTCAAGTGGTCCTCCTCTGGAAGCCAACGCAGTCCCAGGACAGAGTGCGCGATGTAGGGCAGTTCCGCGCTCGTTGAAGGAGGTTGGCGGTGAGTCATGGGTACGCCCTGGAGTAAGTCCGGGTGATTGGCTGCCCACTTCCTTAGTGGAAAGCCGCCCGCCATGCAGAGAGCAGATAACTCTTTCTGCTTTAGGATCCCGGCTTCCAACGAGGATGCTCCAGACAAGACGTCGTCGACGTACACATCGTGCCGCAAGGCTGCGGCTCCTACCGGGAAGCACTGCTGTTCCTCCAGCGCCAGCTGCTGAAGGACTCGGATAGCGAGGAATGGCGCACACGCAGTCCCATACGTGAGAGTGTTCAGTCGATATTCTACCACTGAACCATCGTGCTGCCACAATATCCGTTGGAGATCCCTGTCCGCCGGATGGACCTCGACTTGGCGGTACATTTTCTCCATGTCGGCTACGAAGGCGAAGCGATGACGTCGCCACCGAAGGAGTACGTCTGGTAGTGCTGGCAACAGATTGGGCCCTGTAAGCAAGTGCTCGTTGAGGCTATTGCCTGTGGCTGTACGTGCAGAAGCATTGAAAACCACTCTCAATTTTCGGATCTCTCCCATGAACTTCAAGACGCCGTGATGCGGCAGGTAGCACAGGCGGCCGTCCTCGACAGCCGTGGCCTGCAAAGCTGGAGCCATGTGCCGCAGCGCTAAGTATTCATCCAGGAAGCTCTGGTACATCTGGTGAAAGTCAGGGTCCCGGACAAATCTGCGCTCCATCGTGGCAAGCATGCGCTGGGCGGCCCTCTTGGTCGTGGACAATTCCGGTGACGGCGGGGTGCGGAAAGGAAGGCGCACCTGAAATCGACCATTCGGTAATCGCTTGTAAGTATTCAAGAAGTGTACCTCAGCAAGTCGCTCTTCTTCCGTGGGCGGCAGCGCCACGGGCCTCGGCTCCTCCCATTCCCAGAACTGGCGTAGTGCCGATGCGACGTCCTCCTGCACGATGCCATGAAGAGCGTTGATTGCAGGTCCATGCTCTGCCGTCCTGTGCCCTCCGAGGAGGATCCAGCCCAGTCTCGTCTGCTGTGCCACCGGGTCTCGTCTGTTTCCTCGGCGCACGCTGCCCATGACAATGTCCCCGTACACTCCCGCTCCCAGGAGCAGTTCCACGGGATCGCGGGCGGTGAAATCCAGGTCCGCCAGTTGAAGACCTTTCACGTGGCGCCAGGTAGTACGGTCGGATGTTAAGGTGCCGCACTGAACAGATAGCCGCGGCATGACGAGCGGAGACACCGCACAAGTGTAGCTCTTGTCGTGCGCCGAGAGCGTTAGGGTGACGCGGCCGCGTGCCGCCCCCGAGTAATCCCCTGCGAAATCGTAGAGGGCCAGAGAAGCCGAAACTCGCGGCAATCGAAGGCGTTGGGCGAGTGCCTCCGTGATCAGCGATGCTTCTGCTCCCGGGTCGACTAGTGCGCGGACAAGGTGTTCCCTCCCCACTGAGTCCGTTACCCAGACGCGAGCGGTAGCCAGGGTCGCCGCGTCACACTGCTCCGAGGGAAGTTTAGCTAGATGCACTGAAACCGCCTCCGTTGCAGTCGAAGAGGCAGGCGAGCACGCCTCGTGCAACGATGTGTGGTGCCGACCATTGCACTTAAGACAGTTTTTCGAGGAGGGACACGTACTCACGGCATGACGGCCCAAACAATTGAAGCACCGATTGTGCGTCGCCACCAGATCTCTGCGTCCCTGCGGGGCCCTTCGCACATACTGCTCGCAGGTTGCAAGAAAATGATCGCCGCTGCAGACTGGACAGGGACGGCCGGGGTTCGCATGTTTCAATCGTTGCTGCGCGACGCGTACGGAGCGTCCGCCTCGTGGTGGTGGCTTCGAAGGCGGCTCTGACTGGGCCACAGCGAGCGCCTCCTCGGAAGTCAGCTGTTCCTTCAAGAAGGTCTGCAGCTCCTTGAACGTTGGCGGCTCGGAAGTCTTCCGCTGTATTTTGTCCCACTCGCGCTTAAGGGTGTGGTCCAAAAGATTGACCACCAGGTGAACGCAGAGATCGTCACTGGATGTGATGGGTCGCCCTAAACCTTCCAAGGCTCCTGCCGTGGTCATAACGCCATGGAAGATCTGGCGCAAATCAGCCATAGAATTTGCCCGCATTTTGGGTAAGGCTGTGAAGGCATTGAGATAGGAGCGCACCAGCAGCCTTTTGTTCTCGAAATGCTCCCGTAGTGTGGTCCAGGCCCGTTCGAAATTGTCGTCCGTCGTCGGCAAATTCTTGAGAAGGCTGTCGGCCTCGCCTTGTACACTTGTCTTGAGGTAGTGTAGCTTTCTCACGTTGGGGAGAGAGGGTTCGTCGATGACCATCGATTTGAATAAGTCACGGAAGGCGGGCCAATCTTCGAACTTCCCGCTGAATTTGGGCAATTCAATGCGCGGGTAAGACGTCGAAGGTACGGGGGGGGGCTTTCTCGGAAGCCGCTGGCTTACTCGTTTCCCCCGACACGTTCGCGGAAAATTGTCGCTCCAGACGCAAGAGCTGCGCTCTCTGCGACAAATATTGGACTTCCGCAGTGGCCAGGAGGTCCCCAGTGACATAGTCGTTCCCCTTGAGGGCAGCCCGGTGGTTGCGCATAAGCGTGGCATGCTGTTCTTCAAAACGCGACCACTTGTTGTCCAGTAATATCAACGTGGAACGCACAAGGTCGACGGTAATGTTTTGCTGCCCAGTCTTTTTTAAGTTTTCCCACGTGCGCGAAATGCGGCCGTGCAATTCAGCTTGAGATTCGAGTAACTCTTCCATGACCGATATTTCGTCTTCTTGAAGACCACTCACACTCGGTGTGCTGCACACAATATTAAAGGGCTAATTCACTACACGCACTCCGGCTCGAAGGACCAGAAAATTTTACGAATCGGTCTAGCTCGACAGTGGTCTACCGCGCGGCGCGGTTGAGACGAAACGGCGGCCGAAGGGAATGAAAAAGAGCGGCACTTCACCAAACAATCCACGTTTATTATTTAGTCAGCACGATAAAAGCACAAGAAACAGCAGATAAACGCACGCTAATAAACGCAGACTACTAAAGCACAAAAGCAGCAAGGCTAGATTAGGCGCGGAAAGTTACATGCACTAGCAGAAAGACACGAGCACGTGGCGAATAATTGCGAAGCACAAGCGTATAGAACACAGCGACAGCACTGGAAGACTGAGAGGGCGACAATAATCGCGCGGCTACCTTATATAGAAAAACACCTCGCCGAATACTCTCGAACACTCTCGCGACGATGATTGCGTAACCAAAACAATTGCTCTAGAACGCGCGAATTCGAGAACATTCGGCGGGGTCCCTCGCCTTTGCGGAGAGGCGCGGAGCGAGACGCATGGAGCACGCAGCCGATGGCTCGGCGAGCACGGCATCGGCGTCGCGCGGGCACGGCGTGCAAGCGTACTCGTGGTTGAGGGTGCGTGGCGCAATTTCCAACACTGACTTTTGCCCCCTTTTGAGTCAATGGTCAGACCAATTTACTCGGGATAGGGCTGAGTCGTACTGCGATCGAAAGGTGATGATGAAAAGATGAAGAAGGTTGGTTGTGGTTGTGATGAGGTCAGGCTAATTGATGGTCAACACTGGTGATATAATCTTCAATAACTTTATATTTAACAACACTGACACTGACATGTTTTCACAGATTCTATTTATATTTATACACTTTGTTTCTTTTTATTTTTTAACCGGATCAGATGTTTAGTCTTTGGGTATTCGAAAGGAAGGTTGGTGTTATAACTTTTATCGGTCCGCAGCGGATATCATCCTTAAAGAGTTTTTCACTGGATATCTAAACGATTTCCAGTTATTCCTTGTCAAGATGAACCCTGCTTTGGAGATCGACGGTTATGGAAGGGATGTGCGCCGTCCTTCAGAGCGTGTCATAGAAACTACGACTACGTTGAATATCTACGATTTCCAACGACTGTCTGTTCTATTCCCGTTGAAGAATGACTGAGGTATTGGGTGGTAATGGTAACGGATTAAATAAAGGGTCACAGGATATGGAATGGAATAAGACTTTTCTTGATCATGGATCCTCTGAATTACACTTCTTAACTGCTGACTCAAAAACTGCACTGACTGACTCTCACTAACTCTGACTCTTACTAACTGACTAACTGACTGTCTTTCTAAAAACTGACTGACTACACTAACTGAACTTTTCTAAAACTGAGCTTCGTGGCGGAGAGCACCAATATATATACAGGATTTTGGGCCCTCCCACTACATCGGTTTCTAACGGTTTTTGGAAAACAATGAAGCCCTGGTCCAGCATCCAAACACCCTTATCGAGAATGCACTTGAAAAGTGATCTATCTAACTTTCCCTTTCAAGTGTCTCTTGAACAAGACGGGGTCTGGTGCCTGATGTATATTTTCTCGTGGACAAGGTCTTTATTGTATCTGACGCTATCTGTTATTTTGAACTGTCTAATCTTAAGAATTTTAGAGTTTACATTCACGACGGCTTGATTAGATTTATGTGTTTGTTTCTATACTATTTATCAGTCTCGACCAGGACGATCACAGTGTTCTTTCTTCAAAGAATTTATTAGTTTTTCAAGTGCGTCGTCCTGGCGTCGAACTGGGAAAAAAAAGGCGTATAGACGCGGGGACGTAACACCACCTATGCTCAATAACTCTGCCAGATGGACAAAAAACTAAGTCATGGGAGGAAACTGCCCAGGAATTGTTGAAAAAGTGTGTACCGCATGATGAAAATGACGAAAATTCTGAATTCCAAGCTGCTGAAGGTTGTACCATAAGCCAATACAGTAATTCCAATATGGAATATGATATTCAAGAGGAAGAAGTCCACAAAGCGATTCGAAAGCTAAAAAATAATAGAGCTCCTGGGTTAGACGGATTTAAATCCGAAATAATAAAATATCTTTGGAAGGTAAAACCTACAGTTATAATGTCGGTGCTTAGAAATTGCTGGCGAAATAAAGTATTTCCTACAACCTGGAAGACTGCACACTTAAAAATTATATTAAAAGACAAAAGTCGGGATAGAACGAAATTAAATTCTTATCGGCCAATATCATTATTACCGGTTATGGCCAAAATTTTAGAAAGGGTTATAGTACATAGAATAGATATAATATATAAAGAGCAGGGTCTGGTATCTGAGAATCAGTATGGGTTTAGAAAGGGTAAGTGTACAGAAGATGCATTACTACATCTATTGAAGGCGTCAAACGAAGCAGAACGTAAATATATAACTGCAATTTTTATTGACATAGAAGGTGCGTTCGACAACCTAGGATGGAATTCCATAATTAGTAGATGCCTAGAAACAAACTGCAGTACTCACATGTTAGAACTTATTAAGAGCTATTTCTCGGCAAGAATGGCCATAGTCACCTCCAAATATGGCAAAATATGCAGGAAAGCAGAAAGAGGCTGCCCGCAGGGCTCGATAATCGGCCCAGCAGCATGGGTATGGTGCATGGACCGATTACTCAAACGGCTCGAGCATGAATTTATGGATGACGAACTAGAGGCGATCGCGTACGCAGACGATCTTGTCCTTATAATCAAAGCAAATGCACGAAGAACTATTGAAACCATCTCGGTCCGCGCAATTAGAATATTAGAGGAATGGTGCATAAAACATAAATTAGCGATATCCCCGACTAAAACTATGGCTATGTCGCTTAAAGGAGGACAAAGTGGCGCCAGATACCCTACAATTAAGATTAACAACAAGACAGTCAAATTTTATAAAGAAATAAAATATCTAGGTATTGTGTTAGATTATAGAATGACTTTTGTACCTCACGTAAAATATCTGAGACAAAAAATAGTGAATTATGTAATGCAAATAAATAGAATAGCTAAACAAGAATGGGGTATAAATTTCAATACGCGTAGAACATTATATAACGCAGTAGCTATCCCTATAATTACATATTGCTCGGCAATATGGTTTCACAAGACAAGGAACACAACAATTTGTAAACAACTTTCTGCTTTACAAAGAAACCTCCTACTACAAATAACGAAGGCATGCCGAACAACTGCAACATCTGCAATGCAAGTCCTTAGTGGACTTATGCCTATGGATCTTGAGGTTGTGCTTGCAGGTATTCGAAGTAGAGTAAGGCGAAACATTACAACCGAATGGTGTACATATTATTACAGAGAGATAGATGACATCCGGCTTGTAAAGTACGGAGAAGAAATAACTAGATTAAAAGAACATATAATGTGCAATTGGAAAACAAGATGGGTAACTGATGAACACGGTCGACAAACCTATCAGTTTATTAAGAATGCAGATTTCGCGAAAATAAACGAATGGTTTAAACCGGATAGAATCTCGGTGTACTACCTAACCGGATATGGCCCCATAAATAGCACATTATTTAAGCGTGGTTCTATACTCACCTCTGAATGTCCAAGATGTGAGAATGTTGAAGAAACACTTGCTCACATTCTATTCGATTGTCCGCTGTATGAGGAAGAGCGACATCCAATGATACCTGCAAATAAAAATAACATGCCAAAAATAATCGAAACAAAAGAAAATTACTTGATTTTTGTAAGTACTGTACATAAAATATATGATAAAAGAAAAGAATACTTATCGTCTTTGTTATTAAATAGTTCCTAGATCCACCTCCACGTGGTTAGGGACGGGCAACGACGCTGGCTGTCCTATCGGATGGCCCGCGGCGGCTAAGAGGTCTGGAACAATAACAAAACAAAATTATTGACATAATTATGATGCAAATTTTAACGTCACTGCTCACATCAAACTCAAACTTAGTATATACCTGAAAGAAAAGGAAAAAAATATAAAGTGTTAGTAAAAACCCAGCTAAAACAATAAATAGGAAACTTAATTTTACAGTAATAAGTACAAGGTAGCAATGAGCTGACGCTCGTAGGCTACAAAGAAATAGAAATAAATGAAAAAAAAAAAAAAAAATGTCACTGCCATCCGCCGTGCCGCTTCCCCCATCTCCCACGACTCAACGTATGGAGGAGGAGCTGGTCGTGCAGCCGCCCTCGGCGACGCGATTGCTGGCGCCGAGATCGCCGCCGGTATTGCGGCGACGCCCATCGTCGCGGCCTGCAGATATTGCAGGTGCGAGGGATTGCCTGCCGTTGCAGCCCCCACCGTCGTCGACCCCGGCGCGGGGTCTCACGCTTGACGATGTCGAAGGCCTCGTTCGTCGGGTGTGCGGCGAGATGGAAGCGCGCTTACGGCTCTGCTTGAGCGGCCCCGTGGAGGGGGGCCGGCCAAGCTACAGCAGCATCGTCCAGCATGGTCACACTGCTGCGGCAGTGAGCACCGAGCGCGTTCCCCAGCCTCCCGCTGCTGCGGGTAGGGCTGAGGCAAAAATGAAGAAGCGCCACAGGGCTGGGCGCAAACACCGCCGCAAGACGACGGTGTTGTCTGATGTGGCAGCGGCGCAGCCGATCTGCCCCCAGACACAGCGACAGCTTCGTCAGGGGCAGGCGCCACCTCCACCTGCAACGAACAAAGGGCAAACGACGGTAACGGCTACCCCCTTAGCCTCTCAAGCGCCGCCTGCGCCGAAAGCGGCCCCGGCCCCGTCGGAGACGTGGGCCACTGTGGTGGGGCGAAAGGAGCGGCGTGCGGCGGTAAATACCGCTTCCTCCTCCACCGCCACGGCCCCTGTGGGCAACATGCCTGCTGCTGCTGGCAGCAGGCAGAAGAAGGTGGCGCCTGCTAAGGGTCAAGCGCAGACCCCAAAGGGCGGCGCTCAGAGAGTTGCACCTGCGGCGAAGCCGCGCCCGCCTCGCGCTCCCAAGCGTGCCGCTGTCACATTGACCGTGGCTGATGGGAGCTCTACGTCATATGTGGACGTGTGGAGGCGGGCCACCTCCGCTGTACGGCTAGAGGATGCCGGAATAACCGACATCTTCTACCGAAGGGGACAAACGGGCGCCTCGATAATCGAGGTCCCTGGCCCGGAAAGTGCCGCCAAAGCGGACAAGCTGGCGGCACTCCTCCAAGAGGGGTTCCAGGGCTCGGACATCCGCGTCGCCAGGCTGACCAAGTGTGCGGAAATCCGCATCATCGGCCTCGACGACGCGGCGAGACCTGAGGCCGTGGCTGAGGCAGTAGCTGCTGCCGGCGGATGTAAGGCCGCGTAGGTTAAGGCCGGCGAAGTTAGGCGGACCGCCTCAGGCGTCGGTAGCGCCTGGGTCCGCCTGCCGGCCTCCGCTGCGGCTAAGTTGGCCTCAGCCGGGAGAGTAAAGGTGGGCTGGGTTTCCGCCAGGGTGGAATCCCTGGCGGCCCGCCCCCTCAGGTGCTACCGTTGCCTTGAGACGGGTCACGTCCGGCAGCGGTGCTCCTGCGAGAGTGACCGTGGGAGCCGCTGCTACGCTTGCGGCGGTGCAGACCACAAGGCACGGGAGTGTACGGCACCCCCGAAGTGCCCGGTCTGCACCGACCTTGGGCGGCCCTCCGGTCACCGCTTGGGGGCGAAGGGCTGTGCTCCTCCGCCCTCCAGGCGCAAGAAGGCGCAGCGGACAGCGCAGGCTGCCAGTGCAGCTAAGAAACTGCCGCCTCTTCCTGCACAGGTGGGTCCTCGGGACGTCACTCCCGTGACTCAGGGACCGTCCACGGCCAAAGAAGGTTTGAGGCAGGAGCCGCAGGAGCAGCTGCGTGCGCCTGCCTCATCTGGGGCGTCTGAGGATGGGTCCGCGGGCGGGGAGGCCATGGAATCAGCCTAAATGGCTACTCCGTGCCCCCTTGCCGTGCGGGTCCTCCAGGGCAACCTCAACCACGCAGCTCGTGCCCAGGACCTGCTCGTCCATACAGTGGCTGAGCTGCGGGTGAGGTTGGCCGTGGTCGCGGAGCCCTACCGCGTCCCCGATCGCCCGGACTGGGCGGGGGACGTGCTGGGCTCCGTGGCCATAATGAACCGTGGGGCCGCTCCCTTTAGTGTGTTAGCTAGGGGGAGCGGATATGTCGCGGCACTCCGCGGCGGCCTGGCAGTGGTCGGCGTTTACGCCCCGCCCAGCCTACCCCTCGCGTCTTTCGAGGAGTTGTTGGACCGGGTCCGGAACTGCGTTCAGCTCCACTGTGGGACCCGGCCAACTCTCGTCCTGGGGGACTTCAACTCCAAGTCTACGGCTTGGGGGTGCCCCCGGACCGACGCGAGGGGCGACACTGTGCTGGAGTGGGCGGCGGGACTAGACCTCCGATTGCTAAATCGGGGGTCTGTCCCCACGTTCTCGCGGCGTCAGGGAGAATCGATTATCGATCTCTCTTGGGCATTGCCCGCCGCCGCGAGATACGTGACGGGGTGGAGGGTGGCGGAGGAGGTGGAGACGCTGAGCGACCACCTCCACATCCTTATGGATGTATCCGCCACCCGGATGCAGGGCCACCCCGCCCGCCGCCAGACGGGGCGTGAACGACCACGCCGATGGGCGCTTGGCCGCCTCGACGAGGATGCGTTGATGGCCGCAGCTCTCGCCATGTCCTGGGCGGAAACTCCGCCCGGGCCGGTCGACGACGTCGATGCGGAGGCCGAGTGGTTCCGGGGCACGATGACGGCGGTTTGTGACGCCGCTATGCCCCGAGTCCGTAGGCCTCCACGACGGCCCGTGTACTGGTGGTCGGACGAGATCGCCGCGCTGCGTGCAATCAGCGTGGCGGCCCGACGCCGGTACACGAGGCAACGCAGGAGACGACGTCGCGACCCGGCGAGAGAGGAGGAGCTGTACTTGGCCCATCGCCAGGCTACGGTTGACCTCCAAGCGGCCATCAAAAGGGCCAAGGCCAGAGCCTGGGACGAGCTCCTGGACTCTCTGAACCGCGATCCGTGGGGGCGTCCCTATCGGATCGTGATGGGGCGCCTGCGCCCACCGGCGCCCCCGGTCTCGGAGAGTCTAGACCCCGACGTGCTACAGCGGGTCGTAGATACGCTCTTTCCCGTGGTTCGGGAAGAGCGACGGCCCGCCGAGCTGGCGGACCCGTTATTGTGGTCCGCCGATGTCGGGGTCACGGAGGAGGAGCTCGCCGCTGCCGCCCGACGGCTGGGTGCCCGAAATACGGCCCCCGGCCCGGACGGCATACCCGGGCGTGCCTGGGTCTTGGCCCTGAGCGTCCTCGGGCCCCGGTTCAGGCGTCTGCTAGACGGCTGCCTGATGTGGGGTCGAGTGCCGCGAGCATGGAAGGAGGCGAGGCTCGTCCTTGTCCCGAAGAAGGGGAAGCCCGCGGAGTCGCCCTCCGCGTACCGGCCCATATGTCTGCTGGATGAGGCGGGGAAACTATTCGAGCGCGTGCTAGTTTCCCGCCTCTCCAGGCACCTGTCCGGCGGTGGCGAACACGGCCTGGCCGACACGCAGTTCGGCTTCCGCGAGGGTCGCTCGACGCTAGACGCGATCGAGCACGTGAGGGCCCTCGCGGACTCTGCGGTGGACCGGGGCGGGGTGGTGTTGGCGATATCCATAGATATCGCCAATGCATTCAACACCCTGCCCTGGGGGAAGGTGAGGGAGGCGCTCCATAAGCATGGAGTGCCCCCCCGCCTTCGAGCCGTGTTCGCAGACTATCTGCAGGACAGGTGCATCACGTATCCGGGCCGGTACGGAATGCTTCGGAGAGAGGTATACTGTGGCGTTCCCCAGGGATCTCCGTCGGGGCCAACCCTCTGGAACTTGGGGTACGACACAGTGCTTCGCGGGCCCCTGCCGCATGGCGTCGCCGTCGTCTGCTACGCAGACGACACTTTGGTGATCGCCGGCGGCAGGGAGTGGACGAGGACGAGCCGTTTGGGAGAAATGGGGGCGGCCTCGGTCGTCGCCCGGATCCGGGAGTTGGGGTTGCAGGTGTCGCCGCAGAAGACGGAGGCGGTCTGGTTTCACAGACTGCCTCTGACGCGGAAGCCTCCCCCGACGCGGATCCGAATAGGAGGAGCCTGGGTCGATGTCCAGAGCCGGTTCAAGTATCTCGGGCTGGACATCGACGGCCGCTGGCGCTTCGAAGGCCACTTCGACCGCTTGGCCCCCCGAGTGGAGGGTGTGGCGACCATGCTTGGTCGCCTTATGCCCAACCTCGGGGGACCGGAAGAGAGGGTGCGCCGCCTCTACGTGGGAGTGGTGCGGGCCATGGCCCTGTACGGCTCTGCCGTATGGGCCGACGCCCTGGTGGCATGCCGGCGTAGCCGGTTAATCCTCAGCCGTATACAGCGGCGGGCAGCCATCAGGGTGATCAGAGGCTATCGCACCGTATCCACGGAGGTGGCGCTGGTCCTGGCGGGGATACTCCCCTTTCATCTCCAGGCGGCTGCCGACGCCGAAGTATATCGGCGTCGGCAGATGTTCCGCCGGACGGGGGAGGACCCGCCGGACCGAGTGGTCGAGGTGTGGAAGCGCCAGTCCAGGCAGCGGGCACGCGAGGAGTGGCGGAGGCAGCTTTTAGCTAGCCCCGCCGCCCGCAAGCCCGCTGTCGGCGCGGTCCTGGCCAACTTTGATGGTTGGCTGGACCGCGGGCATGGCAGGCTCTCCTACCGCCTCACGCAGGTGCTCACCGGGCACGGATGCTTCGGTGAGTACCTGCATAAAGTGGGGGCGGAGGTGACGGCTGAGTGCCATCAGTGCGGCGCCGAGTTTGATTCGGCGCCGCACACGTTGGAGGAGTGCCCGGCCTTTGCTCGACAAAGGCGGGCACTCCGAATGGAGATAGGGTGGGACCTCTCGTTGCCGGCCGTTGTTGCTTCATTGGCTGGCAGCGGGAGGTCGTGGAATGCGGTGGCCTCCTTCTGCGAGGAGGTCATCTCGCAGAAGGAGGCAGACGAGCGGGAGCGGGAGCGCACCGATCCCGCTCGTCAAGAACGTCGACGGGCGAGGCGAAATAGGAGGCGGCGGCCGGTGGCCGTCAGCGCCGCTCCCCTCCCTGGAGGGGACGGTGCAGCGGGGCCACTGGCCCCCATAGCCCCTCGCCAAGCCCGCCAGCCGCCGTAATTACGGCGGCAAAGAGTAGGCAACCGGCCCTGAGCGGGGTTAGTGTCGCGGTGACCCGCTACGTTTTAAGCTCAGGGCCGGGGGACCGAGACGGCCGGCGGTAGGTGCGCCGCCGTCTCCGCGATCGGTCCCAGAGATTGAGAGCGGCGGAGCGTGGCCTTCCGGCGCTGATATGATGGTGGTAGGGGGCAGGAATTTATGCCCCCTCCGCGATGTGCCCCCTGTTGTGGGGGGCGCTGGGTGAGGCGGTCGCGGTGGTGTGCTTCTGCGTTCCCGCGGCCGCCGAATCACCCGATGGAGGCTACCGGGGAGTTTTTAGTGGGTACACCCGCGGGTGGGCGGTTGCTCACCCACGGGGAGTCCCACACTACCCGGCGGTTGCCCTACCGCCGCCGGGTGTGCGTAATGCATTTTCTCCCCGTTACAAAAAAAAAAAAAAAAAAAAAAAAGGTTATAACCAAGCGGAGTAATTCAACCCGTAAAATACGGAAAAACGTATACTACCACTAGTATAAAAGCTAATATACTTTCTCTCACTACAGGAGAGAATGATAATTAAAAACTGACAAACTTGCTGATGTATGTGCCCAGTACGTTCCGAGAACATAGCTGCACTGCTCCAAGGCTGTCAACCCGTTGAGAAATTCACTCCTGTTTGTTATCGGCCCTTGCATATTTGTTCGTACCTAACCTAACTTCGGGCGCGATTTAGAAGGGGGGCACCAGGTTCAGCAGCGGTCGGAGGGGGGGGGGGGTTCACTTCCTTTCTTAACCCAGACGAGGATGTCGGGGCAACCGGCCCGCAACACCTCTCGCGCGATAAGTCGGAACAATCGGTCGGGGCAGTTTCACTAGATCTCCCCACCGGGCGCAAAGCCTGTACGTGTTTGTCGGTCAGCTCACTGCTCGCGGACAATCCTACGCTCTTGGGTTAAATCGCGTTTTTTTTTTTTTTTTTTTTTTTTTTTTTTTTCTCCGTCTTCAAAACTTTTTGCTACTAACCACGAGAGAAGGCCGAAGGGCCCTCCTCGGAAAGTTTAACAACACAATTAGCTTTCTACATCTATCGCTTTACTACAAACTACCTTGCTATCCGGAAATAACACACTAACAATATCCACGCGTTAGAAGCCTGAACACGATTTCGAGTTTAATAGGCAAAGTCTCGCTTAGGGGGGATGTCAAGAAAAAGGGGAGCGGACGCTTCTCAGTGTCCACTCTCTGAATAGAACAAACAGGATCAAAGTGACTCTCTTCGGTTCCCCGCCAACTCCAGGCGGTATACCTGAATATTCTATCACCAACTCGCCCGACGTAAACCACGGCCGACGGCCATTAGCTAACAAAGTAGGGAGCATGGCAGTTGGATGAATAAGTCAGCGTACAGTCCCCCGTCGGAAGGTGAAACACTGAGGTTCGAATTCGCGCTATGTGCCTCCTGGAGTAACTGGATGTCTTAGAGCAATTAAGGGTGAGCAAAGCCTCTAGTGGGTATGAACTTACCTAAGGATCTGGTGAGGGGAACCGTCTCCTCACCCCGCCCAAACTGATAACTTACTACTTACTTACTACTTACTAGGTTAGGTTAGGTTAGGTTAGGTTAGGTTATATAACGTACGTCCACGCCGAAAGTAGGTCAATACGCGACTCCCGCGTAAATGACCGAACGAGCCAATCGCGACGCGGATTACAGATTCACATAGAAACACGACACCACGCGAACAGGAACAAACGAAACCATCAACGTTCGCGATTATTAATAAACAATTGTAATCGTCGAGCGCACACCACGCGTATACCCCTAAAAAAAGATAACCTCACAACTCTCGAGACACGCACGCCCGCACGCAATCGCCTAAATTCACGCCATACATGAAATCCCATGCCCCTCACGAGTAATGCACCGCCTCTTATCGACACAATTAAACAGCCCGTACTAAAACTAACGCAGTCCAATCTACCAAATACCCGGAAAAGATCCAAGACAAATAATAAACAAAATTAAATTCGAATGTCCAATTAACCTACGAACCAGATCACAAACATAAAATCGCGAATAGATTCACTCCACCTTAACGAATCGTACAAAGCATGACAGCAGCTATCCGACGGCTCGCGAGATCCAACATCAAATCAGATAAAACCGATAAAATGATCCGCGACCGGCCGTACACGCGCCCCCTCGCGACGCGGCAAGGGCCACAGATCGTACGCGTAACACCGGTAGGACAACGATAATTAATTAATGAACAATATGTACATAATATGCCAACAGACACCGCAATCTATGTATTTCACAGGACGCGAACAATACAAACGCGACTCGACCGACGATAATATTAAAATTAAATATAACGCGACCTAAATACTACCCGCGAACGAACAGAAAGAAGCACCTGAAACCGCGAAAAGAACCGCGCTAAAGCGACAACGTCGAGTCAAACTGCACCGAATTATGCTTAATATAAATATCAAAATGAAAATAAATCGAGGTCGGCCGTGCACGCGCACGCCTTCCACGTGCTCGCCGCAAGGTTGCAAGCACAGCCACGGGCCCGCCTCGCGAACCGATAGAATTCCATCACGATCGTCACAGATCGATAACAACTTTACCAATCAAGCTAGATCCGTATACATAATTACGCGCGATACAGAATCGACAGCATCTCGCGAGCCCCTGACCATAGACTACCGCGTAACAAGATCCGTCCGCGAGCCACTTCGCGCATGCGAACCGGACGTAAACACGCACGTGCATACTCTCTCCTACACACACACACACACTCACGAGAATATCCCCACCAGAACGCCTTCCACCCCCGTAAAACTCACCCCGAGCTTCTCTTGCTTAACGGTCCGCCAAGAACCCGACAGTCAAAAAACGACACCCTCTACGTAACCATCGCCGCTAAATTACGACAAAGATCTCGCGCCGCGTCGAACCCGCGTACGAAACGGTGTACAATCGCAGTTTACAATACGGGAACTATAATACAATAAATACTATTTATTAAAACAAACAATTCAATACAATCACAGTGTTTAATAAAAATACATCCATAACACGCGCCGCGAGTTCAATTAATAAGTGCAAAGACGCAGTGCGACCTACCCTGACGACCACAACCACCCAACACGCAACGTAATACATCGAAATAAGCACCGGTAAAGGTAGGACGGTTAATAAAATTTTACACCGCGCAGGAGAATCTTTAATTCAAACATTCAAACATCACACACCCGAACAATATCGGGCTCAGGTGCGCGAGAGAGAGTACGTCACACTCGTCTCTTCCTTGCACACATACGAGCAATATTTTCGGTAAACTCGGTAACAAAATCAAATAAGTAGTTAATACAAGAAGGCGCACTCGAACTACGACCCTCGAACGCGACCTCAGTAAACTCCAGGGCTCGAATCACGTCACAGATCCTGTAAAATAATAAATTAAATATAACCTAGCAGGCTTAAATATAACAAGTAGATATGCAATTCCGAGAAATTCTTAAAGTTAAAATCACCCGCGAACAGACGATTCAAATACCTGCCTCCACGGAACAAGGGCCAATTCACCTCACACCGACGCGTAAATGTAAATAATAATTAACGATCCTTGCACCAAATCAAACCGGAACAACTGAAACATACAAAACAAATCATTATAAATAATAGACTTCCAACAAACTACTCACGTAACACTACATATTACACACAAAAAACGCGAGTATGCCCACACAAAATACATACATTCGAAAAAAAAAAAGAAAAAACCCCTAAATCCCTGATAAATCGTAATAACCGATAGCAAAATTAATTCTCGAGCACATACTCAGATCGCGATTCCTCGAACAATTCCCCGACGGCTCTAGGGTTCGCAGGACGCCTCTTGACACTTATAATACCTGAAACAACGAACGAATTAATACCATGTCCATTACACGCATACAAATAAGACTAGAATCACCAGACACATACGATTACCTGAGCTAAATACCTTTTCTCACCGCGCACGGATCAAATTATTCAAAACGGGAGCATATACGACAATAATACTCACTCGTACATACATTCGCTTAAACCGGAACACCTGAAACATACGAATTAGAATCAATTAGAACACGTAATATTATCAAAGATCGATAGTAAGATAACAACAATTAGGTTTCACTATACATCACACGCAAAAGCATTTATTTAATCGGGTACCAACGCCAACACCGTGTCATCGAACCCTCGGAACCGCTTTACAATCTAAAAAAAAAAAAAAATATAATAATAATATATATTCAAACAACGCAATTAATAATAACAAACGGGCAATCTAAGAAGAATCCTCAACCAATAAGCTCACATTTTCCCATCGCGAACACGTAAGCGGGTTCAATTAACTACACGACACCGCGAATAATAACACGTAAAATCTAACGGTACAAACAATTGACGATCCAAAAACCTACCTTAGCAGAAAAGTCACACCTCGCCCGGATAATTAAAGAAATCAAAAGAAATTAATGAGTTAGAAATCAGAGAAACGAGACGATACATACTTGAAAAATTTTGCCCTTTTTCTCAACCACTCTCAAAATCGCGAAAAACCGTTAGAACCCCGGCCGAATAGTTGAATTTTCGATCTTTTACAACCGTCCCTAAAAAATAAGAAAACGCACGCACTCGACCACGGGGGGTACGGGCAAATCCATCGTACGGGTCGAATCGGGAAAACAGAGAGAAGATACGAACCAGCCGCCATTAACAAGAGTCAGTCCAGGCCCAAGATCGATTTATGGCCCACTCAACGAACAAGAATGACACACGCTCGGCCAGAAGGGTGACCATGCGGAACGTGTAAATCAGCGAACAACAACAAATCCGAAGTCAGCGCACGTGCAGTCATCGTGGCAGGAAACAGGCAGTAAACCACCACCTGTAAATCGACCGCGTTTTTAATGTTTAAATAACCGAACAGACCCCCGTAGATCCAACATACTATAAAACCAGAAACTAATAATCTTTAGAAAATCTACAGAAAAGAAAGTACACCGCGTAACAATCCCACACATAGTAAATTCACGCAACATCAAACTATCAAAACCATAACGAAACACGCGAAATAGATCAAAGACACGCGCATATCAACGACGTATGTAATACACGCGAGCGTGAATTACCCGTAAAGGAGACACACACAGGCCATACAACCAGACACTCACACACACAGTCGACAACGCGATAATACAGTCATCGAAACCGCGAAATTATAACACCAGCATAGAAGAATCTAATCCCCATATAAGTCATAAAAATCAATTAAATGATACGTGACACTCGCAACAATCGCTGAAAACACCATCCTCCCTCAAACACTTCTCGACCCCCACGCCCTCGAATACAGTATCATAAACGCGAAACTCATAAGAACATTTCTACAAACTACACACACGTATGACTCCAACACCCCACATCTAACAACGAGTAAACATTCTACACAAACCTCGTGTCTACCCACGACCACACTTCCTCACAAAGCCAAATAACACATAAGCTAGTCTCTCCTAAATTCAGACAACCACGAACTTACAACGCGGTACAAATAATACAAACGCCAACAAGCACCGAACCATGAATTCAACAATTAACTTATAAAACGCTACATTCTACAAACAAAATTCCACACTTTAAAAACAAGACAGAACGACATACCGACAAACGAACACCTAAAATGTAAACAACTTTAACCAACGAACCAATTATGAAACCCCACACAATTCAAGTAACGCACATACACCCACAAGTATCACAATCTAACCTATCGCACAAAGAACGTCTAAGACATCATCACCTCCAACAACGTCAACTCACCAGAAGCGTTGTAAACACGCGAACACGTTGCCAACACTAAATACAATCCAAAGCTCCTAGTAAGACTATCACGAACAGATTTCCCCTTCAGCCACAGACCACGAACAAAATCAAAAGGTTCACGTCCACAGCCATCTCCTAGGAAACATAATATAATTAGAATCAAGCCAGTCACACGTAATAGCATCAAAACATCTACAAACGTTAGCGTACACCTTCTATTACATCAGAAGTCCTACGTCAGCCACAACGTTCCCCTTCTAACAAAATATAGAAAAAATTTTCTCAAAACACAGTTTAACTTTCCTAACGATGACAACATTCATCAAATTAATGCTTACCTGTAGCCTACACCCGGTAACTCTCAGGACATCCGATCAAGGAGAAGCTTCCCGAGTTGTCACATTATCACCCCTCGAATATTCACCAGGTCCGTGGCTGCCGGCACGTTTTAACCTCAAAACGAGGCCTGCACTCACGCTTACTCCCGACGGCCCGACAACTCCCGTTCTGACACGCAATCAAGTGCGTAACACCTGCAACATAAGCACAATTAATTTACACTGAAAGTCCCCCTCACCTCGCTAAGTGACACAAGTAACAAAATAAAAACAAACACAACGCGAAATCACCGACCGCGACCGCCGAGCACCCGTCATCGCATTCGCCCTGAAACGCCGCGAAAATTCTCACCCAAGCTAACAAACCACCCATCTCACACGGAATCCCGGGAAAAACCGCGATCAAATCACCCACACGCGATTAAATGCCTCACCCACGCTATAACGTACGTCCACGCCGAAAGTAGGTCAATACGCGACTCCCGCGTAAATGACCGAACGAGCCAATCGCGCCGCGGATCTCAGACTCACATAGAAACACGACATCACGCGAGTAGGAACAAACGAAATCAACAACGATCACGATTATTAACAAATAATTGTAATTGTCGAACGCACACCACGCGTATATCCCTTAAAAAGATAACCTCGTAACTCTCGAGACACGCACGCCCGCACGCACTCGCCAAAATTCACATCATACATGAAAATCCCATGCCCCTCAAGAGAAATGCACCGCCTCTTATCGACACAATTAAACAGCCCGTGCTAAAACTAACACAGTCCAATATACCAAAATACCCGAAAAGATCAAAGACAAACAATTAACAAAATTAAATTCGAATGACCAATTAACCCACGAACAAGATGACAAACATAAAATCGCGAATAGATTCACTCCACCTTAACGAACCGTACAAAGCATGACAGCAGCTATCCGACGGCTCGCGAAATCTAACATCAAATCAGATAAATCCGATAAAATGATCCGCGACCGGCCGTACATGCGCCCCCTCGCGACGCGGCAAGGGCCATAGATCGTACGCGTAACACCGGTAGGACAACGATAATTAATTAACGAACAGTATATACATAATATGCCAACAGACACCGCAATCTATGTATTTTACAGGACGCGAACAATACAAACGCGACTCGACCGACGATAATATTAAAATTAAACATAACGCGACCTAAATAATACCCGCGAACGAACAGAAAAGAAGCACCTGAAACCGCGAAAGGAGCCGCGCTAGGGCGACAACGTCGAGACAAACTGCACCGAATTATGCTTAATATAAATATCAAAATGTAAAATAAATCGAGGTCGGCCGTGCACGCGCGCGCCTTCCTCCCACGGCCACGTGCTCGCCGCAAGGTTGCAAGCACAGCCATAAGGCCCACCCCTCGTTTCAGATAGGATACACAAATCTGATAACGAGGGTGGCGAAGGGGTAAGGCGGCTCCCACCCTCCCGCCACCAAACCCCGCTGACGAGAACTCGCGGTCCCCGAGCAGATATACGGCCCCCGCGAACTTTTTGGCTGCGACTCCGCGCCTCCGCGAAACCGCGAGATGCCGACTAGCGGGCATCATTGTTACTACACGATAATACAGTGAAGTGCATCAAGATCAGGCCAAAGGATCTACCGATAACAAGAACCCCGCAACGACAACAAAATCTTAGAACACAACACCGGACCGGGATGCCCATAAATAAATAAGAAGAATTACCCCCCGAAGAAGAATGCCAACCAACATGCAACAAAATTATTCTTATCGTAACCTTTGAAAATCGCGAAGCACCTTACATCCGATCACATCCAGATATAATTACGAAATCAGAAGAGTGACGCTTTGAATACCGAACCGACAACGAGCAATGACATAGAACGACATGAAGAGGCGCGACACACAGGGAGGGAAACTCAGACAATGCGACCCGGCTCAGCCAGGAGACGCCACCGCACGGGCTCGGCAAACCAAAGAACTAGCAGCTACCAACAGAAATATGCATACAACGAAGTAATAAATAACGTGTGCTGCTGAATTATCTGTGACACACTGTTCTTATAATAGACCACTATCATCAATAACATTAATAATAAGTAATTCATGATCTTGGCAGCCCATGTTAGGAAGCACTGTGAGTCGGTAAGGAACAGTGGCCCATCCACTGCGAGTAGTCGATTTTCGATACACAAATAGCTATAAAATACAAACACGGTAAGCCACATTGTCATCTTTGAAGTCACAAACGACGAAAATTCATTCACTAGCAGAATATGTAAGAACTAAACGACTAAACGTTTAAGCAGAGGCCCGTGGTAGGAGCGGAGCACCGGCGGTCATACGATCACCGAGGTGAAGCGTCGCCCTTCGTGGACACCGATGGGATGGGTGACCGCTCGGATGCCCCGCTGCTCCCGCCTCTGTTTTCCAAATCTTTCCGCTTCGGACCAGCCTGTACTACTGATGCTGGCCCGGGACGATGAGAGTATACTACAGGGAAACAAGGCAAAGCCCCGATTCACTTCCAAAAGATCTCTTTTTACGGAAAAAAAAAAAAAATTTTTTGCTCACAGAGGATTTCACCTAGTATTACATGAACCGCTCAGTGCACACATCGATTAACTCCATAAAACGAAAAGTTGAGAAACGCGACGATGTAATGTATATTGTTTTTAAAAAAAAAAAAAAAAAAAAAATCCTCTGATAATATGAATTCAAATATATAATGTAGAATGCATAATTGCAGATATAGCTCTCATCTAACGGTATATAAAATTAATAAGAAAGAATAGCCAACAAACAATCGTCAGTAATGTTACAGTTTTTATGTGACTGGTGGAGTTAATCGATTTGGCAACTGAAAAAAGTAATAAAGTTAAATTTAGTCTTTACATTTTTAAGTTTTTTTTTTATTACAGAAAAAGTTAGTTATTATACATTTTTATCACAGCTTTTCCATAAAAATGAATGTTGGCAGTTCGGTTATAATATAATTTTTGTAATTAATTCATAGCAGCTTTATGTTAGCGGCATTATTCTTTGGGATGATTCAGCAATATTATAAATAATGTCTTCTTCATCAGCTGTATGCGAGGATTCGTCATTTCGATTTGTTGACAAGTTCTTATAGTAATCGTGTTTAACAGAAGGAATGAATTTTAGCAGGTCCATCATGTCTCTCCATTTTTCCTTTGTCACAGTTCTACCTTTAGGATATAATAAAGGCTGATCTATATTTTTCAAACTTTGCGGTCTACCCACTAAAGATTTTCTTATATTAATGGCTTGAAATTCTGTATCTTCATTATAGTCACACTTGAATTGTATGAGATAGGGTTTGGACCCTTCTAACTTTATCCAGCGTACTTTAAGCCAATTTACTGGAAGCTCTGTGACGGTTACTTTTCTGTTAATGATAGACTGTTCTAAAGGTTTTGTTGCCAAAAAAATCTTGGTGAGTCATTTGGATTAGATGAAATGGCGCTTTCTTTTTACATATTTTGATTATATTGTATCTATTGGAAATGGGAAGTTGAAATAACTTTTATTTATATTTGAAATATATATTTATTCTGATTTCTTTAATGACGTGAAAAGAAACGTCTGTATCAAACAGATATCGTACTCAAATTAAAATATGAACCACGGAAAACAAAAGCAGCTATCTCTACCAAATCGCCACGTACTATCGATGACGTTATATCGATGATTCAATTTTGTTTATAGAAGACTTCGCTCCATTTCAAACACAAATATCCAACACACCCCCTCAAAAATGAATCATCTATTCTTTAATAAATGAATAAATACTATTATACTAATTGTAACTCAAACAGAACATTATAAAGACATTTCTTTTCTAGTCATCCTCTGGGAAATTACACATAGCCCAACATTTGTTGCAAGGATTAAGGAAACCCAGGAAAAACCTAATCAAGCCACACTAAATGCTAATTACAATCACAATGATAAACACGTGTATATAGTTCCATTAATCCAGGCCCATTCTTTTTCTGAACTCAATAAACTTAGGTGCCAGTAATGGTTTCGTTAGCAAATCTACTACCTGGTTGTCTGTAGAAATATATTCAAGTTTAATAACTTTTTTTTTTTTTTTTTTTTTTTTTTTTTTCTACTTGCTCTCTTCAAAAATGATATTTGATATCTACATGTTTTGATTTCTTGTGATTGCTCGGATTGTTTGCTATATTTATACAGCTGTTATTATCTTCATATATCACAATTGGCTTTGACATGTCTATATTAATACTAACTGCTAAGGATTTCAACCATAAAGCTTCTCTTACAGCTTCAAAAAGTGCCATATACTCTGCCTCAGTAGATGAAGCAGCTACTGATGCTTGTCTTCTAGTCGACCAACATATTGTGCATCGTTCAAACAATTTAAATATGTATCCAGTTGTACTTTTCCTGTCATCATCATCATGACCTCCCCAATCTGAATCAGTGTAACCGCTTATTATATCATTATAATTTCCTCTTATGTAACATAATTTGATACTAATTGAACCTTTGAGATATCTTAATACTCGTTTCAAATTTTGCCACAGATCTCTATTGTTCTTATTTGTATATCTACTTAAAATGTTCACTGCTGTACTTAAATCCGGTCTTGTGCATATCATTATGTACATTAAACAACCAATTAAATTTCTACACGGTGCTTCACACTTATCATCTGAATTCAAGGCTACATAATCCACCTTACTCGGCAAAGGTGTACTATCTGGATTACATTCAAACATATTAAAATTTTTCTAAAACTGTTTAATATAGGCAGTTTGATCTAAAGTTATTTTATCACCTTTTCTTTCAACTTTTATTCCTAAGAAAAACCTAATATCATTCAATTCTGTCATTTTGAATCTATTCATTAAATACCTTTTAAAATTTATCATTTTTTTCATATTTTCCGTCGCAATTACAAGATCGTCCACATATAGTACAACATATATATTTTCAGATATATTTCCTTTATCTAAAATATAAATACAACGGTCGACTGACGAACTTCGGAAACCCCTTTCTACAAGACACCTTTCAAATACCTGAAACCAACATCTCGCTGCCTGTTTTAAACCATATATGGCTTTATTCAATTTACAGATTTGATTGTTTTTACACGTTACTCCTTGAGGAACTTTCATGTAAATTTCCTCTTTTAATTCACCATTTAAGAACGCAGTCTTTACATCCATTTGATGTACCAATAAATTAAATTGATTTGCAAAAGCAATAATAAATCTAAAACTTGCCATTCTTGCAACTGGTGCAAATGTTTCGTTGTAGTCAGTTAAATACTCTTGACTAAAACTACGAGCAACGTGACGTGCCTTGTATTTCGATAGGTTTCCGTTTTCATCGTTCTTAATAGTAAATACCCATTTAAAATCGAAAATATTTATATTTCTAGGTCTTTCTATTAAAGTCCAAGTTTTATTTATCAACAGAGAATTGATTTCATCATTAATTGCTTGTTCCCATTGAACTTTATCTTCCCTAGTCTTAATCTCGTCAAACGAGTTAGGGATCTTATTCACAAATGATTGTGCACACATGAGAAGATCATATTGTATCTCACTCTCGGTATATGACATGGGTGGACGTTGTTTAATCCTAGCACTCCTTCTAAGATCAGACTTCTCTTGTCCGTTTTTATTATTATCGAATTGAGATAAAGACCCTTTTTGCATATCTGTTTCTCTTACAGATTTATTAGGTTTGTCACCTAATTTTCTTTCAGTACTTACTTTTTCACTCGACTTCCATACATCTGATTTAACATTATCAGATTTTTCACCAATTTCTACTGAATTTGACTGTATGTCAGATGCATCAGTTTCACCAATTTCTACTGATTTTGACTGTATATCAGATGCATCAATTTCACCAATTTCTACTGATTTTGACTGTATGTCAGATGCATCAGTTTCACTATTGGTGTTATCATCAACCCTTTCAGGTCTGACTATTGGTCGAGTTTTCAAGTAATTTATTTCATCTGTGGTTATATCTCTAACCACACAAAAGTTTTCATGGTCCACACCCCACACTTTATAACCATTCGATTCATAACCCATTAATATTCCTTTCCATGACTTTTCATCAAATTTTGTTTTTCTAATTTTATTATGTACATAAACTGTAGAACCAAAAACCTTTAAATACTTTAATTTAGGCCTTTTCCCGTGCCACAATTCATATGGTGTTTTATTTATTTTTAAAGCTTTAGTCGGTGTAATATTAATTAAATAAGTAGCAGTAAGTACTGCCTCTCCCCAAAATACTTTATCTAAACTAGCAGCACTTATCATTGCGCGTGCCTTTTCTGTTATAGTTCTTACCATACGTTCTGAAACAACATTCAGTTGTGGGGTTCGTGGAACTGTTAAATGAAAACTAATACCTCTTTTTGTGCAATAGTCTTTCATCTCATTCGATAAATATTCTCTTCCGTTGTCACAATATAAGTTAACAATTTTTGAATTAAAATTTGCCTCACTTTTAGCTACAAAGTCTTGAAAAACGGAAAATACATTTGATTTATAAGTTATTAAATACGTAACACAATAGTGAGTAAACTCACCTACAAACAAAACAAAATAATTTTTATTATTTATTGTAGGAGGAGTGATAGGACCACAAACGTCTGAGTGAATAATAAACAATGGTCGCTTTATATGACTTTTATCTTTGGCCTTTTCAAATGGTAATCTTGCTTGTTTCCCTTTTATACAAGCTTCACATAAATTATTTGTGGGTACAATTTTATCAATACATTCTATATTGCCAACCATTTGTTTTTTTTTTTTTAACTGTAAAAATTTAGCTTTGCTAATATGACCTAACGTTGATACCACAGTTCATAATTATTATTACTTATAGCATTATGAATCTGAGAATTCCTTTTCTTTAACTGTTTTATATTTACTTTGAAGTCAATAGCTATTAGATTGTCTAAAGGCTTACCAATCATTACGGTTTTACCTTCTTTACTTAATTTGACCCCTTCCTTATTGAAATAATGCACATTCCTGTTTGTTGCATTCTATGTACGGACGATAGGTTATACGGAACATCTGGGCTGTAAAGGACGTCTTCCAGGACACCATTAATTCCTTCATTAGTTGTAACATTGATTTTTCCTCTCCGTGTTGCAGTTATAAATGTTCCGTTTTTGGCAACTAAAATCTTTATCGGCGGTTGCAGTTTCACATAAGTTGAAAATAAATTCTCGTTATTAACTATATGATCACATGCTCCCGAATCTAATAAAAAAGTTAATTTCTCAGTAATTCGACACTGATGGCCGCCCGCCATAAAAACGAAACCAGAAGTATTATCCATCGATCTGTCTTGCTCCAAAATCTTGACTGTTTGAACAGTTCTCTTTTTCTTATCGTTATTTTGCTGCAATCTTTTGTAATGAAAACAGTCTATTCTTTTGTGTCCTCTTCTCCCACAGTGATGACATTTCATAGACGATCCCATTTTGTTATTATACGTTGAACCTTTTATTTTATTATATTTCTTGAATTTTCTCTGATACTCAGGATAATTGCGCTTGAAAGATTGTACGAGAAGTACTTTCATACTCGTACAATCACTTTCTGCTCGTAATTTCACTTCATGATCCAACAGCCTCGTTTTTACAAAAGCTACTGTTAAATTGTCTTCTGATAAGGTTTCTATCGCTGTAATCACTCCATGGTATGATGCAGGGAGAGTTAACAGCAAATGCGACACTTTGTCAGTTTCTTCCAAGTTTGCCCCTGCTGCTGCTAATTCTGTGATTAAATCATCAAAAATTGTAAAATGTTTTACCAACGGAATATCACCCTGTAATTTGAGGTCTAAAAAATTTCTCGTAACGCCAGTTGCATGGCTAGACTTTTCCCTTCGTAGATAACGTCTAAACTTTTAATATATCCCTCGCTGTGCTTTCTGGTTTTGCAAAACCCAAGAACGAATCCGATAAATATTCTACTATCACACTCTGGGCAATTCTTTCAGCTTTTCTCCATTTAGTATTTGGCTCATTAGGAACGGCATCGTCTATGACTTTAATCACATTTAATTCATTCAGAATTGCACGTATTCTTAATTTCCAAACACTATATCTTTCACCATCAAAAGGTTTAATATTTCTTTTAGCTTTCAAGCTATTTATTTTCCCTTTATTAACACGTAACACTGAATACTACAATACTCAATTTTCACTTTAAAATACTTTAATTTATAACACGTAACCTGGGCCCATAACCTATTGGAAATGGAAAATTGAAATAACTTTTATTTATATTTGAAATATATATTTATTCTGATTTCTTTAATGACGTGAAAGGAAACGTCTGTATCAAACAGATATCGTATTCAAAATAAAATATGAACCACGGAAAACAAAAGCAGCTATCTCTACCAAATCGCCACGTACTATCGATGATGATATATCGATGATTCAATTTTGTCTATAGAAGACTTTGCTCCATTTCAAAGACAAATATCCAACAGTATCAATCATCTGGTAAAAAAATGTTTTGATTTTTTTTTTTTTTTTTTTTTTTTTTTTCTTTCCTTCGCACGTGACTCAATAATGGCAAAACCTGAATCATTGGTCAAATAGCTGTGTCCACTTACAAAAAAAAGAAGAAAAAAAAAGAAGAAAAAAAAAAGAAAGAAAAAAAAAAAAACAATCGTAAATTGACTCACTCTGATTTCCGTACTTTGAACAAGTTTCAATAAACCTAAGATAGTTTAATATTTCTGTTCTGCCCGGTACACAAATCCGAACATGTTATTATTTTTTCGAAGTTTGTAGCGTAAGTCTTTATGTACGTTATTAGGCAAATTTCTTGAGACCCACGAGATCTTTCAGATTCTGGCCAAACAAACATGTGGCTTATATTTTTACTGATTATATTTATATTTTATCCAGATACAGCGTTACTGAAACGATTTACATTAGAGTATGGAGTTAATCAAAATGGATTCTGAAATAAAGTACTTATTATTCAATGGCCAAAAAAAAAAAAAAAAAAAAAAAAAAATTCGCCGTTTAATGGTGCTAAACTTTATTATTCAGGAAAGTTATTATAAATATAAAAAAAAATGTGCTACGTTTATAAAACTGTCGTAATAAACTAATAATTAGTTTAGAATACTTATACGTTTTCTTAAATAACAATGAAGGCCTACATTACAAAAGCAGTAAGAAAACACTCGGGCCAATGATATACTGCGACACACGAAATACAAACCAACATAAAGACCTATCAAAACACAAACGCTATAACAATGTGCAATTCACAAATAAGCAATGAACAAATAATACATAAACAAAAACAAATCGTCCATACAAGATACACCATAACCAGACCATAACATTCACACGAACGTAATGCAAAATGCACCCTAAAAACCTGGCAAATACTAACAAGGCAAAACGTTACACACAGAATTGAAACAAACACTAAGAACAACTATAAATACCAGCCCTCTCATACACAAGGGGGCGAAACCAAAACAGGCTGGAATTAATTCTAACAAGACATAACAAAAAAAAAATAAAAAAAAATTCTCAAATTTACACAACACAACAACTGAACCGCGCCATGTTCACTCTTCGATTACTGAATATGTCAATATATCAGTACATCCGAGGGAACTGTGAACGAATAATTAGCGAAAGTCCTCCCGAATCTGCCGGCCCGCATGACCTCTCGCGCGATAAGTCGGATCAACTACCAAGAGGAGCGATAACTTCTCTTGGTGGACGCAAAGCCTGTATGTCTATGACGGTGAGCTCACAGATTCGGTAACAGGAAATTAAAATACAAAAGTATTAAATCAAACCTCGCGGACCGGAAACTACGTCGTAAACGATGCAGTAAATACCGGCGCGCAAAACTATGAACTTTATCTCACAAAGAGATAAATGAAAGCAAATTCTCAAATTCACACAATATAACAACTGAACCGCGCCATGTTCACTCTCCGGTTACTGGATAGGTAAATATACCAGTACATCCGAGGAAACAGTGAACGAATAATTAGCGAAAGTCCTCCCGAATCTTCCGGCCCGCATGATCTCTCGCGCGATAAGTCGGATCAACTACCAAGAGGAGCGATAACTTCTCTTGGTGGACGCAAAGCCTGTATGTCTATGACGGTGAGCTCACAGATTCGGTAACAGGAAGTCCAAATACAGAAGTATTAAATCAAACCTCGCGGACCGGAAACTACGTCGCAAACGATGCAGTAAATGCCGACGCGTAAAATTATGAACTTTATCTCACAAAGAGATAAATGCAGACCCAGGATGTGGAGGGGAAGAATGCTTATTCGACTCCCTCCTCAAACACTGACTGGTAGAGATCTATGGATCTATGCCCGCTAATAACCTAGCGGTGGAACTCAACCCGTAAAAAACGGAAAAATCTATACTACGACAAGTATAAAGCTAATACACATTCTCTCACTACAGGAAAGAATGACAATTGAAACTGACAAACTTGCTGATGTACGTGCCCAGTACGTTCCGAGAACGTAGCTGCACTGCTCCAAGACTTGTCAACCCGTTGAGAAATTCACTCCTGTTTGTTATCGGCCCTTGCATACTTGTTCGTACCTAACCTAACTTCGGGCGCGATTTAGAAGGGTGGCACTAGGTTCAGCAACGGTCGGAGGGGGGGTTCACTTCCTCTCTTAACCCAGACGAGGATGTCGGGGCAGCCGGCCCGCAACACCTCTCGCGCGATAAGTCGGAACAATCGGTCGGGGCAGTTCCACTAGATCTCCCCACCGGGCGCAAAGCCTGTACGTGCTTGTCGGTGAGCTCACTGCTCGCGGACAATCCTACGCCCTTGGGTTAAATCGCGTTTTTTTTTTTTTTTTTTTTTTTTTTTTCCTCCTCCGTCTTCAAAACTTTTTGCCACTAACCACGAGAGAGGGTCGAAGGGCCCGCCTCGGAAAGTCTAACAACACAATTAGCTGTCTACATCTATCGCTTTTCTACAAACTCCCTTGCTATCAGGAAATAACACACTAACAACGACTACGCATTAGAAGCCTGAACACGATTTCGAGTTTAATAGGTAAAGTCTCGCTTAGTGGGGATGTCAAGAAAAGGGGAGCGGACGCTTCTCAGTGTCCACTCCCTGAATAGAACAAACAGGAACAAAGTGACTCTCATCGGTTCCCCGTCAATTCCAGGCGGTTACAGCTTGACCATTCTATCACCAACTCGCCCGACGTAAACCACGGCCGACGGCCACTAGCTAACAAAGTAGGGAGCATGGCAGTTGGATGAATGCGTCAGAGTATAGCCCCATGTCGGAAGGTGAAACACTGAGGTTCGAATTCGCGCTATGTGCCTCCTGGAGTAACTGGATGTCTTAGAGTAATCAAGGGTGAGCAAAGCCTCTAGTGGGTATGAATTTACCTAAGGTCCTGGTGAGGGGAACCGTCCCCTCACCCCGCCCAACCAACCAACTTACTACTACTACTACTACTAGGTTAGGTTAGGTTAGCAAAACCACCAACCCAACGACGAATACAAAACATATAGATTGGGAAAAATACAACACAGTATTAGAAACAGAACTAAAGAAATTCCCTAACCGATACGGCAATGAACAGGAAATAAATACAGCAATAGACTGCATCACAAATGCGATCAAAACAGCAGTGAGCCAAAGCTGTGAAAACAGAAATCAAGGAAAAAGAAAAAGGGCACCATGGTGGAATAAAGAACTAGACAAACATCTGGTTAAAAATGAGAAATTAAGGCGTAAAGCCAAACATACCGGCAAAGCCGAGGATAAAGACATATTCCTTAGAGACAAATACGCTCTAAGAAATAAGATCCTAAAAGCCAAACGAGACTCATGGAGGAAATTTTGTAAAGAAGTTTCCACCATTCCGGAATCGGTTAGAATCAACAAGATTCTAGCCAAAAATCCACAGGAACTCCTTGGAGCTCTAAAGAACGATCAAGGAGCGTTCACAACAAACAATGAAGAAATTCTGAAACTCCTCACAAGGGAACACTTCCCAGGATTTCACAATACCCAAACCATTGACTACTCACAAACAGCGAGCAGAGCGGAAAAAGACGACATCGAGGCACCCGCCTCAGGCGATAAATGGAAACCAGACTGGAAAACAGCCAACGAGGTGGTAACCACCGAAAAACTAACATGGGCCATTAAATCTTTCAGCCCACACAAGGCAGCGGGCCCAGACGATATAACTCCCATACTTCTACAGAAAGGTATCAACAGCCTTAAAGGACCAATGACAAAAGTCCTTCGCGCCTGTATGGCGTTAAACATTTTCCCGTCCAAATGGACGGAGACCAAAGTAATATTCCTTCCCAAACCAGGGAAGTGTAAATACGACACCCCTAAATCTTTCCGACCGATCAGCCTGACATCGTTTTTACTCAAAACCATGGAAAGGCTGATCGACAGGAGGATTAAGGAAAAATACCTCACCAACAAACCACTGCATAAACATCAGTATGCATTTAGAGCAGGCTACTCGGTAGAAGCGGCCCTACACAACCTTACCGAAAAGATAGAAAAAGCTATCTTTTCTCAACAATATGCAATGGGATGCTTCCTAGATATCGAAGGAGCATTCAACACGACACCGATCCGTACAATCATGAACGGAATGAAAGATTTCGAGATACCTACCACGATAAGCAGGTGGATTTTCAAAATGCTGAACAATCGCTTCATTAAAGCAACAAGGGGCAACACCACAATCACGGGAAGGGCCCCGAAAGGCTGCCCTCAAGGAGGTATACTATCACCGCTACTTTGGTGCTTTGCTGTAGATTCGCTAATCTACATGCTCGAGGACTGCGAGGTAGACGTGCAGGTCTACGCAGATGACATCTCCATACTGGCGTGTGGAGAATCCCTTAGAGAGGAAAAACGAAGAATGCAGACCGCCATAGACATGATGCAAGGGTGGTGCGAAAGTACCGGCCTCTCGGTAAACCCGAGCAAAACAGAAGTGATGGTTTTCACAAGGAAGCTGAAACCAGAAAAAATACACAAACTGAAAATGTATAAGAAAGAAATAGATTTCAAAGAAGAAATCAGATATTTAGGGCTACAGTTCACCCCCGACTTACGATGGAACAAACACATAACCAAACAAACGGCGAAAGCAGGTGGCTACCTGGCTGCACTATGCAGAGTAGTGGGCCCGACATGGGGCCTAGAACCCAGGATAATCAAGTGGATGTACGATGCAGTAGTCCAACCACGAATCCTCTTCGGAGCAGTTATCTGGTGGAAGACAGCGCAGCTCACCAGAATAAAAAGAAAATTAGGCTCAATTCAAAACAGGGCACTACGAAAGATCCTGGGAGCTATCAGAACCATTCCCACAAAGGGTATGGAAATTCTCCTAAACGAAGCACCACTAGAAATCAAAGCCACGGAAGTGGCAATCAGAACGGCCCACAGAATAAACACCTGGGGCTTGTGGAACGAGTCAAAAAACCAAAACTCACACGCGAACATACTGGAATATGCCGGACCGATCCTAGAAGGTACACAATACGTACCGTCAGACAGCATGACAGCCAAACACGAATTTGGCAAAAAATTCGACCGCATCCACACGACAAGAAAAGACTGGGCCACAAAGAAGATGCCACCAAAGAACATATACAACCAGGTATGGTATACTGACGGCTCTGTTACAGGTAACGGAGTGGGAGCCTCTTGGACAACGGAGGACGGCATCAACTCCGACTATGTGACCCTATGGGGAGGATCGACGATATTCCAAGCCGAGATCACAGCCATCACTGGATGCGTGGAAGCACTGATTCACAGGAACACCTGTAACCAAAAAATACTAATCTGTTCAGACAGTCAATCCGTCTTCACGGCAGTAGAAGGCCCGGTATTCACATCCAGGTTAGCGCATAACTGTTACCTTAAACTAAACTCTTTAGCCACAAAGGGCAACAAAATCTCTCTAGCATGGGTACCAGGACACAGAGGTATCACAGGAAATGAAAAAGCAGACGAACTGGCCAAACGTGGAGCCAGTAACACATACATCGGCCCACAAGCCTCCACAGGCCTTGCCATGGCCACCTTCAAAAGACTGTTGAAGAAGAGAAGCGCAGCAGCACTGGAAGAAGCCTGGGAAAAAACACCAGATTGTATACAAGCAAAAACTCTGCTGGGTATGAAAACAGATACTGCAAGAGCCAGCAAACTGATGAAATATGACAAAGACGAGGTCAAAAAATTATCAACAATGCTAACAGGACACGGTTACCTGGGAAATATGATGCACCACATGCGCATGATAGACTCTCCATTCTGCATCCATTGCAACCAGGAAGGGGTCAAAGAGACAGCAACTCACATTATTGGCAATTGCGAAGCCTTCATGAATACAAGGAACCAAACACTGGGCAGCTTCATAATTCCAGACGAGGAACTGGAAAATCTCGAGCTGAGCTCGATATGGAACTTTATCCGGAAAACGAACCCATTCCGAGAAATCCAAGGCAGAACCACGTAGACTGCAAAACACCTAAAACAGAATAAAATCACTTATTGACGAACACACGTCAAAAACGACCCATCGTGAAACCGATGTAAAATAAAAACCTACGACTTAGTAGAGAACCAGAACGTGACAACCTAACCTCTCCTACCCCAAACCCAACAGACGTAAACAACCACACAGTCACACCCTCCACACAACACACGCACATACTAACAACAATTCAAAAAAAAAAAATATATATATATATATATATATATACATATATAAATAATCAATAATAAGTTCTTTTAATCTCCTCTCCAACCAGTAAAACAGTAAATTACCAATGAAGCAAGGGTAATGCGATTATGTATAGCATAACCCAATGGCAAGCATTGGCACAAAATCCCTAGATTAAACTAACAAAATTTAACCCTACATAATTCAACTTAAATTAATGTAAACCACTCAAATCAATACAAAATTAAAATCCTCCACTAAAAACTAAAAACTTATTCAGACAACCAACCACCTCACTTCCGCGAAACTAAAATATATACATAGAAACAAACACACAAAAACACAACTATAATTCATGGCAAATAATACATGCAATACATTATACAAACACTAAACACAATCTAACCGACACACAAACCTCACTCAATTCAACACCCACAATTACACATCCCAAAAACACAAGCAACTCCCACCCAACATTTAATACTAAATAAATAACAAAAACACAAACTACAAACCACTCAAATCACTCAAACACAAAACAACACACACCCAAAACACAACCAACATCACACCCGACCTACACCTCACAGAACAACAACCCTTGAATTATGAAAGTCAACTAAAACACCCAACAACCAACAGGTAGAAAAGACACACCGCACATTGAGCCACAGAATGGACACGACTAAGACACAGCCGCAAGGAGAACAACGACAATACAAAGATAGAGAAACAACTCAACCAACCACAGCATCCACACTTGCACCATCAAGACTGAACAACGAAAAACGCAACAACGACACAGGTGAACCTGACAAATATAAACCATAAGACCAACAGCAGCCGGTGAGTCAAATTACATACATATACTACTCATACGATGACATAAAAGCGACTAATTCCAAACAACAGTACAACAGTAGAACGAAGATCAACACATACAAATATATTTAACAACACACACACACCATATTCAAAGAACTAAGTACACACCACACTACCAGAACACAAAAGTAACAGTTAAAGTTTGACTCTCCTAAAAAGAGCAAGTTAATAACAAAAATGAACATTAGACAAAATTCAAGCCACAAAACAAACATAAACCTTACACAATGACGAGACTTTAAAATCTAACAAACCTAGTCTCACTGGACAGGGATTAATATTCCACAACAAATAATATAAACTAACAAAATAAACTCGGCAGCCCTGGACGCACCTGCAAAAGGCCTAACGCTCCTGATATATACGTCAAACAAAACATAAACAGAACGACTCACCTTCTCGTACCCATCTCACACCCCTTGTAAGGCTTGAAACAAGCCCCGACACTCTCCTCCAAGGCTACAATTTATACAACTCTCCTCACTCATTGAGTTTGATGGAAACACTATGTGCTGATCTTCGTTCGCCACTAATACAAGGCTCTCTGGGTGCCTCATAAAACCCAGACAAACAATATAACCTGCAATACAACAGTTACTGACACTCAACCAAACAAATAAGTATATTAATAGCTCCCTTCACAACATTAAGTTAACATAAAACAAAAAAATAAATAAGTAAAATAACTACCTAAATACCGGGCACCTCTTGCAACACACCCAATGGCTATCGAACCAAACCAGTGCAAACCACCACAGAATGGCCGGATCCCGGAAACGCAGCTCAACACTTGTCAATCCTGCAAGCAAATGCAAAATATAACGAAGCCTAGTCAGATTAACGCACAGAATAAGCCACAGGACCAGAACTATCACAGTGAACGCCACCCTCTACACATATTAGAATACACAACCTCGAAAGTCGATTCACAGAAATGGCTCAACCTAAAAAAAAAAAAAAAAAAAAAATAAAATATATAAACTTCTCTTACTTTAACCAAGAAGTCAATCAACGGCACTAAAAAGAAGAAACATTACTCACCCAACCACAAAATCAGATAATAATTGACCCACAGCAAGGAGAGTTCCACTACGCCAAGCGCAACACGCCACATACGACACAACCTACAAAACACGCAAAGATATAGCAACCAGTCAACAAATACATCCAACTACAGAACATTACAACCGTAATAACCAACAAATAAACTAATAAGAATAACGAAAGACCATCGACGCACGAGAACAAAATAAACACACGAGGTATAAGAAAAAAAAAAAGAAAGTAAGACCGCAAAAGTGACAGCACACGCAAGGAACAACAACAGTCATCGAGGTAGAAACACACAGCAAGGCACGCTATGAAAAGAAAGAAACAGACAAGAAACCGCGCCACAGCTCCGCCAGGAGGCGGCACCACACGAAAAATGAAAAACGCAAAATGAAAATTACCACAAACAACACATCATATACGAAGACATCAAAAGAAGCAGCAAACATTAAACAAACATAAAATTACCCCCCTGACCTAGCAACAACAATAACAAACCAACTCGCGACAGATAGATCTAAAAGCCAGAAAATCCCCACCAACAACCACACGATGAATAGAAGAAATTCTCAAAACGGACACGTAATACATTTGCGTAAACCCATCTACACTTTTATACTGTAAAGAATTAACAAAGTCTCGTCCACTGGTGAAACATAAGGCATGCATTGACTCTAACTTTCAAAAGTGCTCTGCGGTGGGAGCAGGACACCACTGCGTATGTAATCACTGAGGTGAAGCGACGCTCGGCGGGCGCACTGGATGGATGGGTGACCGCTCGAAAGTCCGGACTCCCACCCCACCGCCAATGCCCGCTCACCGCCTCACATTAATTCAAATTATTCGGACAGCGGTGTCAAGAACCACCTCGCTATATAAGCCGTTTTTTTTTTTTTTTTTTTTTTTTTTTTTTTTTTTTTTTTTTAAGAACCTCTTCACAGGCCGTACTCTCTCCCCAAAACCTGTTGCACAGAAAGGAATGCACATCACCATCCTTACTCAACATACTTTATTCAGAGCTCCAATCTTAACAATACCAAAACTAAGTAATTTATAAACAGACTAACTCGCGACAAACAACTCTAAAACATTGGAAAATATCCATCAACATCCACACGACGCGAAAAGAAAATCGTTAAAACAGACATGCAATACACTTTTCAATAACTCATTGATACTCCTATGCCAAAAAGAATTAACAAAGCTTCGTCCACTGGTAGATTATAAACAACCAAATAACGTAATGGGTAAAAGTGACCCACGGTAGGAATAGAGCACCGGTATCCTCGGACCAATGCTACACTTAACTAACAACATTCACATCTCTTAATCAGAGAATAAACAGATATTTAATGTGTCAAAATACATACAAATAAATAAATACATAAATAATTTATTAATAAACATAAAAGCATACTTGGAGAACAATTATTACAGCGTCTCCACAAGTGCATAAAATGCAAAATCAAATCACCCTTCATAAGCATCCAATTGCCAAATACAGTGTGCTACGTTTATAAAACTGGTGCAACAAAATAATTAATCTATAATACTTATACGCTTTCTTAAATAACAACGGAGGCTTACATTAGAAAGTCTTAACTAACAACATTCACACCTCTTAAATCAGAGAATAAACAGAAATTTAATGTGTCAAAATACATACAAAATAAATAAATATATAAATAATCTGTTAATAAACATAAAAGCATGCTTGGAGAACAATTATTACAGCATCTCCACAAGTGCATAAAATACAAAATCAAATCACCCTTCATAAGCATCCAATTGCCAAATACAGTGTGCTACGTTTATAAAACTGGTGCAACAAAATAATTAATCTATAATACTTATACGCTTTCTTAAAATAACAACGGAGGCTCACATTAGAAAGCAGCAAGAAAACACTCCTGCGACACACAAAATACTAACCAACGTAAAGACCTATCAAAACACAAACGTAACAACAACGTAAAATTCACTAACAAACAATGAACAAATAATACATAAATAAAAACAAATCCTCTATACAAGGTACACCATAACCAGACCATAACATTCACACGAACAGAGTGCAAAAACGCACCCTAAAACCAGGCAAATACTAACAAGGCAGAACGTTACAATCACGAATCAACACACAGAACTAAACAACACCCCTACAACACGAACATTAAAGTACTAAAATGAATACCATCTCTCTTATACACAGATAAGCAAGACCAAAACACTCTGGATTAATTCAAACAAGACATAATACAATAAAAATCACAAACTTACACAGTATAACAACCGAACCGCGCCATGTTCATTCTCCGATCACCGGATGTGTCAATTAACTGGCACATCCGTAGCAAAGGAGAAAGAATAATTCGCGAAAGTCCTCCCGAATCTGCCGGCCCGCATGACCTCTCGCGCGATAAGTCGGATCAACTACCAAGAGGAGCGATAACTTCTCTTGGTGGGCGCAAAGCCTGTATGTCTATGACGGTGAGCTCACAGATTCGGTAACAGGAAATTAAAACACAAATGTATTAAATCAAACCTCGCGGACCGGAAACTACGTCGTAAACGATGCAGTAAATATCGGCGCGCAAAACTATGAACCTATCTCACAAAAAGATAAATGAAAGCAAATTCTCAAATTCACACAATATAACAACTGAACCGCACCATGTTCACTCTCCGATTACTGGAATATGTCAATATACCAGTACATCCGAGGAAAAGTGAACGAATAATTAGCGAAAGTCCTCCCGAATCTGTCGGCCCGCATGACCTCTCGCGCGATAAGTCGGATCAACTACCAAGAGGAGTGATAACTTCTCTTGGTGGACGCAAAGCCTGTATGTCTATGACGGTGAGCTCACAGATTCGGTAACAGGAAATTAAAATACAGAAGTATTAAATCAAACCTCGCGGACCGGAAACTACGTCGTAAACGATGCAGTAAATGCCGACGCGTAAAACTATGAACTTTATCTCACAAAGAGATAAATGTATACCCGGGACGTGCAGAGGACGAGTGCTTATCCGACTCGCTCCTCAAACACTGACTGGTAGAGATCTATGGATCTATGCCCGCTAATAACCTAGCGGTGGAACTTAACCCGTAAAAAACGGAAAAAACGTATACTACGACAAGTATAAAACTAAAACACATTCTCTCACTACAGGAAAGAATGACAATTGAAACTGACAAACTTGCTGATGTACGTGTCCAGTACGTTCCGAGAACGTAGCTGCACTGCTCCAAGGCTGTCAACCCGTTGAGAAATTCACTCCTGTTTGTTATCGGCCCTTGCATATTTGTTCGTACCTAACCTAACTTCGGGCGCGATTTAGAAGGGTGGCACCAGGTTCAGCAGCGGTCGGAAGGGGGGGGGGGGGGGTTCACTTCCTTTCTTAACCCAGACGAGGATGTCGGGGCAGCCGGCCCGCAACACCTCTCGCGCGATAAGTCGGAACAATCGGTCGGGGCAGTTTCACTAGATCTCCCCACCGGGCGCAAAGCCTGTACGTGCTTGTCGGTGAGCTCACTGCTCGCGGATAATCCTACGCCTTTGGGTTAAATCGCGTTTTTTTTTTTTTTTTTTTTTTTTTTTTTTTTTTTTCTCCGTCTTCAAAACTTTTTGCTACTAACCACGAGAGAAGGTCGAAGGGCCTTCCTCGGAAAGTCTAACAAAACAAGTAGCTTTCTACATCTTTCGCTTTACTACAAACTACCTTGCTATCCGGAAATAACACACTAACAACGACTACGCATTAGAAGCCTGAACACGATTTCGAGTTTAATAGGTAAAATCTCGCTTAGTGGGTTGACAAGAAAAAGGGAGCGGACGCTTCTCAGTGCCCACTCCCTGAATAGAACAAACAGGATCAAAGTGACTCTCTTCGGTTCCCCGCCAACTCCAGGCGGTATACCTGAACTATTCTATCACCAACTCGCCCGACGTAAACCACGGCCGACGGCCATTAGCTAACAAAGTAGGGAGCATGGCAGTTGGATGAATAAGTCAGCGTTCAGTCCCCCGTCGGAAGGTGAAACACTGAGGTTCGAATTCGCGCTATGTGCCTCGGGCTCAGGTGCGCGAGAGAGAGTACGTCACACTCGTCTCTTCCTTGCACACATACGAGCAATATTTTCGGTAAACTCGGTAACAAAATCAAATAAGTAGTTAATACAAGAAGGCGCACTCGAACTACGACCCTCGAACGCGACCTCAGTAAACTCCAGGGCTCGAATCACGTCACAGATCCTGTAAAATAATAAATTAAATATAACCTAGCAGGCTTAAATATAACAAGTAGATATGCAATTCCGAGAAATTCTTAAAGTTAAAATCACCCGCGAACAGACGATTCAAATACCTGCCTCCACGAAACAAGGGCCAATTCACCTCACACCGACGCGTAAATGTAAATAATAATTAACGATCCTTGCACCAAATCAAACCGGAACAACTGAACATACCAAACAAATCATTATAAATAATAGACTTCCAACAAACTACTCACGTAACACTACATATTACACACAAAAAACGCGAGTATGCCCACACAAAATACATACATTCGAAAAAAAAAAAAAAAAAGAAAAAACCCCTAAATCCCTGATAAATCGTAATAACCGATAGCAAAATTAATTCTCGAGCACATACTCAGATCGCGATTCCTCGAACAATTCCCCGACGGCTCTAGGGTTCGCAGGACGCCTCTTGACACTTATAATACCTGAAACAACGAACGAATTAATACCATGTCCATTACACGCATACAAATAAGACTAGAATCACCAGACACATACGATTACCTGAGCTAAATACCTTTTCTCACCGCGCACGGATCAAATTATTCAAAACGGGAGCATATACGACAATAATACTCACTCGTACATACATTCGCTTAAACCGGAACACCTGAAACATACGAATTAGAATCAATTAGAACACGTAATATTATCAAAGATCGATAGTAAGATAACAACAATTAGGTTTCACTATACATCACACGCAAAAGCATTTATTTAATCGGGTACCAACGCCAACACCGTGTCATCAAACCCTCGGAACCGCTTTACAATCTGAAAAAAAAAAAAAAAAATAACAATATATATTCAAACAACGCAATTAATATTAACAAACGGGCAATCTAAGAAAAATCCTCAACCAATAAGCTCACATTTTCCCATCGCGAACACGTAAGCGGGTTCAATTAACTACACGACACCGCGAATAATAACACGTAAAATCTAACGGTACAAACAATTGACGATCCAAAAACGTACCTTAGCAGAAAAGTCACACCTCGCCCGGATAATTAAAGAAATCAAAAGAAATTAATGAGTTAGAAATCAGAGAAACGAGACGATACATACTTGAAAATTTTGCCCTTTTTCTCAACCACTCTCAAAATCGCGAAAAACCGTTAGAACCCCGGCCGAATAGTTCAATTTTCGATCTTTTACAACCGTCCCTAAAAAAAATAAGAAAACGCACGCACTCGACCCCGGGGGGTACGGGCAAATCCATCGTACGGGTCGAATCGGGAAAGCAGAGAGAAGATACGAACCAGCCGCCATTAACAAGAGTCAGTCCAGGCCCAAGATCGATTTATGGCCCACTCAACGAACGAGAATGACACACGCTCGGCCAGAAGGGTGACCATGCGGAACGTGTAAATCAGCGAACTACAACAAATCCGAAGTCAGCGCACGTGCAGTCATCGTGACAGGAAACAGGCAGTAAACCACCACCTGTAAATCGACCGCGTTTTTAATGTTTAAATAACCGAACAGACCCCCGTAGATCCAACATACTATAAAACCAGAAACTAATAATCTTTAGAAAATCTTTAGAAAAGAAAGTACACCGCGTAACAATCCCACACATAGTAAATTCACGCAACATCAAACTATCAAAACCATAACGAAACACGCGAAATAGATCAAAGACACGCGCATATCAACGACGTATGTAATACACGCGAGCGTGAATTACCCGTAAAGGAGACACACACAGTCCATACAACCAGACACTCACACACACAGTCGACAACGCGATAATACAGTCATCGAAACCGCGAAATTATAACACCAGCATAGAAGAATCTAATCCCCATATAAGTCATAAAATCAATTAAATGATACGTGACACTCGCAACAATCGCTGAAAACACCATCCTCCCTCAAACACTTCTCGACCCCCACGCCCTCGAATACAGTATCATAAACGCGAAACTCATAAGAATATTTCTACAAACTACACACACGTATGACTCCAACACCCCACATCTAACAACGAGTAAACATTCTACACAAACCTCGCGTCTACCCACGACCACACTTCCTCACAAAGTCAAATAACACATAAGCTAGTCTCTCCTAAATTCAGACAACCATGAACTTACAACGCGGTACAAATAATACAAACGCCAACAAGCACCGAACCATGAATTCAACAATTAACTTATAAAACGCTACATTCTACAAACAAAATTCCACACTTTAAAAACAAGACAGAACGACATACCGACAAACGAACACATAAAATGTAAACAACTTTAACCAACGAACCAATTATGAAACCCCACACAATTCAAGTAACGCACATACACCCAGAAGTATCACAATCTAACCTATCGTACAAAGAACGTCTAAGACATCATCACCTCCAACAACGTCAACTCACCAGAAGCGTTGTAAACACACGAACACGTCGCCAACACTAAATACAATCCAAAGCTCCTAGTAAGACTATCACGAACAGATTTCCCCTTCAGCCACAGACCACGAACAAAATCATAAGGTTCACGTCCACAGCCATCTCCTAGAAAACAAAAATATAATTAGAATCAAGCCAGCCACACGAAATAACATCAAAACACCTACAAACGTTAACGTATACCTTCTTTTACACCAGAAGCCTTACGACAGCTACAACGATCCCCTTCTAACAAAATACAGAAAATTTCTCAGAACATATTTTAACTTTCCTAACGATGACAAAAACTCATCACATTAACGCTTACCTGTAGTATGCACCCTGTATCTCTCAGGACATCCGATCAAGGAGAAGCTCCTCAATCTGACACTCTATCACCCCTCGAATATTCACCAGGTCCGCGGCTGCCGGCAAAATTAACCTCAAAACGAGGCCCGCACTCATGCTTACTCCCGACGGCCCGACAACTCTCGTTCTGACACGCAATCAAGTGCGTAACACCTGCAACATAAGCACAATTAATTCATACTGAAAGTTCCCCTCACCTCGCTAAGTGACACACGTAATATAATACACAAACACAACGCGAAATCACCGACCGCGACCGCCGAGCACGCGTCATCGTATTCGCCCTGAAACGCCGCGAAAATTCATATCCAAACCTACGAACCACCCACCTCACACGGAATCCCGGGAAAAACCGCAACCAAATCACCCACACGCGATTAAATGCCTCACCCACGCTATAACGTACGTCCACGTCGAAAGTAGGTCAACACGCGACTCCCGCGTAAATGACCGAACGAGCCAATCGCGACGCGGATTACAGATTCACATAGAAACACGACACCACGCGAACAGGAACAAACGAAACCATCATCGCGATTATTAATAAACAATCGTAATCGTCGAGCGCACACCACGCGTATACCCCTAAAAAAGATAACCTCGCAACTCTCGTGACACGCACGCCCGCACGCAATCGCCTAAATTCACGCCATACATGAAATCCCATGCCCCTCACGAGAAATGCACCGCCTCTTATCGACACAATTAAACAGCCCGTACTAAAACTAACGCAGTTCAATCTACCAAATACCCGAAAAAATCCAAGACAAATAATAAACAAAATTAAATTCGAATGACCAATTAACCTACGAACAAGATCTCAAACATAAAATCGCGAATAGATTCACTCTACCTTAACGAATCGTACAAAGCATGACAGCAGCTATCCGACGGCTCGCGAGATCCAAAATCAAATCAGATAAAACCGATAAAATGATCCGCGACCGGCCGTACACGCGCCCCCTCGCGACGCGGCAAGGGCCACAGATCGTACGCGTAACACCGGTAGGACAACGATAATTAATTAATCAATGAACAATATATACATAATATGCCAACAGACACCGCAATCTATGTATTTCACAGGACGCGAACAATACAAACGCGACTCGACCGACGATAATATTAAAATTAAACATAACGCGACCTAAATACTACCCGCGAACGAACAGTAAAGAAGCACCTGAAACCGCGAAAAGAACCGCGTTAAAGCGACAACGTCGAGTAAAACTGCACCGAATTATGCTTAATATAAATATCAAAATGTAAAATAAATCGAGGTCGGCCGTGCACGCGCACGCCTTCCACGTGCTCGCCGCAAGGTTGCAAGCACAGCCATAGGGCCCACCCTCGTTTCAGAAAAAGAATCTGATAACGAGGGTGGTAAAGGGGTAAGGCGGCTCCCACCCTCCCGCCGCCAAACCCCTCTGACGACTGCTCGCGGTCCCGAGCTGATATATGGCCCCCGCGAACTTTATAACTGCGATCCCGCGCCTCCGCGAAACCGCGAGATGCCGACTAGCGAGCATCACTGTTACTACACAATAATACAGCGGAGCGCATCAAGATCATACCAAAGGATCTATCGATAACAAGAACCCTGCAACGACAACAAAATCTTAGAACACAACACCGGACCGGGATGCCCATAAATAAATAAGAAGAATTACCTCCGAAGAAGAATGTCAACTAACATGCAACAAAATTATTCTTATCGTAACCTTTGAAAATCTCGAAGCACCTTACATCCGATTACATCCGGATATAATTACGAAATCAGAAGAGTGACGCTCTGAATACCGAACCGACAACGAGCAACGACATAGAACGACATGAAGAGGCGCGACACACAGGGAGGGAAACTCAGACAATGCTACCCGGCTCAGCCAAGAGACGCCACCGTACGGGCTCCGCAAACCAAAGAACTAGCAGCTACCAACAGAAATATACATACAACGAAGTAATAAATAACGTGGTGTGCTGAATTATCTGTGACACACTGTTCTTATAATAGACCACTATCATCAATAACATTAATAATAAGTAATTCAGAACCTTGGCAGCCCATGTTAGGAAGCACTGTAAATCGGTAAAGAACAGTGGCCCATCCACGGCGAGAAGTCGATTTTTGATACACAAATAGCTATAAAATACAAACACGGTAAGCCACATTGTCATCTTTGAAGTCACAAAAGACGAAAATTCATTCACTAGCAGAATATGTAAGAACTAAACGACTAAACGTGTAAGCAGAGGCCCGTGGTAGGAGCCGAGCACCGGCGGTCATACGATCACCGAGGTGAAGCGTCGCCCTTAGTAGACACCGATGGGATGGGTGACCGCTCGGACGCCCCGCTCCCTTCCCGTCACTGTTTTCCCACTCTTCCCGCTTCGGACCAGCCTCTACTACTGATGCTGGCCCGGGACGATAAGAGTATACTACAGGGAAGCAAGGCAAAGACCGATTCACTTCCAAAAAATAAATAATAGTTTCTTTTTACGATCCAAAAAAAAAAAAAAACTTTTTGCTCACAGAGGACTTCACCTCGTATCACATAACCGCTATATATTATTAAGACAGGCCCGCCTAAATTCTAGGGTCACAAAATTCTAAAATAAATTAAAATAACACCAATAAAAAGAAAGAAACGTTAGTAACCCACGCTGGAAAATTGTATAACTAAAACTTCTCTCGTCGCTACATATCGGGCTATACCACTAATATATTGAAAAAAAAAAAATTTTTTTTTTTTTTGAGCCACAAAAGACAAAAATTCACTCACTAACACTAGGTCTACGGACGTCTCTTATATACCTATCTCTACGGCACGCGTCAATTTGACTCATGAACAAATACATACATTTAAAGAAAATAACCACTTAGAAAGCAATATAATTAAACACTACAAACAAACAAAAATGAAAATATGAGATATATATTTATAGAAAGTTTGTATTATTCAATAATATTTTAGTAAATTACTTCAATATTCTACATTCGTTCCGCGCGTCTTTTACACTAATACTCAATTTTGTTTGTACACTTTCCGCAAACAATCTTTTCACATTTTTTACAAAATCCTGTGTGTTTTACAAAACCCAATTTGGCAAATCTTGTGTTCATGCAAAGTACTAGGTGACGGTTCATTATAATCTATGTTTTTGTACTCTTCCTTTTCGTTTCCTGCAAGTTTTTGTATCCCATAATAAAGAAGGTCTTTATGTGAATATAGTGTAAAATTGAGTTTCACAATAATATTACTAATTCAAAAATAGTATTTTATTTTTCAATACTCGAACTAATAGCATTCACACCTTTCAAAATGTTTTCGCACTCTGATGCAATTCACATTCTGCGCTCTGTTCTTTTTACTGTTATTCATCGGGTTTGTTACATTTGAGATACCCATCCACGGCGAGAAGTCGGTTTTTGATACACAAATAGCTATAAAATACGAACACGGTAAGCCACATTGTCATCTTTGAAGTCACAAAAGACGAAAATTCATTCACTAGCAGAATATGTAAGAACTAAACGACAAAACGTGTAAGCAGAGGCCCGTGGTAGGAGCGGAGCACCGGCGGTCGTACGATCACCGAGGTGAAGCATCGCCTGTCGTGGACACCGATGGGATGGGTGACCGCGCTCTCGGATGCTCCGCTCCTCCCGCCACTGTTTTCCCATTCTTTCCGCTTCGAACCAGCCACTACTACTGATGCTGGACCGGGACGATAAGAGTATACTACAGGGAAACAAGGCAAAGCCCCCGATTCACGTCCAAAAAATCTCTTTTTACGGTCAAAATTTTTTTTTTTTTTTTTTTTTTTGTTTTTTTTTTTTTTTTTCTCGCACGTGACTCAATAATGGCAAAATCTGAGTCATTGGGCAAATACCTGTGTCCACTTACCAAAAATTTCATGTCAATTGATTCAGCTTTGATTTCCGTGTTTTGAACAAGTTTCAATAAACTTAAGACGGTTTTAATATTTCTGCTTTGCCCGGTACACGAATCCGAAAATGTTATTATTTTTTCGAAGTTTGCAGCGCAAGTCTTTATGTACTTTATTAGACAAGATGAAATTTCTTGAGACCCACGAGATCCTTCAGTTTCTGACCAAGCAAACATGTGGCTTATATTTTTATTGAATTCATGACATCCAAAATTATAAACATATAAATTTCGCTTATAATAAGCTACGGATGTGGTCAACTTGGGAAAGGCTAAAGCTTTTTCCAAGTCAAAAGAAAATACGAACAATTGTTCCGACGTTGCCATTCGATCGGCAGCCATTTGACTGCGAGCCCGTTCAGCCTCTTCTAAGTGAGTTTCCTTTTAAATTTTTGCCATCTTAATTCCCTCATCGTCTGAAGATTAAATTATTATTTGAAAAGCATCACAAGTTTGACACGTATTCTTTGATGGTTGCTTAAAATGTAAATTAAATTTTGTAGAGAACACATTATAGTAATATTTTTCTTTCACTGGTGCTACGTTTTCCTCTTCACATTCTGTGACGTATTGTTCATACATCTTCTCAATATTTAAGTCAGGATTTAAATAGTGTCGTCTTGGATTATGAGCTCTGGGGTAGTGACTACTGTAGGCTGGAAATGACTTTATATGCTTTATAACATTTGTATCATCTATTTTATTGATTGCAACGCGGCCTTTGCGCTTATCAACCAAAGATGTAACTTGTTCCTTAGAACAACAATCGTATATCCTCCCGCCACCCACCTGATAAGTGTCTCTAAAATACTTTTTTTACAAACGGGAATATCAAGTCTCTCTTTTCGAAAGTAATATGTAAACGAATGCGATCTTCGTTCTTTAGTTTCATTCGTAGGGCGCCTTCTTTTTATTTCGTTAACTTTGATACAATCTCTTAAGAAAATATTTTGGTCAAGTTGACTATGTAAACTATAAAATTCTTTCATGGCAGCCTCTCTCTCATCCGAAAAAATTTTTTTTGATTGCAATTTTGACGGCATCTGCATTGTATATCGACAAATGTTTTTGCAGGTATTAATTTTCCTCCGCTATTCCTGTATGCCAAACCTTTTATCCTGTTATGCTTTTGTAAATTTGGTATCCATTTAACAGGATTACGACTTCTTTTCCTCCCAATCAATGTGTTTGTTGGGTTTGTACTGTTGCAATCCGATGAATCCGAGGAAAACGATAAACGTCTTCTCGAACCAGACTTTCTGTTGATAAATCGTATTGAAGAATCATCACTGCTTTCCTCACTCACATTATTAGTCTCACTCATCTTGATTATAACGGCATAATATTTATGTCTTTTAAAAAAGAAAAAAAAAAAAAAAATATCTGGGAGTAATGTTGAAAAGACTAAGAAGTACACAGTAACATTCAGCGTGCGAGACCACTGCTATACTAACTACCGTGTGCATTGTCCTTCTTTTTATCTGTTTACCGATGCGATTTTGTTACGAATATTATTGAGAGGGAGAGAGCATCTTCGGCTGTTTAAAAACAAATAAGCGTCGACGCACGGCCAGAACAGATACAGCGTTACTGAAACGATTTACATTAGAGTATGGAGTTAATCGAAATGGCTTCTGAAATAAATTACTTATTATTCAATGGCCAAAAAAAAAAAAAAATTGTTTGCCATTTAATGGTGCTAATCTTTATTATTCAGGAAAGTTATTATAAATATAAAAAGTAATGACTAGACCAAGGGCTTTGACACTTAAATATAAAATTTTTCAAAAAGTGGAGTTCATTGATGTGTGCATTGAGCGGCTCACATATTGAATATAAGGTAACTAAACACTCTAAAGTGACCCACGGTAGGAATAGAGCACCGTTGCCCTTGTACCAATTTATTTATAACAATGCAACATTTTACTAACAAAATTCATATCTTCTAATTAAAGAAAAACAGAAAGTTAATGTGTGAAATAAATACAAATAAATAAATATATAAAGAACCTGCTAACAAATGTATAAGTATGCTTGGAAAAATAATTATTACAACGTCTTCACAGGCGCATAAATACAAAAATAAATCATCCCTCAAAAGCATCCAATTACTAAAATAAAATGTGCTACAATTATAAAACCAATACTAGGAACATTATAAACATACTAACTCGCGCCAGATAGCTCCAAAAACAACGGGAAATCTCCTCCAACATCCGTACGATGTGAAAAAGAAATCCATAAAATAGATACGCAATACACGGTTAGAAACTCTCTTGACATTTTATGCCAAAAATTTGACAAAGTACCGTTCACCGGTAGGATATAAAGCAACTAAACACTCTAATGGCTAAAAATGACCCACGGAAGGAATAGAACACCGGTGTCCTTGGACCAATGCAACATTTTACGAACAAAATACATACCTCTTAATCAAAGAACAAACTGAAATTTAATGCGTGTAATAAATACAAAATAAATAAATATGTAACAAATCTGTTAATAAATAAATAACAAGGAAGGCCAACATTACAAATGCAGTAAGAAAACACTCGTGCCAATCGCATACAGCGACATACGCAAAATCCTATCAAAACACAAACGCAATAACATTGTGCAATCCACAAATAAGCAATGAACAAATAATACATAAGCATAAACAAATCGTCTATACAAGATACACTATAACCAGACCATAGCATTCACACGAACATAATAAAAATGCACCCAAAAAACCTGACAAATATTAACAAGGCAAAACGTTACAATCATAAATCAACACACAGAATTAGAAGAAACACTAAGAACAATTATAAATACCAGCCCTCTCATACACAAGTGGGCAAAACCAAAACAGTCCGGAACTAATTCTAACAAGACATAACAAAAAAGAAAAAAAAAAAAAAAATTCTCAAATTTACACAACATAACAACTGAACCGCGCCATGTTCACTCTTCGATTACTGAATATGTCAATATATCAATACATCCGAGGGAACTGTGAACGAATAATTAGCGAAAGTCCTCCCGAATCTGCCGGCCCGCAAGACCTCTCGCGCGATAAGTCGGATCAACTATCAGGAGGAACAAAAATTTCTCCTGGTAGACGCAAAGCCTGTATGTCTCTGACGGGGAGCTCACAGATTCGGTAACAAGAAATTAAAATACAAAAGTATTAAATCAAACCTCGCGGACCGGAAACTACGTCGTAAACGATGCAGTAAATGCCGCCGCGCAAAACTATGAACCTTATCTCACAAAGAGATAAATGAAAGCAAATTCTGAAATTTACACAATATAACAACTGTACCGCGCCATGTTCACTCTCCGATTACTGGATATATCAATATACCAGTACATCCGAGGGAACAGTGAACGAATAATTAGCGAAAGTCCTCCCGAATCTGCCGGCCCGCATGACCTCTCGCGCGATAAGTCGGATCAACTACCAAGAGGAGTGATAACTTCTCTTGGTGGACGCAAAGCCTGTATGTCTATGACGGTGAGCTCACAGATTCGGTAACAGGAAATTAAAATACAAAAGTATTAAATCAAACTTCGCGGACCGGAAACTACGTCGAAAACGATGCAGTAAATGCCGCCGCGCAAAACTATGAACCTTATCTCACAAAGAGATAAATGAAAGCAATTTCTGAAATTTACACAATATAACAACTGTACCGCGCCATGTTCAC